>CM022471.1:5514501-5632276 GCA_011952105.1 Coreoperca whiteheadi
TTTAGAATGTGAATGTTGTATTGGAGAAATAGAAGAAAGAGACGGAGACAGGGACAGGGTTGATGGGGGGCGGGTGGGGGAGGGGGGGGTTTCTTTTAAAAAAAACCTGAAGAAGACCACATGAATCATGAGAGCACTCACTGATAATTAAGATGACCTCAGTGAAGTATTAGTGATTCTAGAGGGTCACACAGGGGAACTCCCAAAACGTCTTAGAAGTACTGCAGACATGAATGGCACTAGAACAAACATCATCATTGTGAAGGATCTTCTACGCTGGTAAAGCTAATTGGAATTTAAACCAAAAATACCCTTTCGATATTTTGCCTGTCTGTCGGATATGAAAGAATGTCCTGCCCTTTATTAAGTGAACCTTGTCATATAAAGGTGCCCCGTGGAGTTTTCTGGTAAACATTTATGTCTTCCTTGCAGAATTGGTGTTACTAGAGGTTTGGTGACATAGTGACTGCTGTGAGTTTCATGTTGTGGCTGACCTTGGTTGTGATTAGTTTCATTCATGGCAAAATAGATATGAGTAGGAAAGTTCGTTTTGGCAAGATTGTATGAAATCGGATGGTGAGACAAAGCTAATGCGGTAGCTTTCTCCATTTTGGACTCTCTGGTTCTCTTGCTCACTTAACCTTCAGCACTGACAAAACGGTTTGCAAATTGGTCAAAGGCGTGTCGAAGTTGAATTAGCTTCACCTCAGCAAGCGAATTCACTCCAATTCTAAGTGGTTCTGAAAAAGACTGTGGTTTTTTAGTTTAAATGTTGATAAAGTAAACACATCCTTTCAAGTAACTGTTGACTTTTTCAGTATTAACCAAGACCAAGCTCTTACCTGAACCTTAATAACCAAATGCTGTGAGTGCCTATACATAACCATAGGAACGTTTAATGATGTTTTAGTTGCTGTGAGCAGATACTGAATTGCAAGAGCTGATGTTGTATGAAAAGAAATGAAAATACAGTTGTACAAAGAATGGTCAGAGAACATTCTGCGACTTGCAAATGTGTTCCTCAAATCCTCATTATGTTGATAAACGACATAATCAGACCAGCATCAGGATTCTTTCAAAATGTATTTGCTGTGGCAAATTTATAGTATACAAGCATGCTTTCTAGGAGGCAGGGTTGCGATGAAAGATCAGTATGTGTATCAGTAATGGCTAAATAAACTTGGACTTTGCCTTCATTTCACTCTTTCTCTCTCTCTCTCTCTCTCTCTCTCTCTCTCTGGCATGTGATGATTAAGTACACTTCACTCGTTACTTCTCTATCTCTGTCTGTCTCCTGCCCTCCCTCTAGTCTCTCTCTCTCTCTCTCTGCTATGCCAAGTATCTGTCTGACAGATCAATGATGATTGATGACTGTACACGTTTGACTCTATCAGCCTCTGTCTGTCTCCCTTTCACTTTATTCCTTTTTCCACACAGGCAACGTTGTCTCCTTTCAAACAATATCTAATTCATATTTAATGGCCGAGTGCATTTAGCGCCGTGTTCTCCTCCTTCTCTCAGCAGAAACTCTGCGCTGTGCCAACACTTTATGGAGTGCAGAAAACCAGCAGCGTTTCCTTTGTCATTTATTTATGCCTTTCTACCTCTTTCTCTATTCCCTTTAGTGTTGGTGCTAATTATGCACCTACTTTTTTCTGGTTCTTTCTCAGTTGTAGATGTAGATTTGGTTGTGGTTCTGAGATGTGATCCCCAACAGAAAACTGTGACACTACCAGTTAAGAGACATAGAAAACTTGTAGTTACTGCCAGTTCATGAGGAGTAAACTGGGTATACAGTGCACACTTTGCTCCCAGAGAGAGCAATGGGACTGCTATGCCGTTAAAATAAAAAGATGTCAGAGTAGGATTATTTCCCTGAATATAACATTAGGAAAAACAAACTAAAATTAAAAAAAGACAATTTCTACAGGGGGAGAAAAACTTCATGAAATTCAGGAACCTCAAATATTTGATATCAATATCAATTTCGAAGCATCTGCTCTAAGTTATTTTATTTAATTTTATTGAAAAAGCAAATCCAAAATTCAACTTTCTCCGTCAGATTCTCCTCAACCTCCGCATTGCCTACGATCACCACATGTTCATGCTCACTCTTCGCCTTCCTCCTGCGCTCCAGGCAGGAGTTCTTCTCCCGAAAGCCAGCATCTTGTGTCTCTGGGCAGCCTGTTAGACGACCAACACTGGCACCACGTCACAGTGGAGCATCACAGCACTCACCTCAACCTCACCGTGGACAAAAGCGCACTGTGGGTGCAGATCCCACCAAGATTCAGCCCCTGGGACCATGACCAGGTGTGTTTGGTGTCTGTGTAGGAGTGGGAAGCGCGCACACACACACACACACACACACAGAAAAACACCTACTTGCAGTCACACCTGCTCAAATTAGATTTTTTATATTTATTTTCTTGTATGCGTTTGTCTGTATGCTCGTGTTTTTCTCTGTGCAGATGAGTGTGGGAGCAGACCAGGGCCTCGGCTCTCGGAGGTCAGTCAGCTCACACAGAAATTTCCAAGGCTGTTTGGAAAACCTTGTTTACAACGCTGTGAACATGGTAGACCTCGCTAAACACAAAGACCAGCTGGTTACTGTGAAGGTGAACTGACTCACCCTGTGCTAATGAAAAGAGTGTTTGTGTGTTTGTATATTACCACATGTGCAATGTAGACACACTAGACATACACATTGTCATTTGGTGGATGCCACAGTATATCTGATCTATTTGAGGGACATAAATAATAATTGTGTCTAAAGTTTAAAGTAGCATAAAATGGAATTACTCAAGTAAAGTACAAGAACCTCAAAATCGTACTCAAGTACAGTCTGTGAGTAAATGTACTCTGTTACTTTCCACAGCTGGTAGATACTCACTTTTGATTGGCTGGCAGGTGTCCATTAAACTCATATAACAAAAAAACATCTGGTCAATAGTTAATCTACGGTTGCTGGTAACCATAGCAACAAAACTTCTTCTTGATGCTGCATTACTAGATAAAAGATAATAATGTAGCTGACCTAACCATGTGTTAAACTGACTACAAACAAACTTTGAAATGAATCATAAATGAATTATGACTTAAACACAGCCTGCCTTGTTTTTCTTTGGTAAGATTCCAGGGCAAAAGCACAATAATATTTGTGAGGTGTCCTGAACTCCACCTTGTTTTGTGGTGTTCTTTGCCTCCTCCTTGTCCATTATTTTTATATATCAGGACAACTTAGAGTGTATTATTGCTTACACACCAGATATTTACTACATTTATATTGTCCATTATGTATCAATCGCTGTCACTGTCATGCTCTCATAAATCACTAAAATATACTCTGCAGGTGTGTGTTGCAATTGAAAGCTGCCGTTGAGCAGCATCATGATCAAAAGAAATAAAATGACAATAATGGTGAGAATACAAATAACTAAGTTAAGAAGACAATATAAATCTTATTCTCTGAAAAAGTAAAAATGTTATCTTAAAGTGCACAAAGTGAGAAAAATATCTCCTCAAATCCCTTTCAGTGTAAATGAGACGGCATGTTTGTGTGTATGTGTGTGTGCGCCTGTGGAGTGTGTCAAGCAAATGCACAGCACTGCTGAATCTCCACGGCATTCTCCTCTTCATTCTGCATTACTGTATATCGCTTTAACTACCCCACAAAGAGCTTTTAGATTTGATCAAGTGTCTGTGTGTTGCATACTCCACTGAAAATAGAAACCCAGCAGGGAACCTGGGAAGTAACATAATCCCTGTTGGTGCCCTGCCAGCGTACTTACTGCAATTACCACTTCTCAAAACTATGAGCCTGCATACAGAGACGACCAACTGCTCCCAGTCCCTTAATCACAGTTTTATTTCTCACTCTCTCTTCCTCTCTTGTTCTGTCTCTCACTCCTTCTGCTCCCCCCATACTTCCTATATGACCTTAGAAAGCTGTTGGGTGACATTGGTGCCTTCAGTTTGTTCTGCTGGTGCTTATTTTAAGCCTGGCTATTATCATTATGGTAATATGCATGCTCTTTAAGGAAACTTGCTGATGAGATCTCTGCGCATCAGGGCGCCGCCACGCAGCCTCGGAAATGATTTTATATTCAAGCGTTATCGTGTTTTCCCTCTTTTGCTGTAATAATTTCTCTCTCTCCATTGCTCCTCTTCTCCATCTATCTCAGGGTAACGTGACCTTTTCTTGTGCTGAACCCGTTTTTGTTGCCATGACGTTCACCAGCCCGCAGAGCTTCCTCTGGTTACCAGGGGTGACGGAACCGTCATCAATGGGCACGTCAGTGGGGCTTCAGTTTCGGACGTGGAACAAGGCGGGGCTGCTGCTGACTTTTGATCTCCCAAAGCAAGGGGGTGCAGTCTGGCTGTACCTGAGCAAAGCCAGGCTCCATCTACAGATCCACAAATCTGGCAGGGCGCCGTTGGAGCTCAACGTGGGTCAGTCTGACCCCAAACCTCCATCTTAATCCTTAATTTCCTCACCTCAAGTGTCTCCATATCTGTGTGGTTTAATCTCATCAAGGTGCAGACAACAAACATTCAAAGATTTTACCGCACAGATGCAACAGAGGAGGAGAGTTAGTTAGTAAGTTAGTAATGTAACCTAGCGTGAGCAGGAACGCCTTTATTTTGAGTGATGCAATATGTTTCTGTGAGTGCCTTTTTGCAGGAAACTTAACGCTTGGCGCAAGACAAAGGTTGCTTTGTATATCCATTAAAATACATAGCTTACAGGAGAGTCAAAAACTTATTTCCAGTAACAGAAACTGAGAAATACAATGACATAAAATGCCTCAATGTCAGTGCCAGCAAACCTGAAGTCCACAAAAATCCATCCATTTTGCTGTAGAGTGTTTGAGCCAGATACTGAATCATTATTAGTTTCAAGAGCATTGTTTTGTAGCCGAGACCAACCTCTGACCACCCTTTGACACAGAGCAATCACATAGAATTTCCCTACAGAGATCAATAAGTGAATGACTGAAATTAAAATCTTAATTAACCGTCATAAAATTAAAATTAAGACACTCAATATCTTTGTGCACAGTATACTTTAGTGTATATGTGTGTCCTCAGGTTCAGCTCTGAATGACGGTCAGTGGCATGCTGTGGAGCTGATCTCCAGACAAGGACATCTGACTGTCGCCGTGGACGGTGATGAAGGAGCCTCTGCTCACGCCACTCCCTCATTTCTTGTTCCCACAGGAAGTCAGCTTTTCTTTGGTGGTAAGAGAGGGATGAACAAAAGAACACATGCATAAACAAGCATTATTCTGACAGGTTCGGGGGGTGGACGTCCTGGTTTCCACTGTGTTGATTGATTGGCTTACTGATGTTGTTTGCTCTCCTGTGCAGGTTGCCCTGCTGAAGGGAGCAGCCCGGAGTGTATGAACCCCTTCAAGGCCTTTCAGGGCTGCATGCGTCTGCTGACTGTGGACAATCAATCGGTGGACTTGATCATGGTGCAGCAGAGGCTGATGGGAAACTACAGTCACCTGCAGATTGACATGTGTGGCATCATCGACAGGTCAGACCTAAAAGCACCATTTCTTTGATAATATTTATCCGGGGGAGATTGACCTTCAGTTTTTATCTTTATTTATCAAGGAAAGGTTTTTTTGGTCCATATTTATTCTATGTAATACCACATTTTGTGTGTTAGAAGGCATTGTCAGAAAAGAGGAAGCAATAGTGTTCAAATGTTTGATTTTTGTCGTCACTCTTCCTTTGTAACCCCTGTTAATCTCCCTCTGAAAGCTCTAAGACTGGTTTCCTGTGAAATGGGGTTGCACGTGGATTATTAGACAGCAGTAGACTGGATACAGAGGGAATTATGGCAACAGTGTTCCAGATCTCAATGTTTCCCAAAATGTGTCCTCGCTAAGAACACAATCCAGTTATTGTTTTGTCTATCTAGCATCATATGAGGTGCAGCTTCCTTTCTCTGAGCTGAAATGGGTTTGTTTTTTTTCCCCTTTTTTTTCTTCTCAATGGGATTTTATTTGTGAGAAGCAGTTGTACAGTATTGTGTGGACTGTTACAGAGAGAATACACTATCCAGGAGACATACACAACATTTAGAGTTGGCTGGCTCTGTGCCCTTAGCGCATGATTGAGTTTGGAAAAATTCTGGGATATTTTGCTTCCGAAGCTGTGTCAGTGGATAGAGAGTATTGGCAGTTCTTCTTATTTGCCTGCTTTGCCTTCTGCCTCTGCTGTTCAAATTGTTATTGCCAGAGGACAATCATCATTATTACCATCTTGCTTATGTTGATTGTTTTGTATGTTCTGGACTCCAAAGCTCTTTTCGAGAGAGACAGACTATTCCCATGGGTACAAAAGTTTGCACCACTACGAGTGAAGCACTATTTAAAGAGCATCGCCTGAAGTCAAGTCAGAAACACCAAATGTCCTAATGTGGAAATTTAGATTAAAAAGCACCTCAAACTCAAATGAAGCTGCTGCTGGTGCATTATGATTATGTTCTTAACTGTATTTGTGCATCTGTTAGTGATTAACTCGTGCATTTTAGATGTACATAGCAATAAAAGGCAGCTGGACAGTAGTTGCAGCTTTATAATAAAGTTAAACACAATTTACAAAAATCCTGGTGCCTTGCTTTTGATAGACAATATTACATTTTTAAGGATATTAGAGCCATATATACATACATACTGAGGACTATGTTGAACCAACACCAATATTATACACAGAAAAATCCATTACCACTGTTGGACAGAATCAATATGCTAGACATTTCCGTATCATTAAATACTAGATAAACTGTGGCCTCTAATACGTCTCTTTTCTCTGTCTGTATTTCATAAAATGTCAATTCAAGCTCCACTGTGTCAGTTTGAAGCTGTGTTGTGTGTGAGAAATGATACATTCCTCTCAGAACATGACATTAGACCTTATTCCAAATCATTACAGCCCACTGGTATATGACATACATAATATCCTCTGAGCAGCGTTTGTTTCAATAAAATGTCAACTTGAGAAATTGATTTGCACTTCTCCAACCCCTCACCTCCAACCTTCAGTGTACTTTCTTCAAATAAGCGCTGCTTGACTGGTCATATGCACACTCAATTTATCAGTGGACTCAGACACATTTTTGCAAGATTTGCACGTTTGCAGATATGCGAGGCAACACTGGACTGCCAGAGATTATAATGCATATATTTTATAGCACAAAGTTGTGGAGTAAATTCAGAGTACTGCACCCACCTCCATTCCAACTAGATAAAAGGAAAGCAAAGAAATTGGTGCTAAACAGCTAATTTTACCATGACGAAGCCTGCTGAGTAAGGCTTTTTCTAATAGTGAATTTCCCACTGACTAAAAAGATTAAAAATACATGCTGCTCTCCCTCTGTCTTTTTCTTTCAGTCTCTCTGCAGTCACAATTCTCTGACCTCATTCCCCCTTCCAAATATGTTTACCCAGTTGCCGCTGAGCTCAATTCATTCCAACCTTCATGCCCTGTGTTACTCCCTCCCTTCTTCAATCTATCTCTTAATTCCCATTCCTGGATTTCTCTCTCCCTCTTCCTCTACAATATCTCCAGTGTTTTGTCTCTTTCTTCTTGATGTTTCCCATGTCCAAACCCTTTTCATCTTTCCCTCCTCCTGTCTTCCTGTTTTGCCTGCCACCCCTCAGTTCAGTCCTGACACAGGGTTGACATTGAAAAGGAAAAAGTCTAATGGCGCTTTTCCATTACCAGTACCGGCTCGACTCGACTCAACTCAACTCGAATCGACTTGACTCGACTCAGCTCGGCTCGCTTTTTGCTCCGTTTTCCATTGTAGATAGTACCTCCACAATAGTACCTGGTCGTCATAGTGACCCCGCAGGAAACTGCCCCGACACAAAACCTGATATTGCTTATGCCTTTGTGTCATATACTGTAACTCCATCCAAAAACTATTACAAACATAAAAGAGCAATACCATTACAATGGGTGACATATACTTTCATTACGGTGACAAATGAGGCAGTACAACAAGAAAAAAAAGAGTAGTTAGATATTGAATGCGGTGAAAAGTAAGGGTGTTTAGGTTAGGGCTGTGAATTAACAAGGTACATTTACTTTTATCTTCAGTGATCTAGGTTCAAGTCCAAGCTAAAGCAGAACACTTTTAGTGGACGTTTTTGTCATTTCTTCATCAGGAAAAACTTACCCTCACTTTAACATTCAATTGTTTTACCTCCTTACATTTCAATCTCTGGCTAACCTGAACCCTTATTTTAATCAGGTTAGCCTTGGTTAACCTTGGCCCCATATACTTGATGAAGGTGTGTCTAATTTGTGTCTAAATTTAACCTTTGCTGTATTTGTGTGATACTATGGTGAGAACTGTTGGGGTACTTTGCTCTTTGTTTAACCTTAATACTACATGCTGTGTCTTGTTCACCCTTCCCCTTCTGACACGGATAGCAGCAACACACTATACAAATACTTACTTACAAGTAAAAGTCATGCATTTGAAATTTTACCAAAGTATAAGCTTGAAAATACACTTAAAGTACCAAAAGTAAAAGTTCAGATAATGCAGAATGGCCCATTTCAGAATAATCTATATTATATTATTGGATGATAATTATTGATGCTTTAATGTGTACATCACTTTAAACTTAGGGTGCCTCTATAACATGGCGAAAGATTGAGGGGATTATTGAGATAAAGTCTAAATGTTTGCTTTTTTCTGTCTCTTAGGTGTTCTCCGAGTCACTGTGAACATGGAGGCAGCTGCAGTCAATCATGGAGCACCTTCCACTGTAACTGCTCCGGCACGGGCTACAGCGGGGCCACCTGTCAAAGCTGTAAGGGCAGGAATCTTTGCTGGTTATTGTTGTTTGAAGGTCACACGCACCCAAAGGACCCTGTGTGTGTGTGGGTGCGCGTGTACACATGTGTTTGTTTGCACTCGTGTTCACGGGTTTCCTGTAATGAGACAACCTGCTGCTTTTAACCTGAGGTCCCTGCAGACATTGTTGTGGCAGAAGGTCAGGCTGAGATCAAACCTCTTTACGGCAATCATCATTGTGTGAGCGTCTCAGTCGAGAGGAAACCAGTCAACACATGAGGGAGAGGAGAAGTATAAACAAGGGAGGAAGATAAAGAGAGCTAGAAAGGTTTAAAAAAAAGGGGGACAAATAAGAACACTACTTTGAAAGAGACTCTTCATTAATAGTCCAATTTCAGCCTTGAAGCAAATTCTTCATAGAGAAAGATGTTGTTAGTTTATTGGGTAAACTAAGAATGCGTTTGTATGTGAGTGTACATTTTACATTTTGGGAAAATGTAAAGGATTTTACTTTGTGGAAACAGTGCTCAAAATATTAGGAAAAATGATTTTATTATAAAGACCCAGTAAAGTGCTTATTTGGCAATCATCTGCCAGACGTAAAAATTACAGCCAAGCTAGCAATAGCACACGAACGTAAGGATAACGTAAAGATAAATGGCTGTGATGTTGTTATGATGATAATGGAGCTGTGTGTCCCTCTCTCCTCAGCGATATACGAGCAGTCCTGTGAGGCGTACAAACACAAAGGCAACACGTCAGGGTATTATTACATTGATGTGGATGGCAGTGGGCCCATCAGACCGCAGCTAATATACTGCAACATGACAGGTAGCTGACACACACATCAAAACACACCATGCATGTTACTCCCCCTTTCATCCTGTCTCTATTTGTGTCTGTCGGTCCTGCTGAGTAGAAGCATGTTAAAGGGAGAATTTCCCATACACACACAAATAGAAAATGAAAAATAAAAAGTGCATGGTTCGTATTCCTTATTTCTTCTTTTTCTCTGTCCACCAGAGGACAAAACGTGGATGGTGATCCATCACAATAACACAGACCTGACCAGAGTCAGGCCGTCGCCGGGAAAGAATCAGCACTCAGCTCACTTTGAATACGCATCTGAGGAGGAGCAGCTGGCGGCCATCATTAGCCAGTCAGAGCACTGCGAACAGGAACTGACCTACCACTGCAGGAAGTCACGCCTTCTCAACACACCGGGTGAGGCTTGTTGATATTCTGTGACACCACATTGAGATTATTTAAAACTTTCAATAGGAAAAAGCACTGTCGTACTAGGCTGCATTCGTTTAAGCTCGATATACCTAATAAACTGGCGTGTGAGTGTAAGTGTATATTGTGATTAGAAAGTCCGTTAACAGATGCACAGTTATAGTGTTGTGTTGGTTGCCAACGAGTCTTTTAAGTGAACGATGGGAGCCGGCTCCTGTCTGAGATCCAAACCAGATTTCTTGCAACAGATAAGAAAGTCCCTTAGGTAGTGACCAGCAGAAGCGGTTCTAAATGAAGAGCCGTTTGGGAGCCGAAAGAGTCGGCTCTCGGAAAGGAACAGAGCCACAAGATCTGGCTCCCTTCAATGAGCCGTAACTCCCGTCACTACACAGTTAAAATGTTTAATTATTTTATTTTGGTTTTACAGAATTTGTCAAATGAACAATATTTGCATGTTTGTAGATTCTACATTTTTCAATTTGATAAAAGGAACCTTTTTTTTTAAGAATTGGAAAGATAACTGACCTTTCTTGTGGAGAACCCATGTTAGATTAGGCATGTTGCAGTTATGGCTAAAGCTGGGGAAAGCCTCCAAGGTAAGTCAGTACAGTGGCCTGACAAGTGACAAAATGAGTGGATTTGTGTGTTGCAGGCGGCCCACCACTCGGCTGGTGGGTAGGGGGTCCAGGTGTAGGACAGGTGCAGACTTATTGGGGCGGGGCTCCACCAGGCAGCCTGCAGTGTGCCTGCGGCCTGCAGGAGAACTGTGTGGACCCCAAACACCACTGCAACTGTGATGCTGACCGCAATGAATGGTACTGTATGCTATCTCTAATAGCAACAACAAACAAAAAGATAACAAGACTAATGAATTATGCTGCTTTAAAAGATTTTATTTGTAAGAATACTGTAGGCCACTAAATCCAGTGGACTGGTAGGCAGGTAATGTATACTAATGGTCATGCTCAGTACACTCATTAAACATTTAGAATATTAGTTACCTTATGTTGATTCATCATAATTGATCACTCTTTGTTTCACTTCTTCACTTTATTGTTGGTGGAAATAGTGATGCTGAATTTGCTTGTTTGCTCCCTGATCATCTCCCTCCTTCTTCCTGTTTTTGTCCTCTCTGTTGCCGCTGATGATGATAACTTCTCATGTTCTGTCTTCTCTTTCTTATCTGCTAGTGGTATATTTCTTCCCCTCTAGTCTTTGGTTTTCTCCTTTCAATTCAGCTTCTTCTTCCGCTTCATCCTTTCCCTACCTTCCAGGGCAAATGACTCAGGCCTGCTGACCCATAAAGAGACCCTCCCTGTCAGATCTCTGGTGCTGGGTGATATCCAGAGGCCTGGCTCAGAAAGCGCCTACAGGGTGGGGCATCTCCGTTGCCATGGAGACAGTAAGTCCAGTCCGGAGCCCTCAATGTCACCTTGTGTTTTTAAAATGATGCTTGTAATTTCAAGACCACGATTCATAGGTTCTCATTCTTTTGCAGAAAATGTCTGGAACGCTGCATTTTTTGACAAGGAGACGTCGTACCTCCACTTTCCCACTTTCCACGCAGAGCTGAGCGCAGAGATCTCCTTCCTGTTTAAAACCACTTCATCCTCCGGTGTCTTCCTGGAAAACCTGGGCATCAAAGACTTCATTCGGATCGAACTCAGCTGTAAGTAAAACCTTTCAGGTTAGATGACTAATCCGGACTTCACTTAGATGTGAGTACAACCTGAGCAGGAAGGATCTTCCTGGGAGTTAAAGTTTCATCGGTATTGAACTCAGCTGAAAATGACGATCCTGCCTGGAACTCCACCTCAGTCCTTCTCAACCCTAAAAAATATATACTTTTCCAGCAACACCCGCATTTATTTTTCGTCCTCTGGGAAATCACTGCAGTGGCATTGTTCTAGGCAGCTGCAATACATTTCCTTTATAACCACCAGACTTTATAGTTCTCTGTATCATGTAGTGTATTGGTGTTCACATAGCGTGTGCTGTTGTAGCTGTCCTTAATGACAACAGCGCTTGATAAAGTGTTCTATCTTTTTACGTGTTTGCTGAAGAAAACAAATCTACCACTGTAGTTGGTCTTGACAGATGTACAGGTAACTCTTTATGATTATTGTTTAATACTATATGATACAGCCAAAGAAAATAAGCTAGTTTGTGCAAGAAATCTGGTTTAAGGCTGCAGCCGATCGCTCCCCTTAAACCTTG
Organism: Coreoperca whiteheadi; assembly: GCA_011952105.1. NCBI lineage: Eukaryota > Metazoa > Chordata > Actinopteri > Centrarchiformes > Sinipercidae > Coreoperca > Coreoperca whiteheadi. The sequence goes on from CM022471.1 coordinate 5,526,779, forward strand.
AACTCTGAACAGTGCAAGAGGACGGCCTCTGCAGTGAGAAAGTCCCGTTTTCCCTTTTTCAGTGCATATATCTGAATTTTTGACTTATTAATTTATCAGTTTCAGTTTTAGTCAGACTTTGGATGTAAATATACCAAGACACACAGCTAGGAGTAATGATCTTTCACTTCATCCTGTCACACTGTTGCCATAGCGATACTTTCCCTTTCTCAAGTGTTTTTCCTCCATATGCACACATGTACAGTAACATGTGAACCTAGTCGGAATTCCAGTTAAATATATACATTGCAAAAAAAATGTCCCTCTCCATATGGAGAGAAATAAATAAAACAAGTACAAAAAATAAAACAAGATTTACAAATGTGTATGACTATTTGGGAGTAATGTATGATGTTCACAAACGCATAAACAATTACCAACAATTTTATAAACGAATACAACTCAACTTGAATAAATGTCAGTTTTCTACATATATATATCCAACTTTAAGTTCAATAATCTAATAACATTTACTTTTGAAAGAAAAGCTTGCTGTGAATATTAATGACTAAAAATATTTGTGAAGGTTTTTTTGCATTTACACGTGTGGATTGAGTTACCTTTGTGTGTGGAGTTTTGAGACTCTTTTCCCAGCCTCTGATCCACGAATGCATGTCGTGGTCAAGTGCTGGTGGAAAACTCGGCAGAATATCAGGGCATTTGTGTGGAATTTGGAAAGGCGTCAGTTTTGTGGATCGTGAAACATGCGTTTGTCACCGGAAGTGAGACTAATTTCTCTCCATATAACTTGTAGAAATTTAGCTATGAGAATTAAGAAGTTCCTGGTTCCTGCAGGAAACCGACAGTAACACAGTAGCTGATCATAATACCAAAGAGCTTTGCGTCCTTGTAGCTGGTTGTGGTAGAAACTACCTAAAGTAGTGCTTTATCTTTGTAGGGGATTGCCACAACTATAGATGTTTAGATTGGCCGGATTAATTGTTATGACAAGTGCTCTTTAGTGGGACATCCTTGTGAGCTGGTAGATGTCAGTTTTTGTTTGCTGACTTTAGTGATACCTTGCTTGAGTCTGTATATATTTCTTAGCAAAGTTTCAGTAGAGCTCACGTGTCAGCTGGCTCTGCAAAAAACACTTCATATTCTTCCCTCCACAGATGGTGTAACTGTTGCAGGGAATAAGGGCTTCAGAGTGAGCCTGGTCCTTGGTAAAAGGGTAACAAGTGAGAGAAAACAAGTGGCAAGAGAGAGATTGAGAAGATAAAAGGCCTTTTACAGTCTATGCAATCAATGAGTAAACCACACAGGTTCAGCGTGTTCGAATCGAGGCAATGTGCTTTGTTGGTAACTATTTCTGACATGCAAATGGGGCAACGTTGTCAGTGATTTGACTTGGCTAGAAGATAACTCTATGTTGCACTGTTGTCTTTTTTTTCTTTCATTCTTTTTCTGTTTGTAGGTTTTGCTTTACAAATGTAGATAAACAAGACAAGCAATTATGGGATGATAAGAACAACAGCTACAACAACTGAATGTGCAGTAGGTCTTGATTTTCTTCCTTCCCTGACACAGCCTCCACTGAGGTCCTCTTCTCCTTTGACGTGGGTAACGGTCCGTTGGACGTTCGTGTGAAGGCTGGCTTCCCGCTGAACGACAACAGGTGGCATCGCATTCGAGCCGAGCGCAACGTTAAAGAGGCATCGCTTCGCCTCGACGAGCTCCCTGCTGCCACGCAGGAGGCTCCGGCTGATGGACACATCCACCTGCAGCTCAACAGCCAGTTATTTATAGGTGTGTGTGTGTGTGTGTGTGTGTGTGTGCGTGTGTGTGTGTGTGTGTGTGTGTGTGTGTGGGTGTGTGAGTGGCTGTGTGTTCCTGTGACAGGGCTGCTGCACACACTTAAAACGCAACAAAAAGCTGCCTTTTCAAGACCTCAACAAAGACCAAAAAAACCCCAATATTCACTTTGTATACATATGCCATGTGATACCTCTCATTATCACACAGTGTTGGTGTTAGTGGCAGGCTTGTTCTTCTTGTATACCTCTTGAATTGTTACAATATTCTCTGTCTCTGCCTTCCCCTCACTTTCTTTTTTTCAATCTGTCCTTCTCTCTTTCATCCACATACCACACCAAAAAAAAGACTCGTGCAGTACGTTTTCATTGACCCCAGGGAGGCTGGCGGTTTTACATCTTTGTCTCTTCTGCTCCTCCTGAAGAAAGCTGATAGTGACAGAAACTAAACCCTTCAGCAAAACTCCACACTAAAGCTCTGCTTCCCATCCTAGTTCACACTGAACAGGGAACATATTGCAGTACTGTCTCGGGTTTTTGATCCACATTGAAACTGACAGATTTGAGCAAGATCAATCAGCCAATAACAATCCTTGTTCCTAAACCATATCAATGTATGGTATACAGGCCGAGTTTATGGAAGTACCTTTATATACACTTAGTGGACTGAGAGAAAATCCTCACAAATTGATAGAATAGCCTCAGGACGATGCAGTGAAAAGTTGTGTTTGTAGTGGTCAGTTTCCTTGCTGTAACCTTGGTATAGTGTTTGAACTCAGTCCATTAGTTAAGGTAGTCCTTGCCTGACAGCTCCTGATGAAACTCCGGGCCCTGATATGAACTTCATCATCTCTGCAGTCCTGGAAAGCTGTTTATCTCATCATAACAGTCTTGAGGTTGCCAGTTTGGCACTATAAGACAATTATAATGTTGCAAAGCCTGAACTCTGAGGACAGTTGGAGGTTGTAATGCACGAAAACAATAACTTTTGGAGTTTAAATTCTGCCCTAGAAAGGGAAAAAAATGTTTTCCTGTCACAGTCAGCCAGCCAGGCAGGACAAGCAGACTGTCAGACAGATTGACAGCTCGCCATCTTTCCAGATATCAACAATCAGCATGGTGCTCGGCTGGCAAACAGACAGCCAGTAAAAAGTCAACTCCTTGAATTTCTCACCTGCCAGTTTTTGTTTCACTGTGTTTCATCACCTCATCATTTTTAAAATTCAGTATGAGGGTGGTGACAAATCTTTGTTTCTGGAGGTGCAGAGTAGATTCGGCTGTTAATATTAAAATCACGAATCAGTCAGTGTCGCTCCCCAATTTGATAACGGAGACGATATAATTTGCTTTCCATTCATTTCTGTACGGTATGAAAAGATTCTTAAAACATGCTTGGGTTGGATGCATAATCCATCATAGAGAACATCATGTCTGCATTTTTTTTTTATAAAGTTATATCACTGCTATGAGGTTAAGCAGTGCAGACCTTTCAAATCAATCTGCACTTAAGCTGCATTACCACGCAACACTAAAGGAACTTTGAAATAGAAAATAATGAAGACGTTCACTGTAGTGGATTACATAACATTAGGACGTTCCCAGATTGGTTTTCATACTGTTCAGAAATGAATGGAATCAAATGTCTGCCTGGAAAGTAGAAAAATACATTAAAAAGCATGAAACCCTACACTATGATTTGAAAAACTGGCAGCCATTATATAAAGTTGTCATGATTTGTGGCTAAAAAGCGAAAACATGCAAAAACACAGTATGGTCTTATAATGAGCTGCCACACCAAAATTAACCTTTGAATGGGTTTCACAATTATATTAAAAGATCAAAATGTTTTAAACTCTTTTCCACAAGCTGATTAATTATATTCTGGGGGGAACATACAGTAAAATGGCCAAAACTTGTCACAGTTAGATAGGCTATTGAAGAGGCATATTTGCTCAAAATATCAGTTACTTGCACTAGCCTTGGTATCAGCCTTGAAAAACGGCACCTTTATGCATGAGCAGTGAGTGAGATCCTCTGCATTCAAAAGCAGGAATAAGGGTGATTCAGACATACAGTACACTATGAGTGCTGCTGACAATTAATCGATTAGCTTATCAAGAGAAAATTAATCTGCAACAATTTTGATCATAGATTAATTGGTTCCAGCTTCTCAAATGTGAGGATTTACCGCTTTTGTTGTTTTATATCTTTTTCACTGTTTGTGTTTTGTATTATTGGTCGGACAAAAGAAGCTCTTTTAATACATCCCCTTGGGCTTTGGGAAACTGTGAGGTGCATTCTTTATACTCAATGATTAACCAGGTAGTCAAAAACCTATAGAGATTATATGTCTAGCCTACACAGAAATATAAGAGAAGAGACAAATAAAAGGAGAAAAGGAAACAGACAAAAAGCCTTCCAGCATGCTGAAGTTTATCCTTGGCGTGTGTCTTCAGGAGGCACGGCGTCCAGGCAGAAGGGCTTTCGGGGTTGTGTTCGCTCTCTGCAGCTGAATGGTGTCACCCTGGACCTGGAGGAGAGAGCGAAGATCACCCCCGGGGTTCAGGCGGGATGTCCAGGCCACTGCAGCAGCTACGGCTCACTCTGCCAGAACCAGGGTCGCTGTGTGGAGAGATCCAACAGCTTTTCCTGTGACTGTGGCCCATCTGCTTACACTGGAGCATTCTGCGACAGAGGTACACAGGCTTTGTCACCAGTCTCCCAGAAGCACCTGGTGCCATCATGGAGACGCACTTCAGAATGAGCTATGTGCAAATAATGACAAATAACAATCAAGGCAACTGAAGAAATAGCAAACGATAAGATAATGGTGTTAGTGTGGGTCAAACATTCTGATAAAGAAGATTTGTCTTCAGCTCTTATCCGTCTTTGTATAGTCTAATAAAATTATAAAATATAATTTTAGAGCCCATTTAACTCAACCCTATTTAGCAATGTTAGTTAGCCAACAAACAAAGCGATATAGGTAAGCAATGTTGAAATGCAGCTATAGCTACAATTTCGCAGTTTGATTTTATCATGCACCTAAATCCCAACATCCGCACAGTTAAAAGTTGAGTTTCAGAATTTATGTAGTGAGCAGCTGGGAAATGTTGGGGATATTTATGCTTTACCAAATTCAAGGTACCTACCTTTAAATCCTTAATATCCAAAACAGGAAAAGCTGTTTTCACTTTAAGTAATTTAATTTGGAAAAAAATCATCTTGTTCCACCCTGTCTGACAGTATAGTATATGTACTGTATCAGTTCCAGCTCTTCTGATTCCTGTGCATCATTTTATTAACAAATCTCCATATTTGGTATCTGTGGAAACTTGAGGGTGTTCACAGAAATGTTGGTCGGTTGCTGATGACCAAAAGCTGCTGACCTCCAACATGGCTGCCTGAATATGTGTTACAGTGCGGCACCTGAAAGTGGTCTACAAATGAAACACACACACACCTAGAGATACAAGGAGAGACTATACACACTAAAGAGGTCATATACACACACACACACACACACACACACTTGAACAATAATACACACAAACGATAAATACAGGAGCCATCCAGTCATTCTGTGCACACTGCACCACTATGTACTCAACATATCCCTATTTTACACAGCTGCTAATCATCTTAATCCTGTGGTAAACTTGATATACGGAATATCTTGAGGCCATTTATAAAGTCTGTGGATCATTTCTCTTCTACATTTGTAGCACACCTGAATGTTTCAAAATCTTTCTAATTTATATTGTAGTTACAAAATATTAATCCGTAGAATCACTTACTGAAATGTTTTCCAATACTGATGGAAAACACTAAGCTTAATATACTGCAAAAACATTTCCTGAAATCCTCTATATATAAGAGGTTTTCTGAGATCACTGTCAGAGAATGTCTTCAATAATATATTGGCCTTTTTAAATCGTATGATACTAAAACTGACAGCAAGATTTTGGACTCAACATTGCCAACAAACGTTTCTCGTCTTATTGTCTGAAAAAAATCGCTGTTACCTAACTCCTGTTAGGCATCCTGATTGTTGCCTTCGAATGCGTTTCATAAAGTTGTTTTAAGACTACACACCTAGCCTTCCTTTTAGTTAAGTTATCACAGGAACCTTGAGTCATCACGTCAGCACAGTAACACAGCCTCATATTTCTTCAGTAATTAACAAGCGCAGCTGTGTTCCCTGTTGCAGCTCCACAAGTAAATCTGGGATGGAAATCACAACTCACACGACTGTGTTATAATTAGCAGCGAAATTTTGTATTTCACCTGTCAGCTGGTTTTCTTTGGCTGCTTTTTCACAAGCTCAGTAATTAGATGTTGTCAGTGCTGCTGAGGCGCCGTACATACAATATATGAATCACTGATCCGGTCCCCCGGTGAGTTTAGATGTTACTTAGATGCGGTGTGATTTTTTTCCCCCATTAAAGGGTTTTTTGGGGAGTTTTTTCTTATCCGGATCAAGGGTCTGAGGATGGAGGGTGTCATTTACTATACAGATTTTACAAACCCTTGAGGCCAATTTGTGATATTGGGCTATATAAATAAAACTGACTTGGCATGAAGACAGACAATATATAGTCATTCAAATTTAAATACTATTCATGCTGTCTCTTGGAATCAATGTTGATGTGGCAAAGTGACGTGTTTGTGAGTGTATGCACAGGATAAAAAGTTATTGGGGCCTAATCACCAAGTGAAATAAAGCTATAAACCAAACTTCCACTTTAGTCAAGCTCAACCTTTAACAGCCAAATTCAAACATTCACATACCACGGGTACAACATAACTGCTTACCATACAGCTACAAATGAGGCAACTCCTGTAACTCCACTTTCTAATTAAACTTTCTGACATTATCGCCCTCCCTGCAGAGGTTTCAGCCAGTTTCAAGTTGGGAACATCCGTCAGCTACACCTTCAAGGAGCCGGTGTTGAACGAGCTGAACAGGAGCAGCAGTGCCGTGCCCTCATCCATCTACTCTGACATGACCCTGGGAGCAGAAAACATCTCCCTGAGCTTCAGGACCAGCCAGAGTCCTGCTCTCCTCCTCTACGTCAGCTCCTACCACGGGGAGTACCTGGCTCTGCTTCTCAACAAGCATGGTGAGGCCTCAGATCCCCTTATCTGTATTTTATTTCTCTCTGTTGATGGTTTCTTTGATTTATTTAATAATTTGGCTTGGCCTATAGCATCATCATGAGATTAATCTTTTCTGGTCTCTACACTGAATGAAGAAGTGTTCTGTTTCGTCCTCTGTTTTACCCTTTAAACAAGCTCCACAGCTTTTGTAACTTGCCCTGTTATTTTTTCTCTTGTCTACTTCACTGGATTTCACTGGATGGCCCTGAATGCTCCAGTATAGCATCAGTATTGAATTATGTAATTGAATGTGTTAGTGGCTCTATAGATCCTTTGAATTAACAATATTTTGACTTGTGAAAATGTCGCAATTTGTTTTTATCTGAGTTTGTGTTGCTTAGCTGTGATGCTTTGTAGAACTGGGCCATGTAAAGCCTCTTAACTATTGGATAATGAAATCACATCAACACAAAATTAAAAAGTTAAATGTACAGTATATGTACACTCAGTTGCCAGTTTACACCTAGCTGAAATAAGGCAGTCTAAAACTGACAGATGTTTCTATTATTTTGTCCACCCCATTTATGAGGGTAGGCTAAATAACAGAAACACCTCTTTGTACAATGCAATACAGTTCAATAGCACCAAAAATTAAATCTACAACTACATCCTCCAAAAGGATCCTATAAACACCTCTCTAAAACAGCTTATACAAAAACTGAAGATCATAACATTTACTGCAGGACTGTTTTATTAGACTGCATTAGTTTTAGCTAGGTGTACCTAATAAACTGGCAGCTGAGTGTATACTTAATGAAACACTAATTAATGAAACAACCTGACATCTTTTTATCCAGCACTTCATTAAATTTGCAAAGCAGTTAGAGGGAGATTTTATCGCATTTTTATTGTAATATGCATCAGCTATTACATTACATCCTAGCCGATCAAAATTACACTGAAGGCACTGCTATGTTTCCCAAGAGTCAAGACATTGTGGCTGTTTGAATCATCCACAGCTCCTTCCTCTTCACTTCAGTGTTTAATCAGCCAGAAGACTGGCAAGTTGTGGTCATTTGAAATGGAAAGGACAACGATGATGAACTGATGAACCTATTAACGCCGGGATTCCACCTAGATTAGCTGTAAATAGACTGTGAATAGCCTGTTTTAATAACCCAGACTGGAAAAAGCTGATGACCAGCAGGTCATTAGAGTTACCATGATGATCAGGTAGTCGGCAGGTAGCTGCATTAAAACTGAATCATCCCATCAAGACTCAGGAACAGGCTTGTTTTGGTGATAAAACTCTATACTAACACTGTGAGCCGCTTGGTTGTTGTTCTGCTGTGTTGTTAGCAATGACAGAAGATGTACCTGCACCTGTGTACAAGTGTCACCTTAAAGTTTTAAACAGGCAGATTGTTATCTAATATTTTCTTTCATCAGTCTGGTGAAATTCTATATTTGTCTTATTATCAACAAATCCCATGACAAGGCCAAAAGTATCCTCCTAACAAGTTTTGTCTGTGTATCCAAAGCCTGATATATCTCATTCCTCCGTGCCATAGAGCTCCATTGTTGCCCAAAAACTATTAAAAACCCATCAATGAGCCACGCTGTTGCACTGGATGAATCAATTCCACAGACACTGTCCTGCTGCCAGAACTACTCACTAGAGCACCAAACGTGCATTGGTGAGAATGAATCCACTCCTGTAAATAGTCCCTAGCAAAAGCACTATATACCACTGTTGAGTAACGTTTATTAAAAACTACAGTGCCCAGCTGATTTAGAAAATTATTTGGCCTTTTTATAAAGGGGAAAGTATACATTTGTGACCGTTTTTTAAAGATCTACATCTTCAGTAGGAAGCAATGGGCTTGGGGCTGAGTGCCACAGAAAATTTGTAAAATAAGTATTGAGAGACGGTCTAACACACTGTTGGTTTTGGTCTTTTTATGGGATTTGTTAATAATAAAAAATATTGCCTGCCTTATCCTTTAATGTGTCCTTCTGAAGGTTATAGTCCGCCTGAATGTGGGAGAGACGTGAAACTTGGTGTACGGTGAACGTTAACTTCTCGTCCCTCTTATTCTTTTATTAAAAGTTACATTACTGTTGTGTTGTAAAACAGCTGTGAGTATAGACAGTTTTTTAAATTCTCCATGTTGGGGCCTTCCTCTGACATAACAGATTACAGAGCTGAAAGCAATGCATTCTGCAGCTGCGTTATTGAAAATCAAACCCAGAAGACAAACAAAGCAACAATTTAAATAGATTTATTGTATTAAAAATACGGGTTAGAGGTTGTTTTTTCGCAGCTGACTCAAATTCCCGGGATCTCATTTATCAACCATGTGTATGGACAGTTTTGTGCTTCATCCATGCATACGCTCATTTCAATGCATAGAATGGGAAATGTATCCAATTCCTCTTGTTCCTGAAAATGTGGAAACATTTAGAACCACTCCTGACCAGACAATTCCAAGCGGTAGACAGGTATAATCACCGGCAAACCAATTCCTAAATTACAGATACAACTACTGTCTACCATGTAATAATGGCATACGTTTCCATTATTAATTTTGTTGGGGGGGTGGAAACAAGGTAAATTATGCCATTAAAACCTCTATTTAATCTTTTTTCTTTACTACTGAACCACTGAGCACATGTGTGCTTAAACTTAAAAATGTGTTTATTACTGTGGTGATCTCGGGTTCTCAGCTCCAAGATGTCAGTGGAGCATAAACTGGACATTATACACTATGTTAACTGAAAAAGTATTGCCCTTTAAATGATTGTGATGAATTATATTTGAAAGCATTAGAGAGAACATGAGACCTGTATTGCTATAAACTAATTATCCCACATTTTAGACTCACCAGATGTACTCTAACTTCCGTTCTTGAAACTAAAAGGTAGGAAAGCAAGGACATGTGGAAGTCATCTGCTGTTGAAAGGTGACAAATCCAGCCATCACCAGCTTTTCACCACTTACATGCCTTCTGACACCAGTCTCCACGTCAGTTGCATCTGTCAGCTCTTTAGCTTGTTACAGCAACTTGTAACTGTGACTTGTTAATTGTGGTCAATACAGTGTGAACACACTGCAAGACTGCATCTCACTTTTCTCTATCTCTTCTCCTTGAATAAGTGAGGTTACCACAGGCAGATGTTAAATGGTAAAAACAATCAGCAGTGCGGAAAAATATGAATAACGCATGAATCGAGAACTTGGGAAAACTTTCTTCTTCTCTTATTCTGTACTTCTGCCTCACCTGTATACACAGAAACGCTTGTATCCTAGTCACATCACACTGTGGCCTCACCTGGATTACATGCATTCACAATTATTATACAAGATATGCTCATATGAATTTCTAGAGTGAAAATGCTTTAATATGCACTAGTTATTATGCATTTGCACTGTAAAATGGAAAATACGCTTTCCAGTCTTCCACACAGCCTGCAGATATTACATGGTATATTGTGAATGGAATTCAATTATCCATCTTAACTGACATTAAAATACTATAAATTAACATGATTCTGTATACCATTAATGGCAGTACTTGGCCCTAATATTCTAAATATTTAATTATTTTTGGTTTATAATTCAGCTGCTGTTGCCCTGGAACATGTCTCTCTTGATATTAGTACTCTCTAAATTTAAATAAACTGGATGATGGGTACGAGGACAGATTTAGTGAAAAAAAATATTTGAAGGAAATCTTAGTGGTTCTGTTTTTGAACTTGTAGTAACTGGGTAGCTTTTAGCAATTCATAAAACTGAAATGTTTATTTTGGAAGTGAAAATCTTTAATATTCAAAGTGATTGAACAAATTTAGAACCATAAATGGCCAATGATATTTTGTTCATCAATTGTTAATAATACTGCTGTGTGCCAAAAACCCTATAAAGCCCAAGGGTTAGTTAATTTTAAAGGCTTTATTTGTTTATTGGGACGTACTGACTTTTTCTGTGTTTGAGTCACACAGGAATATACCTGTGTGTGGTGTTGTTTATTTGTGTGTGCAGACAAGCTGGAGGTGAGATACAGACTGGACGGCAGCCAAGATGCCGAGATCCTGAGGAGCGAAGTGACAAACCTTGCCAACGGACAGCTACATGAAGTTACCATCAGCAGACTGGCAGACGCTGTCTCTGTGCAGGTAACACACACACAACAGACTGAAATATTCCTCTCAGTCAGTGCTAAACTCCAGTTTTCGCAGCATCCTCTCTGTCTGTCGACTTCAGCGAGCAGCAGGAGAAGACACAAAAAGACAGCAGGGATGAGCTGCAGGAAACACTCAGAGATAATAAAGGCTGAGCTGCGGTGAAACAGTCATAATGACTACGACCACTCGAGGAATTTATCACTTGAACGAAAACATATGTAATTTTGGGGCACCGGCTGAAACCACCGATGATGTCATTCTTCTTGGGGGGAAAGTCTGACTAATGTTCATCTTAGGTCCTGGTAGAAAGAATCTCCAACCGTCTTGGTATATTGCATCCTTTTGCTTTGTGTTGTGTGGTTGTTTTTCTGGGCTCTACCAAGTTGTGTAATCATGAGGAAAATCACAAGAACTAAACGACTTGATCTGCTGAAACATGTAAAGCTCTTAGTAATGTCAGTTGTATGTTTTCAAGTATTTACCTTCCAGTGACGTTGAGGTGCCTAAATTTGAAGTGAAATCTGGAATTTTCTTTCAGATTGACCAGAGCAACAAAGAGGACTTCAACCTGACATTTGACGTAGAATTCAATGCCATCAGGTCATTGGTTCTTGGCAGAGTGCACGGTAAGTGAGACGGCTACAAAAACCCAGACAAGGGCTGCAGAGCACTCCCACAGACTAATTTCAGAGATGTTCTGCCTCATAAGACAATGAGGCATTGGGAGCTTTGATCATGACGGTTGGATCCCCAGAACATCTGTTGTCTAGAGGGTATAGCAGGTAAAGAACAGATAAATGTCAGTCACTCTCAACACTAAGATAGGATATTATTCAAACGACCATGAATCTAATCAGATGACTTTTTTAAAGTCCACCTGTTAGCACAAATAATGCAAGAGAATAAGAGAGAATAACAGAACAAAATATAGAAATATATAAGACTTTCCTTGACTCATGACAATCGCATGACTTTTCCTGCTATAAGACACGGGTGGACCAGAAAGAAACGTCATTATATAACTTTATATGAGAAAGATTGATCATTCAGATTCCAGCTACTCAGCAACAGGTCGAACTATACATGAACTGCATCAGTGGGATCTAAACATATCTTGGCTTTATTTCAACTAGATCTTAAAAGTCATTAAAAATTATGCAACATGGAAATGAATGCTTCAAAAGAAACAAGGTACTGTTACAAAGCTATTTGTTTTTGATAAGCGTTTGAACCTCTTAGCCAAATAATCTAATATGGCAATGCAGTTTAATAAGTGCTACAGTTATCAAGCTGCTTATGTTTTAAATATTAAATGTGTAGAATTAAAAATGTTGTAACTTTGACAGCCCCCTGTGGTAATATCAAAAGGACACTGTGGTAGAGAGCAATGCTCGCCACAGCCCTGATGTTCAGAGATATTGTTGAGATATTTAAGTCGGGAACAAAGTGATGCAACCAACTAACAGACCGACATTGCCGCCACAGAGTTACGCTGCTACCATGGTTAAAGAAATGTGACAAATGTCACAATAATAAGTTGTTTACAGTATGATTGTCCATCTGGCTTCCACCTATCTGGCTTCAGTTTGCCTTCCAGTGTGACTTTTAGAAGAATTCCTGTTGTGACCCTGTGACTCTTCTTGTCACTCCTTTTCATTTTGTACTCTACCTACTGTATTTCACTCTGGACGGGCTTTTAGATCTGTGTGGCCTTAAAACTATTTATTTCATACAAACAAAAAAACACAGCTACTACATCGCAACTAATGCAGGATTTAATGTTAAATGGACTGCATTTATATAGCACTTTTCTGGTCTACTGACCACTCAAAGCACTTCACAACACATGCCAACATTCGCACACTGATGTATGGTTAGGGGTTGAGTGTGTCGCTCAAGGACACTTCGACACTCAATGGAAGAGCCGGGGATCGAACCAGCAGCTACCAGCAACTTTCCGATTACTGGACAACTGCTTTACCTCCTGACCAGAAAACAGATTTTCTTTATTGCCAAGATGTATTGCTCTGTATATGCCACAATTATGCCACCAGTGCCGACAACAGAGCAATTTTAAGGCCAGTGCGCATTACCTACAGTGTGTACTGTAGTTTTTACAAGAGAATCTACTGGTCAACGATGCATTCAAAATGTGCTGATAATTCCCCCTGATGGTAATTCTACAACTCAGCTCAGCAAAAAGGCTTTTTCTTTCTTTTTTGCTCCTGTGCTTGTATACAGTGTGTACACAAAAACTGTTCCAACTTTCCAGACAGGGAACTCATACTGCTAGACATATAAAAGCCATTACACCTTTGAGGATGTTCTCTTGTGAGGTTATGGGTGCTTCGATGATGCCATTGAGTCTTTCCCATCATACATATTGTATCTTCTTTGGACCAATAATCTGGTACCTCTTGAGTAAAAGTACAATTTACAATGTATGAGATGAGTACATTGCAGTATAATGTTTTCTTGAAAGCTGCAACAGTACAGTGCTTCCGTACTTCGACACACAGTAGGTTAATCGCAGTGTTGACCAATCAAGCTTTTGCCTCTGACTCTCCCCAGGTCAGACATGGACAAAAATACACATCGAAATGTTTGAAGACTGTTTGGAGGAGGAAAAAGCAGATACTGATGATTTGGCCACTGCATTAAAACTGAAATCCAACTAAACCAGGGAGTCGGCCTGAACAGTTTAATCGTTCTTGCTCTACCAAAACACCTCTGCTCTTGTTTTATTTCTGCGTGTTAAACAGATCAGACATGTAACAAAGACATAGCACCTCTGTAATTTACTGTGTCATGACCTAGTTATGTTCTTTTTCAACAGCGCCTTCAGAGACAGACTAAGAAATAGGTTGTTAATAAGATGAGAGGCTGTGGGACTTCCCTGATCCAGGTGTAGCACTGACACTGCAAACCCACTTCTAAAAAGTAATGCATGTCTTTACATACCATTACATACCATTACATACCATTTACTGTATGGGTTAGGGGTTTTAGGTCAAATCAGACTTGTACAAAATGTTTCATGTGATACATGTTATGTCCACGGAGAGTCATTGTTTCTCCATTGGAAATGTTTGAACGTACTAATAAACATCATACTGTGTCTCTCGCTCTTTCTCTCCAGACGCTGGTGAGTTGGACCCGGAGCTGTCTCGGCTTGCCTCTCTGGGTTTCACAGGCTGTCTGTCTGCCGTCCTCTTCAACTCCATCAGCCCTCTGAAAGCTGCCCTGCTCCACCCAGGCACCAGCCCTGCCATTGTTACTGGCCCGCTGGTCAAGACCATTTGTGGCTCCACTTCCGCCAATCCATACGCAGCAGAAACCACACACCATCTATCAGGTGAGAGGAAAATGTTTTCATTTTCTTTATTGGCATAGGCTCCATTTACACATTTCCATATCATATCTGGAAAAAAACCCCAGATGCGATTTTATACACTGCAGTTTACATTTATCCCCATATGTGTCTACATTAGCCAGATCGTAAATCTGATGTGCAATCTGTCTGTTTTCCATGGCTGTATGCAAATCAGGGTAAGCCCGGAGGGCAGTGGTAATTCACCTGAAGCTGTTTGGTAACTGCCAAAAACCCCAGAAGAAAAATAACAATTCTCTTTTTAAGAAATGGGAAAATGATCGCACAATAGCTGCAGTATCATAATAGTTTAATTTTGCCTACAGAAAAAGTGAGGAGGATTCAAACTTCAGTTCAACTTTAACCCCAGTAAGACAAAAGTTTAAAGTTTTGCCTTTTCAATGAACCGTTTAGGAGCATCTTAGACTCAGCTTATTGGCATGACTGTTTGTTAGAAGGACCATACTGGCTATACTCAGCTAAATTGGTTTCATTTTTGGCTTTTCCACTGCGGACTCTCAAATCTAAAACAAACCGTGGCATACCTCACACACACACACACAAAAAAACTGTGGATGAATCATTGATAAACAATCCAAAACGTATATTTTGGAGAATATTCGACAATATTAAGGTAAATATGCAGATTAGTAGTTTAAGAAGGGGTGTGTCTGGAGGTATGTTTCCTGGACAAAGGTCTCTATCAGCTGTGGTGGGTGCATTTGCAAACATTTGGATTTTCTGACTGAATAAGTGAGAGGATAGTGGATAGCAAAAAGCAAACCCAAACACCAGGCTTTATAATGTTTCTTCAAAATCTTGGATGACCTCACAGACACTATAGCCCCATATTGAAGGTGTATGCCTACAATTAGAGCTCCCACTTTCTCAAGGGGCTTAAATGATTAAATATTATTGAGGTTATAGTAGGCAGTACTGTCCAGCTTTCTGTGCGGGTGCTGCCTCTCAAATTTTACAATGGGACCTTTGGGTCTTTAAAAATGTAATGACAATGGGTTCATGGCCACTAGATGAGGCAATTAATTCAGACCAGGGAAGAGAGTTTCCTTTGCCATATCTTTCCCCAGTGGTCACTCATACAGAGAATTATATGGAGATATGGTATCCAATATGCCCTATCTGAACGGATGGTGGGCCCGTATATGATTCCTGTTTGCCTCAATATGTTTCCTTTGAGCATCTCTCTACAGTGCCTTTCACCATTTCTATTTTTCAAGTCACCAATGACCTCCTTGCTCCTCTCCTTTTTTTTTCTATTCTCATCTGTTCTTTGTCATTTCTTCTTGTTCTTTCTCATAACTCTTTTTATTCCCATGCGATCCTTCCTCTGCATGTGTCCTCTCTACTCTTACCCTCTCTCCCTTCACGTCTGCCTCTCTGCCTCTCCCTTTGTTTCTTCTGTCTCTCTGTACTGCAGGCCAGTCTGGCTCAGTGGGAACAGGTCAGCCTTTAGTGAATGCCATCAGGAGTGACTCAGCTCTAATTGGAGGTACTGTAGCAGCAACGGTTTTCACTGTCACACGAATCCACCGTTATCATCAAGAATGAGTCTGCAAAGTATGCAGGGATGACGTGATGTACAAGTAAAGATACAGTTTGAAACTTCTGCTCTTGCTCCTACCAGATCTTTTTAGACCTCAGTAGCTACAGAAGAACTTGAAAAGATGCTTAAAATTGAAGAGTTCTATTAGAAAATACAATGTATAGAGTTTTGTGGAAACCCTTCCTTTGTGTTGAAATATTTATTGGTTGTCAGGCAGGAGTATTTTCATCAAAATTGCATGCTGTGTAGCAGTTTAAATGAAAGCCCCGAGTTTTCATGGCACACAAAGGAAGCCACGACTAATTAGAATAAAAATGAGTTTCTACTCCAAGTACAACAAATGTATGTTTGTTTTTTGATTGCCAATATTGGTGCAGAGACCTTCTAATAGCTTAAATTGCCTCGAGAGCCTGGAGAAAATGACCTGACTGCGCCACTAATTTTGGAGCGAAAGCAATCTAATGTTTTCTCGCTGCCTTTTGGCCCATTGACCAGTTGTTTTGAAGTAAGAGTTTGATTTCCCAATGTAATGTTTCATCTCCAATTTGGTTGTTCAATTCTAATCTGTCCCATTTGAACACAAGGTTTATAAAAAAAAAAACAGAGCATTTAATTACAATCAAGATTCAAAATGTAAAATACGATTGTTTCCACAACATACAAACTCACAGACGTACTGTAGATATATTTCACACTGTTGCCTCCAACAGACATGTTTTTGAAAAAGTAGGACTAACGCAGTATGTTAAGAAGGGGTGTGTAAGTATAAATGTCATTATGTGAATGCATAAATGAAACTTCAGATCGACCTAACAGTTATCAAATTAGCCAGCTACCATATGAAACCCAGCAACAAGAAGTGAATGTAGCAGGGAATTTACAACTACTATCTGGCTACCCCTGTAAGGAAAGGTCAATTTTCAAAATGTACACTACTTTTTATTCTTTCTTGAAAAAGTTACGTTACAGTGAAATCCTTTTAAACAGCATATGCTATCGCATTATCACAATATAACCTTCACTGTATGGGGAGGCTTTTATATTTAAGACATTGTCCTTTTACAATTCACCTCGCCTCACATCATTAACTGCAGTAGTTATGCTATTTTTTTATACCAAGCTTTATTTCTTTTTTACCTCTGTCTCTGTAAAATAATGAAGTGAAATCATACAATTCAGGAAAATCACAAAATGTCAACAACTGATCGATATGGTGGAAATCCCATAATTGTGCTCCATGAAGACGTGAATTTGTGGTTGAAACTTTTTTAACTAGGGGGTAATAGGAATGCAGCCAAGCACATAGAAATCCTCAAGGAAATCCTGCTGCAGTCTGTGTGAAAAGACAACAACCCGCAACTAAAGCCGAAGCTAACAACGGTCTGGAGTCCTGGAGAGGCCTCCAGGACTGGGAATTGCTCTTCAGTCATGGTCCCTGCCCCATTTCCTCAGGAAACTTGCCAGACCTTGAGCAGTTTTACAAAGAAGAACTGATGATACATAACTACCCACAAAGACCCATACAGAGTGCCTCTACTTAATATTGACTTAAATGGATAAATTCTTATGCAATCGGTTGTTTTGTGTTTGTACCAATTTTATAAATTATTTTTCACTGTGATTTAGAAGGAAAAAAATAAAACATGAAAAAGTTCAAATAAAGGTGAATACTTTTGTAGCGATACATTTGAGTCATGATATTTGTTTTGCTGGCCTGTGCTTGCTCTTTCATGTAGAATTCCTTAGCATAAGGCCCACATTCCCACTGCTGTGTCGCTGTGACTTTAGCCATTTCTCTGCTTTGCAGGTGTGATAGCGGTGGTGATCTTTGTGACCGTGTCTGCATTAGCCGTAATGGCCCGAGTCCTGTACAGGAGGAAAGGGATGTGTCAGAGCCAGGAAGTGAAAACGGTCAAACCTGAAGACAGCCCGGAGCTGGCGTTCAGCAGCTCGCAGAACGGTCCGAGTGAGAACCAGAGAGAATATTTTATTTAGGTGAAGGTTCGACCGGCTGCTGACCCGGCAGCGTTGGAGCTGAGGAGACGGACAGAGACGGAGATGCCTTGTCAAGCCTCAGTGCTTTACACTAAAAACTGACCCCGAGCAGTGGCTCAACAAGACAGGAAGACAAAAAACAGAACTCTGTGCTCATGTTCCGTCTTCGTTTGTTTTGTTTCGTTTCGTTTTTGCTTCTGTGGTTGGATTTTTGTAAAGACTGTATATATATGCACAAGGACAAAGTGTAGACTGTATAATATGCCAATACTGTCAGTAGAACAATTGTAAATATTTAATTATGTAAATCTCAAACTTATGACTTTATATCAATCAGTCCTTTCTCTGTCATATTGAAATGTGTGAAATGATTAAATGAGGAAATGTATTATTCATGGAATTGCTAGTATTAAAAGTTACAACAGCTTTGTTGGGTTTGGGGTGATTTTAAATTCATTAACCATGTCGGAAAATGCATGTTTGCTGTTTTGAGTGAGTGAGCCTAATAAATTCAATTTGCAGTTGTTTTCAGGGTTTTAGTTTTTTTGTTGTTTTTTTGTACCTACTGTATGTCCTTTCCCATTTCTCATTTTCTCAGAACGTCTTTGCGTGTTGTTCACTATGATTCTCTTTCATTACGTTGCAGCTTGAAGCAAAGCTTAGCTTAGCGATTTCTTTTCCTTTACATCCCTTTGCTTGGTTTCTGTGCCTTTCCTGCCTCTCAATGTAGTTCTGAATAGTAAAGATATAAAGACAGATACAGTTACTGTGGACTACAAAATATTCCAGCCATTCTTTTTAAACACAAAGAAAGGTAGATTCAGAGAAGCAAAACAAGTATGAAAGTGTGAAAATAAAAATCATGTCGTATCAGCCATTGGAGAGCAAAGGATTTCACAGGAAGTGACTCACTGAGGTGTTATTAGGGTCTAACCAGTCGAGCAACAAAACACCTGTGCTGTGTTGCAACTTGTGTGTAGATTTTAAGCAAAGTGCATATATCCACTCACATATTTTTAACAAATGCAATTGATGTTTTTTCCGTTCAACCCTGCTGTGACCAGGTTGTATTATATTGTCAGATGATAAGCCACGTCTACGTCACAGTTTTCAGTGTCTGCAGAAACACTTCCAAATTGAGTTAAAATTGCCTCCATAAAAATGGCCACAAAAGTGTCACTTGGACAAATCTGACGGCTAAAAGTTGGGAAATAAGTTAGGTGATAAATACCTATCTCATAATAGCATGACATACCTGGAAGGGAGACATAGCATGCTGGGAAACAGGTGTAGCTTTCTACTACTCCACCACACACACATTCACTGATCATAAAAAACAGGTTCAGCCCGGTGGTACAGTGTGTTATGACAAAGCTACATCATCTGTAAAACTAATGAATACAACGGATTAAGGACATTGGAGCTTAATACGTT
Source organism: Coreoperca whiteheadi (assembly GCA_011952105.1). Taxonomy (NCBI): domain Eukaryota; kingdom Metazoa; phylum Chordata; class Actinopteri; order Centrarchiformes; family Sinipercidae; genus Coreoperca; species Coreoperca whiteheadi. Next base: position 5,546,220 of record CM022471.1, read on the forward strand.
ATACAGCGTGAACTGTTTACTGAATGTCACTTTAAATTGTTTAGAAGAATCAGTTTCTAGTTTGCGTTACAGAAGTTTGGATTCTCTCCTCGCAGTCTGTCACGTTTGAACTATAGCAACAGAATGATCTTGACTGCATGGGGGATAATTGTAAGTGAGTGACCTGCTGTAAGATTTTTATTTGTACAGATTTTTTAGTGAGAAGCACAATTCTGTTCAGTGACAATAAAGCATTTGATCTTTTTCTGAGGCAGGCTTTTTCCTTCCTTTCAGCGGAATTACAATCCTGTACTTTCATTGCTCTATTAACCTTTTTGTTTTCATTTGATGTTTTTCCAACAGGATCTATTGTAAAGGCAGGGTCTTTGTGAAATGATACAAAGTAGAGTTGAATCAATGAACACAAAAGTTTTGAGGTCGATCAATGAACACCTTTGAAACACCTGCAAAAAGCAATATCAGTTGAGGTTTAGAGACCTGATGTCTGAATCAATTCTTTCTCACTTAAATGAAGCTGAAACACAGCATATTTCGTTTACAGCTGTGCATATTTGGCCCTTTAATCACCATGTGACATTTCTGATGGATATTAATATTCATCTGTCTGTAGAGAGGCGATAACTTCAGCATCTGCAGCTTTGTGAAGCATTCAGGTGCTGGAGATGTCAGGCTAATTCTTGTCACAGGCCCACCTCGCCTCTCTCCGAGCTGAAACAGTAATACAGGGACACACAGCTTTGAGATGTGATGGGGCCTCCCATCACCTGCTGCCCGCCCCCTTTACACACACACACACACACACACACACACACACACACACACACACACACACACAGGACTCTGATGATGCAGATGAGTGGGTGGTTGTCAGCAGGTATTATTTACAGAGAGGGATGCACCCATGCCTCCAATAACACCTCGTTAATGAGGACAAGAGGATGTGTTGTAATGACACATGTTGCAGCACCAAGAGCGGAAATAAATTCAGATCATAAGTCAAGATCAGTTATTTGAATTATATGAGTATTATGTTCTTCCAACAAAATCTGAATTATGTGACAATGTGCTGCCATACATTTTGATTATTGAAATTAGATTACAATAAGAAAACTGACACCAAATGATTTCATTATTTATGAGAAACTGCCATCATGAAACAGACAGGAACAGAGTCTCTAAGGGGCAGGAGCAAGAAAACAGGCACCACGACTACATACAGATTTAGGGTAAGAGTTATGTTTAGGTGCTAAAGTAGTGTTCTGCAACAAATTCAAGCTGGGTTGAGGCTGATTTTCATTTGCATATTGAGTTTGGTTTGGGGCTAAAATGTAAAGCTAAATATTACTATTAAACATTAAATGCTACCATATCATTACAATTCCAATGATAAACTGATTATAATCCAAAACTGTAATTTTGTCCTTGTCTTGCTTCATCACACATGCGCCATTCTGCATCCCCTGCCCAACCCCAAGGCCTACATACAAATGGTGTGTGTTAATAGTTATTCATATTATTCATAGAATCAGATTGTGAAATTTCTAGTTCGTTTGCCTTTTGTCAAAGACTTTGAGAAGGCTTGATTCTTTTTGGCATCACAATAAACCAGCAGGCAACTGCTTAGTAAAACAAAACTGGCGTGCCCCTTTGCCTTGATGTGAGTCAGTTTTGTTTCATTAAGCCACGTTTGTTGCTGTATTGTTAGGATTGTTCTGGGGTTTTCTTTATCAGTGGAGTAAGGTATAAAGCCTTTGTTTGTGTGCGTGTGATCGTTGTTAAAGCACCTCTCACCCCAAATTATTTTAGAGGTCTGAATGAATCGGGCTGCGTATGGCTGTGGCGGAAATTTAGACAGTGTAGAACTCTGGGTTTAGGCTTAACTTTGTCCTAAGGTCACAACAGAGAGGCAGCCGAGCTAACCAGAGGTACAGGTAGCACTTGACTGTGAATTTAGTGGAGAAAATAAATAGTCTTGAAAGGGTGCAGGCATATTCTGGTTAAGTTAGGATTTAAACATGGACACTTAACAAACCTAAAGCTCATACTTGACTTCAACATGGTTATTTGGAAATATGCATAACCATCCACCAAACCACGACTGAATTCTACATTCTGCTCAGTCAATGCATCAAACTTCATTATTAAGTTTATTAAGCTTCAAAAATAAACTGTGCATTTAATAAAGAAGTGATAACAAAAGAATACTTTAGTGAGCTTTAGTTATGAGGTGTTCTCCCACAAACATCATGCGGTCTGGATAATTAACAGCCGCCTGCAATCTGATTAGAGATCCCATGGGACTCCAGTACCACAAACAGAAACAGCTCCAAAAACCACCTGATTATAAAACGACAGCACAGACCTCTGGCTCTGTATCGCCCGTGCATCCATCATAATCATGCAGGGAAATGCGTCCAGAATATGAATGTGACATTTATTGATGTTAAAAGACTTCTCAGTTGTGTGCTGCTACTGGCTGCGTCACAGTCAAGAGCCTGCTGTCCCTCGTGTCAGCTGGCCAGTGCTGTTAAAAAGCCCTGCTGACAGCATGTGGACCGCCTCTGTGTGCACGCTGACAGTGCAGTCGTCAGGGTTCAGCAGCACGCAGGCCACAGGTTGGACTGCTCAAGCGAAACTCCCGCTGAGTCAAATTTGGGGGGGGGCTGCAGTGTCAGTTGGGAAAGACACAGTCGCAGTTCGATTCGCCACATGACACCAGAATCACAGGAACAGTTGCTCCTTTTCACAGTTTTAGCTGTCATCACTGGAGGCTTTGTTTTTCATACAACTTTATTCAAAGCAAGAGAGTGGCGCGGTGAAAGTTACCCACCTGCACCCCGCCAGAGAGCACAGCACGGCTGTCAACCCTCTCTTCTTCCTCCTCTTTCTTCTCATCTCACTTCTCCCATGTTGTCATTGCAGCACCCTAGCAGTGGGAGAAATCATATTTGGCACACATATTAATCATGTTAACTTCATATTAATAAGAATGACAACAATAATGCCGCTATGTTCCAGTTTTAAAGGTGCTTTGCGTTTTTGCGAACAACTGAACTACAAGGAAAACAAGACATCAGTACAAGACATGCCCATTGTCACCTGGCTACATTTTTGAACAAATTCTATCTTTCAGCACAATAAATCACCGCTCGTTTCACCCTCCCGTGGCCACGTCTAGATGGTAACCCTGGATTTTAGAAACTCTTGCGAGATTTGTAAGTGTTGTTTCTTCATTGTGCGCATTCCTAAACCTAACCAAGTTTTGTTGCCTTAACCTTAATCTCACGCGAGTTTCTGCAAATGCAGGGTTAACATCTACATGGGACCCCTTCCCGTTCTGAGCATATAGGAGAAATCGTGGTGGCCTCGAAACGCGAAAGGCCCTATCTAGAGCCAACAACTGGTTTGTAAGTTCTGGGCTTCTGTAGAAACATGCCGGTGCAACATGGCCACCTCCGTGAAGGAGACCCACTCCCTCTGTAGATAAAAACGGCTCATTCTAGGGTAACAAAAATGGACATCGAAATCGTAGCCTTAGTACTGTGTTTATCTCATTATTAGAGTCGATTGGCTTCTGTCAGAGTGTACATAAACCTACTCACGGTTTTAACCACACCCTCGACCTTGTTGTGGTATACGGCATTGAAATTGAATTTAATAGTCTTTCCACAGAATCCTTCATTATAGGACCATTATTTAATAACTTTTGAACTCATATTACTGGACTACACATCATTAGGCAAAAACTTTTACACGAGACGTTTATCTGATAGTGCTGTAGCTAAATTTAAGGAAGTGATTCTATCTGCATTTAATTCAAATACAAGTTTCAATATAACATAGGACTCCAATGCAAATTTCAGTCCGTCGCAAATTGATCATCTTGTTGATAGTGCTGCAGGTCCACTGCGAACGACACCCAAAATGCTATTGCACCTCTAAAAAAGAAGATAATAAAACAAAGTAGGTTAGCTCCATGGTATAACCCCCAAACCCAAAAATCAAACATCGCAAAAACCTGAAAGGAAATGGCATTCCACCAATCTGGAAGAATCTCGTTTAGCCTGGCAAGATGAAATTGTAAAGCCCCTTGAGGCAAATTTTGATTTGTGATATTGGGCTATATAATAAAATTGACTTGAAATTGAATTGACTACCTCTATATTCATCTCAGTGTTCAGCAGATAATATACTTATGTGAACAGAACTTGGTATATATTTCAAGTTTAACATATAAATAAGAAAATGTCAACTACATGCACAGGCAGCTAAAAAGGGTTTCTCACCAGAAATCCTGCATTTAGAAGCTGATGGTCGGCTTTCTGATAATTATTTTCTCAGGCCATGATGATTTTAAAATGAGAGCTCTTATTCAGGGTTAATTTAACTGGCCCCTCCGAAAGACCAACTATTTACCGTGGATTAAATGGTCCCAAACTGCCACTGGTCTGTTGGGAATATTTATGAGATTAATGCAGTTTCACTCACAACATTGGGTGCTTAGTTGCCTATAACTGGCAAATTGAGATAATACTGTGAATGATGATGAAGACTGAACACACCCAGAGGATGTTGGGCTAATTTTGCGTTACCATAATAACAATTCTAGAGGACAGCTTTTAATCACAGTCTCTCTGAAGATAAAATGGAATTCATCTCTTCGTGTTTAAAAAGCCGCTTTTCTGTCTTCATCTACAAAGTGGATTTAGAGTCATCAGTGGCTACACACAAATATTAGTTTCTTACATTCAGTTTCACATTATTTCTCTTTTCTTTCCCCACCATATTAGCATCATTAGTCGGGGGTCATAGAAATGCTTTTGAAGTGTCATATCTGCCAGAGGACTCATTAGTGTTCATCTAATGTTCATTAAAACTCAGTATACAACAGGAGATTTGAGTTTTATTCAAATATTTGTCAAACGCAGAGCTCCTCAGGAAACAGAAAAAAAATTTCATCCGATTTTACTGTCTTATTGTTAGAATAAGAAGTTCAAGTCAACAGTCAAGAGGTGGCTTTAATTACGAACCCTGATGCTGAGGTAGCCTTACAAACTAGCCATCATTAAGTTCTTCAATCAGGGAGGCCATCGCCTCACCTGCATCAGCTAACACACCTGACTTCCATAACCTAATTATCTGAATCCTAGAAATATACCTGTCTGTCAGCATGCTCCTTCTTTCACAATGCGTCACTGCTCTGTGTATTGACCCCCTTACCTGAAAACAAATTTGAAGAAAAAAAAATACTGAACGAGCTATTTTGCTCTAACTATCAAAACGCACAAAGCAGTTGCTCCTTGTGCCATGTTACCATTTTAGTTTGTGGCAGTGTACCTTGGCTTTCTGGTGGGGAATTAATTCCTTCTGGTGTGGGCATATTTACTGTCACGGCAGTTGGTTGCTGTTTGACCTTCCTCGTCCCCACCATCATTGTGTCAATCAACCCTCCGCTCCAGCATCAAACCCACATGGGGTTACTCCCTACGCATGTCGGTCAACAAGTGTTTTTCTTTTCCAGTTAAACTGGTCCTGAGGCTCAACCAACGAGTCGGTCCTTCAAAACTCATGAATTTTAAAGGCAGTAACGAGTGAATTAAAGTAGGGGGCATCCGTTGTCTTAGCATTTCTATTTTGATTAAACGAGTAAAACAAAGCCACTGAGCAGATTTTTACCATCAGATGAAACTCTGATTACACATATCAATGCTTTCTTCTATTTTTTTTGACTGGCTACATATAGTATATTACTACCCATATCCTCCTATTTCATCATAATCTGGTTGAGCGATCATAAAACAAAAGGGAATGACAGCATTTCATTGCTCTGCTGTTTTAAAAGCGACTGGCTTAGGAAAAAGAGAAACCTGGCATAGAAATGTAATTATTTGTGGATGCCAACATGTTTATTGAAGCTTTATTTAATTCACTTTATACTGCTTTTTATAATTTGATCTGTTATACTCCATAGCACAAACTGACCATTAGGTTGCTTATCGAATGCATTGACTGAGTGATTACAGTTCTTTGCCAGGTTTCTCAGAGGCAGTGTGGGAGGAGATCAGTTCTGACAATGCTGTTTTAAAGTTACTTGTAGAAGTCATAGTTTACTTTGATTTAACAAAGTTAAACTTTCCATATGGTAAAATACAGCCCCATTATGTAATATTTATTTTAAAGCTTAGCATGCAAAGATCAAGAAGAACATTTTTTTTTTACACTAAAAAGATTTGTTGCGTAATGTGGGATGATTTACACAACAGCATCAGACTGACATTTAAAACAGCCATATTTTCTCCTACATTGTTCAACCCTGAAAATGTCTTTAAAGATACAAAATCACTTCTTTAAACAATAGAGCGAACAACTGTACTCTGCAAAATATGTAATGCCAACCAGTAAGAAATAATTTCAAATAATGAATTAAAGATGGAGCTAGGATTATTTATTTTTTTAATTGTTTGTGGTTCCCTGGGGAATATGAATGATGCATTTTCAAATGGATTTATTAAAGCCCAGATGAGTTTTCAACATTTAGTTTTTCGCTGAGTAGTTTAATTTTCCCACCAGGCAGAGTTAGTCTATTTGGACATGTATTTTTTATATATATATATATATATATATATATATATATATATATATATATATATAATATGCATATGTAGGGATAGTGACTGCATACACAGTTAAATCATATTTAACTGATCAAAGCATTCTGATAGTAATTCCTGTAACGTTAACAATTAAAGTTGAGTTGTTACTGACCTTGTGCTGTGTTTTTATACTATAGTGATGTAACACGTGAAGGAGCTAAACATTACACTTAACTGACTTCTCAGAGAATTAAGTAGGAGTATTTGTTTAAAACTGAAGGCAAAAACACAAACCTATGATTTAAATTACTGTAGCCAGGAAAAATACTTGGAACCATTATCTGTAATAAAAAAAACAGTAAAAACCTATATTTTGATAGATACTGACTGCGCCTAGCAACATGTCCTCCAAATTAAATGTGAAAATACTTTGGACCTTTTAGAACAATGCACAGAAAGCTTTTCTGATCTGATGCCTTTATCGACGACATGTGTCTGCCTTCGAATATAGTTATAAACCAATGTTGAAAAGCTCGCAGCCTTAGATCCTCGGGTGGGGCCCTTCTGGCACGGTCTACAGGTGACCGTGCTTTTGCCAGAATCAGTGGCTTCTTTTAAATCCCTTCTAAAATCTTATCTTTATAGATTTGCTTTTATGTGATGTCGTCTTATTATTGGTCTCTTTCTTGCTTTTATTGCTTCCATTTGTTCTCATTTCCTTTGTGATGTATTTCATTGTTTTTTAAGTTGACCAGAGACCAGAACCTTCCTTCCTCCACCCAGTAGAGGGCTTTTTCACGTGAATGTAAATGTAAATGTATAAAGTTTGCTTCCTGACACAACTGATGCAGTCGTCATTCTTGGGAGGACAGTCTCATTTGTAGGCATAAACTCCAATGTCAATTCAGTCACAACAAAAACTGAGTCAAACTATATAAACGTAAGAAACTTCTAAAATCAGTTCTGTAACAGAATTCACTTCTACAACGTTAATCCAAATGTTTCAGAAACTCAGTTTCCCCAAAGAGCTAAAATACACTACATATGTGTCACGCTGTCACCTTCACATAGCTCCAAAGTTCTGCTGGAAGAAGCTTATTTAGCAATTTATTGGCAAATCAAGGATTGCTAATGGAAAAGGAAGCGTTTCAGTGGAGTTTTTCCGAACCTGAAATGTTGCTTAATGACATGAAGTTCTAATCTCTTCCCATTTGCAAATGTAAAAACTACATGTTAAGTCCATAAGACTAAACCCAGGTGACCCACCTCTGCCCAAGCATAATTTACGCATCACAAAACCACTTTGCACATTGTTGCATTGTAACACCATCATCACTCCGCGTGTATTTTTACATATCACATTTGCAGCCGTGTTCATATTCATTAAGCACAGATCGGGGGTTCAGTGTGACAGCTCTGCTTGGAAGCCGCCTGAGTTGGTGTTCCAGCTCAATCACAATCACCACCCACGCGGGGCTCTTCACTCCGCATAATAAGTTTTGCAGTGTTCAAATCGCACCTCTCTATCCATATTTATAGCCATCCATGAGTGAGCCAGGCTGTGTGCTAAAGGTCCTCTCCTCTTCTGTGTAATTATTCAGTCTCAGTTGCTGTAATACATCAGTAATGCTGTTTATGGCTCAAGGTCAGTGCCAAGTGTCCAGAGAGCCATGGCAGTGATGGATTACTGTTTTCCAGATCCTTGAACTCTGCAGGACAGTGACGGATTTCAGCAAATCAAGAAAAAGACCTCCCCCCCCACCCCTCTGAGTCCTTATTGACGCCTCAGAGTTTTCCTGCGTGTGATGCTCTGATGTGGACCCTCATCATCATGTAGGATGAATGGAGTGTCTCGATCTGAGGAAACCGTGATCTCCCCACCGTTAAAAGGAAAACCTTGCCCTCCCTGCTGAGGCCGTCCGTCAGTCAACCTCCCTCATCTTCCTCCTCCTCCGCTTCATCTCATGGGTTGTTGCTTTGCAGTAAACACATCTGCCTGTACTCAGCACTAATGTCTTTCCCTAGTGCTTCTTTATATTAACATATCTATAATGAATAGATTGTTCTATAGTCAGGCATTTGTTTTTTTAGTTGTAAGCATATTGCGGCTCTCATCCTTGATCTTCTTCTTATTATAGATACTCTGCACAGAGATAGGCTGGTGTACAGCATCGACTGTCATGCTGTTGCCAAAATTGTTGACCACATTGAGAGGGTTGCACATTATCATAGGTCACTTGCAGCTCTACAGAGGTTTTAGACTCTTTTAATTCATTGCTTTGCATTTGCAGCCCCCAATTGTGGCTCTGATAAACCAAAGACCAGGCAGCTGTTTCTGGAAAACAAGCAATGATAAACCCATCGTCGCTACCTGTCGGCACCAAACAGCAGAAAGGCAAACAAGGTTCGCAACCAGATGGTGTTTGAACATTTAGCAGCTAAAGACAGATGTTTTTATCAAGAGTTGGTGGAGAGGAAAACAGAGCTGAAAGAATGAGCTGCATGAAGAGTGAATGTTAAACATTTGTCAGGTGGACAGATACACAACTCCCGATGACTGATAATGTTGCTATGTATAGCAATAATATGTCAGACTTTGTTTTTCAGGTTGTTCTGCTGTTCCTTTGCCCCCAGGTGGCCAAAAAGAACTATGAATGCAGCTTTTATAATATGTTTTGTCAGTCATTAGAACACACAGAATGTGTTACTTCAACAACCACCATCCCACACAATTTCCCAGCCGTGCTGTGGCTTGATTTTCTTTTTGTTTTATACTCCAATCTCCAGGGTTTTTACAAGCACAACTCAGAGCTCCACAGGGCTTCCATAACATCAAGACAGCTTGATACAAACATAAAAGCTCTGCGGATCAGATGCAGAGGGCTGGTGGGCTTCCACAGAGGTTGCTTTTTTTATTATCAGCAAACAGGTTAGTTTCAAAACAAGACTCAGAGATACGACTCAGAAAAGTCACACTCAGCAAATATTGTATAAATCAGCTCCATCAGAATTCTTTCATTTTATTGGCTTTTTTTGGAGATGATTGTCTTTGCATGATGACAAATATTGTGCAACCATGTCAGCACTGTCCTCTTTTTGACAAGTACCATATAGACATACTTCATATGCATGTATCATGTTTTTCCCACTGAAATAACACCAACACCCTAATTAGAGGGAATATACTCGCTCTCGGCTGAAGGATGGCACCTGCAGCTACAACAGCATCTGAATCAATTAGTTTGAGCATCATTTGGTTGTTTATTCTCACACATCTCAGCCAGAGACTAGTGGGAGTTTTCATTATGTTGAAAATTGTTTCATTACTTTGCTACATTGGAAAGATGCGGAAAATGCACCAGTTTCATCTCTAGTCAGAAAGCAGTTTTTATGTCTGTTGTTTGTATCAGTGTTTCAGGACACAGGAATCCTCCTGTGCCCTGAAAGGATAAACAATAACCTGTATTGGCTCGGTCAGCAAATCAACACATTCTCAGATATCCACTGCGTTTTAGCTGGAAAGACAAAAAAACAAAAACAAAATCCCATAAAGCCATTTTCTCAGTTTCACACTGAACAGTTATTATTTCCTCCAAGGAGGTTATGTTTTCTGTCCCAAGCTCAGTCCCGATTGTTTCAGTTTGTCTGTCTGTTGGTTAGCAGGATATCTTAAAAGTGTGAACAGATTTTATTTAGATTTGTTGGAAAGTTCCACTGTGGGTCAAGAAACAAGTGATTTATTTATTTATTTATTTTTGGTGCACATTGTGGATGCGTTTAAGGATTTCTGTGGGACATATTTGAACATTTTAAGAACTGCTGCATTAATTTAATTGAAAACCATCATGCACATATACTGTAACTGCATATTGTCTGCTGTCTTTGTGTATTTTGACGCAGATATGGATGCAAGTCTAACAAATTTAGATGGTTGTGCACCCCTGCAAGATGTAGTGCTTCCTAGTTCCCCTTTGCATCTGATAAGCAGATGAGCTCAGAGGCAAATTATGTTTCCCAATGGTCACTGGGGGGTCAAAATCTGCTCTAATATGTGCTCACCACCAGTTGGCGTTTTTTAAATCTGTATGAGTACAGATTAAACAAACGAGATATAATTAATGGATTTTGTAACGTTTGGAAAGAGCCAGGCTAGCTGTTTTTTCTCGTTTCCAGTCTTAATGCTAAGCTATTCGCCTCCTGGCTCTAGTTCCATTCTTAGCACACAAACATGAGAGTGATATCGATCTTCTCAAACTCAAGCAAAATGTTGAACTACTCATTTGAAATCAATTTTGTCTGACACCTTGATGTAGTTCACTACTAATCTATTATAATCTGCTTTCCCATGCGTGAAAATTAACAACATTTTGCACATAGGCCCAGTCAGATGGCAAACGTCCTCAGCAGTCATTCCGGGCCGAGTCATAACAAATCAGTCATACATGCTACGACTTTGCAACTTTGACCAAAATGTGAGCAAAATAGTTCTCGCGCTTTGTACTGCCAGCAATTTTGAAGTCCATCAGTCTCCAGAGACTCCTCTTGGTGTCAGGTGACTGACAGGAAGCAGAGGGAAACATCGCACATACTGATTTGAAAAAAGCTAATTATGGCTTCATGTTAGCTGTGACGGATCATCTTGCACTGTGGATGTTCACACTAAACAAAACGAATGGCAAGAAGCAAATGGCTTCTTCTGAAGGGAGGAAAACAAGCCATCCTACCTCCTTATGCATGCTGATTGTGTGCAGACACCAGCTGGAGGAATGAAGGATAGAGAGGAAAACTAGAGGATTAACACAAAGAAATACTGGATTAAACCTAAAATGCACCATTTCTATTCAAAGGCTTATATTCTACAGCTCAACGTAAAGTATGGCTAGACAATCCATTTTCAGTGTGGGTGGAGTAATGTACTGAATCACTACACTATGCATGCAGTCATCAGTGTGATGTGATGCTAACACACTAGCATCGGTGTTTGAAGTGTGTCTGAGTCTCTGAAACCCGCTCAGCATTCAGCCCGTTGCGGTGTCCTGCTCCCTGCAGGCTGCTCACTGAGAGCTTCCTACTTTGTCACATCCACAGACAGTGCATGCCATGGCCCAGTCCCAGAGTCTCATGGGCGATCTCCCATCCTTTGACTTGATGCAAACGGAAGTGTCATGATCTGACTTTTGATTTGTCAGCCTCAGCACCCAGCATTCCAAGCTTATTTCCTCTTCTGTCTCTGTGTAAGACACCCCCTCTGTCACCAAACATAAGGCAAAATATCTCCAATCAAAGCCTATGATGACGACTAATATTGCAACTACACTATATCAAGAACCACATGCATTCTCGGAATGTTCGGCTGGGAAATAATTTGACCTGCTAAATGGTAAAAAAAACCTCCACTGAACATCTATTTTCACTTTCAAAGCATAGAGAGTTGCTGAACATTTACAGCAGAGAAATGCATTATGGTCACATTTATAACACGTAAATCAGTTCATTTAAAAGGCCAGTGGATTCACTTAATGTAGTGCTTTCACACGGGGTTCAACTTGAACTTCGACCGAATTTGACATACCTTGCTGCAGAGTTGGAGGTGTGCAGCCTGTCGCTGACAACTTTTCATCTAATAGCTCACTGTGGCTGCTCCTTGTTGAATATCTAAAACTGATCAACGCTGACGCTCCGGAAGCCACAGCGTCGCCAGATAAGAAATGTTACACTATTGCAGCAGAGGCTTAAAATGATAGTAATTTGAGGAAAATTACTGTATGCAAGTCATAACCAGGAGAACGAGAGTGCGTAAATGGATCATTTTACAAAGCACTTATGTGGACAGCTTTTTGACACACTAACAAATCTACCCAGTATTTTTTTAAAGCCTAATATTACAAAATTAAATTACAAGACGTTTAGCCAAAGATATTGTCTCCTTTCGTGCAAACTCTCTTCAGGGTCGATCGGAGGAGCCTGGAAAACGATAGCCGTGCCTCTATGCGTCATGATCGTCACAGCCTACAAGAGGGATGATTGGCTCGAAAGCGAACGCGTGAGAAGAGGTGCGGTAACACCGTAAATGCAGACATATTCTGACATAGACATGAGACAGCGTAGACTAAAACAAACTACTAATTGTAAGCAGCACAAAATGGTCAGATTACCGTACATTATGGCACTTTTGGATTATTGATCGGACATGGTACGGAGGGCGAAATTATCATGCAAATAATTATCGTACATCTGGCCAACGCTGCCACAGTAACAAATACATTGTTTCCTGTGACTGCTTTTATTGTGATGCAGTGGCAGTAGAAAATGTAACATAAATATTTGCTGTGTCGCATCATCCAAATTTCATCCCACCCTGCGCTGCCGAATGAGAGGTAACAATAATAGTGCTCTATGACTCTATTTTGTCACAAATGAAACTAGCCACAGCCAACGGCAGCAACTGCATGAAGCTTCCAGCACCAACTATTTCACAACGATGTGTGACTGAATATCGTGCTGCCACTTTCCCTGCTCCTGCAGCTGGCGTAGACATGCGACTGTGACACTTTGCTGCCCTGCCTGCAAATGAACCTGAGCAGCGTAACAAGTATTTTGGAGCAGAGCGCCGTTCATACAGAATGCTGCGATTAGCAACAGTTTAAAACAGGTTTGAGCAGAAATTAGCATAGTTATCCACCCTGAGTCAATGGCAATTAACTTGACAATACTAAAAAAACACAAAAAACTGAGGAAATATGGATGAAGAGTCACGGCTGATAGGTTTGATAGTTCCTATAAAGGTTCCAGTTAGAGACAATTAGTTGTTTTGACAAGTGGGAATAGAGTTTCACAACAAGATGTACTCAGAAGGATACTCTAAAGGCTGCTGTTAGAGATGGTGTAAGCCCTGTGTGGCTCAGATACGACTCTCAGAACTGATACTTCAATTTGATCAATAGATTTGGCAGCTGAGGCCGTCCGTCAACAGCGGGCAGTGTTTGAGCTGGCTACAGTGCTTTCCCCACATCTGTTATTCTTTTCACACACCTCGCTTCCCTCTGAGAGAACAGGGATCAAACGCATTACGAATCCCTGATGGGAACACAAGCTTAGATCCACACACACACACACACACACACACACACACACAGGCTCAGCAACACACACACACACACTTGCACACACCTTAATTCTGCACAGCTGTTGTCAGTTTGTTTTGATGTTTTTACAGTTCTGTGCTGGTGTGAACTGATGGTGTGTGTGTGTGTGTGAGAGAGAAAGACAGACTTTATCTTTTTTCCTGGGATACAACAGTTTTTTTCTCAAAGATTACAGAAGGATGTCTTCTTTCATCCATCTGAAACAACAATTAAACACCCTTTTCCCTTCTTTAGTCTCCTCGTCTCAATTCTCTCATGCTGAGCTCTTAAAATGAATATAGGGAGGGATCTTAATTTGCATTTATGCTTGGCAATGAAGGGAAACTAATATAAATGCTGGATTCCCCATAGATGGGTTGCACAGCTGATTGCTCTGATCCCCCTTTTAATTACCTTTTAATTACCATGGTAAACTTCACAAAGCAGTCAAATTAACTTTAAGCAGGTGCATATCTATCTATTTATCTATCCAGGTATGCGTGTGTGTGTGTGTGTGTGTGTGTGTGTGTGTGTGTGTGTGTGTGTGTGTGAGGACAGGTGAATTTACAGCTGCGGTGGTGGCTGAAAGAAAAATTAAACGATAAACCATGTTTTAACTTCTAAAACATCAGTCTAGTGGCTCATCAAGCCGCTGCTTAAATTACAGGGGGTGACTTTAAGAAGAAAGTGACTGGTTTGCTCGTGCCATCCACAACTCCATATGGTTAGCCACAATAAAATACGAAAACAAGCATCTGTGATTTTTTAGCCCCGATCACAGCGTGGGGGTGGCAATATCAGTCTGTGGGTTGGTCTGTCCACCAGTTTGAAAAATCTCCCAACCATTGGATGGATTTTCATGACTTTATGTGCAGTCGTTTATGTCCCCCTCGGGATGAATTGTAACAACTTTGGTGAACTCTTGACTTTTCAACTAGCGCCACCAAATAGCAAAAATGAATGCCATGGTAAGCAAACCTCCTAAACACCAGCATGTTAGCGTCGTCATTGTGAGCACGTTAGCATGCTGATATTAGCATTTAGCTCAATGCAAGCTGTACCTCTAAATACCGTCTCACAGAGGTGCTTGCATGCTGGAGGCATGTTGCCTCCATTTCCCCCCAAATGTTGAATGCCCGCTGTGGTCCTTGCCATTGCTAAAGGGAGATTTATAGTTATGTGGTAAGGCTTTATATGTCAATATGGGCTGCTTGTGTTTCTGATGCTGGTGGAGACTGTTGAAGACAACATTAAGGATGCTAAAACACATCTAGTAAAGCCATTCCTACAAACCCTCTGCTTGCTGTGACCACTGCTCTGTCACAATCGATAAATGAAGCGATTTCAGGGCAGTAGTCTGTGACAAAGTGGGTGTGACAGCATATAATTTGTCCCATTCACGTGTTTCTAATCATGCTTATTTGTTTCTTTAGCGTGCGCACCATCTTTAATCTGTAGCTTTGCAAACACTTACTACCCCAAGTTGGTTCCTGTTTTAGTATTATGATTTATTATAGTTGGCCTACCATCAACATTTTCTGGTTAAATCACAACTCAGACAAGTTTTGATTAGCTCTGTAATTGATTTTGAATTGAGTTTCTTGAGTTTTGTACTAACTATTCTTCTTTCTCATTACGTACTCACCATGCTTTCTAGGAGTTGTAAGGTGGTGACAACACTGTCTTTTTGCTCTTGCTGTTGTAATTAATGGCATGGGATACATCAAGTATGGGGGGATTATGTTGAGTTGAATGTTATGTTGATTAAAATGTGTTTATGAATGTAGAGGTTTCTTTCAGCAATATGGTGAGGAAGATTTATGTTGGTAAAGATGCTTACTGATACAAGTAACATTTTGGGAATTACCTGCTTTGGGCGAGAGAGACTGAGAAAACCCTGAATGAAGAATGCTTCTGCCTAAAGTCGTTGAACAGTAGAGAGAAGGGCCTATTTTAGTTGGGTGGAAGGATGTCCGTGTAACTGTGTGCAAGTCAGGTTACCTTAAATTGAACAAGCTGGATGTTCTACTGCCAGGGATCAAACCTATGTCTTTAATGTGTGTACATTTATAGTATTTATCTTAAACTCAAACTTATATTACAGCGATCTGATATTTTTTCTACATAATTCCTGTCCTCCTCAACTGAAGTTGAGCTGCTGGTCTCTCCACCATTCTTAACTTTCTCTCGATTGTGAATTCTTGGCACTGTATGTGTTGGATCCTGTCAGTGTGTTATCGAGTTGATGTGCTGCTTCTATTTGGAAAAGAGGAGAGTGGTTTTACTGCCAAAAGAAGACGAAAGAACACTGGTTCTGTCACAAGTTCATATAAAACAGCGGCCTTCATCCTCCTCCTCCTTCTCCTCACTGTGTTTTTCAGGAGGCTCCTGCCATTGTGTCTCGACTGTTGCCTGGTTTTCTTTTTCCATCTCAGTGTGAAACCTGTTTCCATCTACCTTTTTTATATTCTGCTACCGTTTAGATTATACTTATAGCTCAGATTCTAATGTTAATTTTCATCTGCAGCTAGACTGTGTCACATGGTTGTAAAATATCCTCTGCATGTACTGCATAGAGCCATGAGATATGGAAAAACAGTAGGCTTGTCCTACACTTTTGCAGATAGGCAGCAACTGCGCCTGTAGAAGCTGAAAATGATATGATTTGTTTGTTGACTTTCTTGCTTAATTGCATTTCTTTTGTGTGTTAATGTATTTCAATGTATGCACATTTTGCTCCAATTGTTTATAGCAGTGTTAATGAAATTAACACAGGCAGGTGTAAAAGGCTAACGGAAAATATATCAGTGTAATTGATGGTGATAAATCGATCGCTGGTCCTCTTTCTCTTTGACTGATTTCCATCTGTTTACACGCTGTCCTTTGTAAAGAGCTCACCAAGTTAAAACAGCAGCATCCCATTAAATCCCGTTAATCAGTTGACAGGTGAGAATATCAGTAAGGGGAACAGATTGTTTCCTCTCTTTCCTCGCAGGCTCATTATGTCAGCTTGTCCTGCACACACTCATGTACACAGCTCAGACAAACATGCTGTATGAACACACAAGTAAAATTCTAAATAGAATCCGCTTATCTTCTCTGTATCGTAAAAGTTGGCTTACCGCAAGTGCTACATAGAGTAAAAACTTAAAATGGATAGAGGTCGAGTTATATAGCACACAAGAGCATATGGATATTTCCGGGAGGTATACCAGTGTAGACCCGGTATAACACAAAATCCTATTGAAGGTAGCATAACACAACTTTAAATGTACTCAAAGGGGAAACAATATTGATCATCGCCCTTTTTTACGATCATGCAGATATAAGAGAGAGACAGAGTTACATTTACACATATAATTAAAGTCCTAGGTGATCAGTATAATGCAACGTACATAGCATGCAATATATTTCCATTTATAGAGTCTAAGGGTCAAGACAACTATCATCCTGCAGGCTGAAGAATGATTGAATGAAAGAAAATGTGAAGACCGAGCTGCCAGAAGGGGGGGGGGTCCAGTTGAAAAAATAACTGAGGAGAACTGGGCTCACATCCCGCTGACATGTGTTCCAAATGAATCAAAATAAGGAAAATAAAATGATCCCACAGAAATTCGCACCTCGACCCTTTTAGTCCTTTAGGCATCAGACACCTAACGAAGAGCTCGGGTTGGAAGGTTGTGGGATAGCTGAACACACTTCTGGCACCTTGCGAAAGTGGCGTTGGCGTTCTCCTTTTTCATGATTTCAGAAGAAAGGGAGCTGTGATGACAAGGACAGAGACAGACAGTAAAGGTGAAAGAAGAAAAGTGTGTTTGTTCTCACGACCC
This sequence comes from Coreoperca whiteheadi, assembly GCA_011952105.1. Taxonomy (NCBI): domain Eukaryota; kingdom Metazoa; phylum Chordata; class Actinopteri; order Centrarchiformes; family Sinipercidae; genus Coreoperca; species Coreoperca whiteheadi. The sequence continues at coordinate 5,563,767 of CM022471.1, forward strand.
TTTGTCTGCCTTGACAACTCTGATCTCCCTCTCTCTCTCTGTCGCCGTCTGTCTGCCTCTTTCTCTCTTTGTCGTTACTTTCTCTTTGTTTTCATTTCACCACAGAGAGATCCACTGGTGGTGATTCAGCCTCCTGATTCTCTCTAAATTACCTGCCTTCTGTTTCACATGCTGCAAATTCTCGTTCACTTTGTCCTGTCCATTTATATTTGTGTGTGTGTTGTTGTTCGTCATGCTGTTTCCTTCTCATCATCTCTCTTTGATCTATTACAAAATTGAATCTGTAATCTCATATAAGCCCGTTTCCTTCTCTCTTTCTAGGTTTTAGGCTGCTTTACTTTTGCATGAAATAATGTGAGCACAAAACTATGCAGAACAACACCAGAGGGCTGTTTCCTCAAGGTGGCTCAGAAAATTAGGGCTAACTGCTGGTTCATGTCTTTGAAACACTGAGCACAGATCACATCATTTTACAATAAAAAAAAAAAAAGCAGAGATGTAAAGACAAAACTGTGATGTTCAGGGCAGCACACATTACACAACATATGGACAAATAAACAAAAACAAACAAAACCACAGCAATTAACCAAACAAAAAACCCTACAGACCAGCAGGGAGCTCACAGTTGGACACAGGCAGAGGTGAAGTGCTGAAAAATGCATGTCCAAGATGCAACATGAAATTTAACAACTTTCAAGTATCAAATAGGATCCCATGTTCACAGTAATAAAAATAATTCAGATTTCTCGAAACTAAAGTTCTCTATCAGTTGGATTGTGATACTGGGTTTGTACAAGTGACATGACTACCACCATATGGTGAAAATACTGTTTAAATGCCATCAGAAAGGCCGGCTGCCTCTTAACAGACAATCTCTGTATGTCTGTTTCTGTAAAAAAAAAACAAAAAAAAAAACAAAGTGACATTTAAAAACAACAAATAGTGAAAATGCTTCTTACAGTGAGGCGACAGGCAAAGTTGGTTATTAGATTCATTTTGACTGCAGTGAATTTACAAACACATATTTTGACTGGAATACTGTGCTTGCAGCGCTTGTATTAAGGCTAAAGGTTTTGGGGTGTGATGATGGGGTCTGAGTTCATATTCAAAGTTGAGGTCCAGAGTGGAGACTCAAAAGCTCTCAGACAGTAACCCAGTGTGAAGACCTGCAATTGGTGGCCCCCAGAGGTGCAGCAAAGCTAAAAATTAATTTTGTGCTCACTGAATCAATTCAGGGTAATCTTCCTTTTAACTTTATGTAGTCAAGTATTTACTGGCAAAAGCAGAAAACAGTAACTCCTTCTAGACACAGGGTGGCGCCATGTGATATAATTTGAAACCCTTGAAACGCTCATTGTACAGTGATTTGGTTACGTGCAAAACTAGCCTGTTGTGGAGTGCACTAATTATGCTAATTATGTATGAGTCTTTGTGATGTAACAAACCCTGTTTAATGCAGCCATGGAAATGTTCAACCATTGACCAAAAGGCAAACAAAAGTTAGCTAACAGTGATTATTGCAAACTGTCTGATAACTGTAGCGCGACAGCAGAGACTATGGAGCCAGCTGGAGATCTGAACTTGGTCTGTATTTTCTTTGGCACTGACACAAGTATTTTTCTATCAGTCTGATTAATACAGAGGCATAAGTTGAAATTGCCTTTTATAAAATGTTGCCTCTTGTCACGCTCTGTTGGCTGCCAGACATCACCTTGCAGAAATGATAACCCATAAACCGTGACAGCGCTTCCCTCGCCCTAAATCCTAAACATCTAAATATCTTTAGGTCATTGTACCCTTCTCTGAAGGGAAACAAAAAAACCCAAAAAACCCTGCCATATTGTCAGACACGTACGTATGAGGTTGTGGGAGTTGTCACAGCCAGAAAGAGTCATATCTATTGTTTTATCTTTTCGCCACATGCACAAGTTGCTCTGCCATTTTGTCGGACCCCTTTTGTTGACGTCCCCGACAGAGTGCAGCGGCGCTCTTTGCTTGACAGAACTGAACTGAACTGCCAAAAGGAAACGTGGAGGGAACGCTAGTCCTCGCTGTATCCGAGTATCTCTGCTTCTATGACCCAACAGCAGACAGTTACTGTGAGCGAAAGAGGAGGCTTGGTTTGCGTAGCTTTGTTCTCGTGATTAGTTAGATGGTGCAATAGTGGCGAATGTCAAGTATTTATGTGATCATGAGCGGCAAAGCCAAAAACAAAATTCTGATGATAGGCTACATTTTGGAGGGTCGTTCAATCATCAAGTATAAACCACGATTAAAATTGTTTTGTTTTGTCTAAATAGAGCCAAACTGTTTTGTTTATAGCAGAGCTCCCATCATCCTCTTCCTACTTCCGTTTGTACTGATGGTCCAGTATCAACTGGAGTTCCGGAAAATCCAATGAATCCGTGATGGCCAACGGAACCGACAGCTGCATGAGAGCACTAATTCCTTACTGTCCTACTGTCATTCACCCTCCGTAGGAATGAATGCATTTCAGTCAGTTATGGTCACCTGGAAATGCCTCCTTGTCCTTTTTTAGTTTGTTTACAAACTTTCTGATTTATCCTTCAAACTGATAAGAGCAGGATGTTGGTGAACCAACACAAGTATCTGACCCAGGTTATCAGACCCGGGTTACAGTGTCATACAGCATGATATTAAATCCATTCAACTGCAGGGTCCCTGCTTTGTACTGAGCCGGACCTCTCACCTCCCACACTAAATGATCACAAACTACCTTTCCTTACCACTCACAACCCTGGCGCTGTCAAAATGAGATAAATATCACAGAGTGTCCAAGCCGATATCATTTATTTCCAGACACTCTGAATGACCCCCTTATCTCAGAGCAATGGCCGTCTATCTTCTCTTGAAGCCGCTCAGCTGTGCAGTCTGTCAGTCAAACAGAAAGCGGCGCGGAGGGAGTAAAAACAACGTTATCGATGCAGGTGAACAAAACTCCCGCTCACCCTTTTTGAAATTGAAATGTTCCCACAAAGCACCAAGATAGCTTGGCCTTAATTACCAGCTTCTCTAACAGTAAGAGGAGCATGAACCTTTGAGATGATTCAGACTTTAGAGACATTAAGGGACAATGTTTAATTTTGTTACTAACTAGGTTGGGTTGTGTCCAATGGAAACAAGCAGCTAATCTTGCTCTGTCAGCCCAATGCAAAAACACACAGTGACTCATCTGGAAACAATAAGGCATATTTTGAATGCAAATAAAATGCAGATAAAGCAAACAGATTCACAAGGGCCATTATTATTTGGTTTCATCTCTATTTAGAGGGCGGGCAAAGGGTATTTGTTATGTTAATATGTCCACGCCTGGAAAATGTAGTCAGTAAATATAAAAATATTTCAATGTTTTTGCAAAGAGGAATACAAACAGCATTTTAAAAACACGAACAAGGGCAGGCGGTTTATTTTTCACTTTCCCTGAAGATTGAAGCACAAAAACATTATTGTATCTCAGAAAATTTCTCCACTTGACCTGAGACGCCGGGGGTCGATGGTGGAGATTGTTTTGTGGTCACAGAGAGCAGGAAATAAAAACCGAGCTGAGGAGTTTAGGGAGCGGGTCTCTGCTTTACTCTCAGACACTAATTAGTTTTGCTGCCTGAGGCGAGGTGATGGGTAAACTGAGGTGGCGAATGGCCAGACAGCTGGAGGCGGCGACCGAAGCCGGACGTGATTGACAGGTAGCAGAGAGGAGATGGTGCAAAGGGTGAGAGGTCCGCAGCTGGGAGAGAGATCTGCAGGACCGGGTTCTTGTCCAGGCGAGATGAGCAGCGCTTTAACAACAACATGCCTGCCAAACCGCAGCCATTTAACAGCGTTCAATAAACTAATCTTCTCCTGTGTTGCCCGCTCTTGGGAAACTCCAGCGTCAAACTTTGGATTGTCCTGTGTAATTCCCCCTTTTGTAAGGGTGTGTGTGTGTGTGTGTGTGTGTGTGTGTGTGTGTGTGTGTGTGTGTGGTGTGTGTGTGTGTGTGTGTGTGTGTGTGTGTGTGTGTGTGTGTGTTTCTATTTTTGTGAGGATCACTTTTATTATCAGACCATTAAGAGTGAGGACATTTTTGGAAAGCGAGGACATTTTGGGAAGTACAAATGGAGTGGAATGTAAAATGGGTGATCACTGATCACTTCCCAAGACTAACAACAATATTTCACTCATCACCTCATAGAATAGAACCTTCCACTTTTTTACATTAGTTAAGAATGTACCCTTTTTACAAACCAGCATAGGCATTAAACTATTAGCCCTGTAGTCCATAAAAACATGTTTCCAGCCAACTTACAAGATAACGTACGGAGACAAAGACATACTTGTGGGAGATAAAGTGTGCAAGAACTGGAGCAGGATATTTGAGTCATGGTTGGCCAGCTGCTTCTGACGTGAAACCAGATTCTCCGCTCTTTTTTTCTTCTCTCTCTCTCTCTACCTCTATTTCCTCTCTTTAGAGGGATCTTTCACTGCAAGCAACATGTGCAACGACTGATACAAAGTTTAATTTTTAATTGTACATTAACCTCAGCCACAGTCAGCAATTAGCCACAACAGTGTTGAGCAAGTTTATGCTCCAAGATGTCTAATGCAACATGATGAAATCGGCAAATCTTAATGCACTTGACAAGGGTTCAGCGGTCACAATACACTGATCACAGAACCACAACACATGTACAGAGCTTGTAAAAGGCTGCTCCCCTCCCTTTTCTTCAGGCCCAGTTCCCCATCATGAAAATCCCCCTCCACTCAAAAACATGTTTTCCTTCTTGTTACTTCACTGCACCGACTAATGTAGGCCTATGTGCAGAGGTTGACACTAGAAGGCTTTTTTGACCTTCATCTGCTGAAGGAGGAAAGCTGCTCCGTGCTCACCTTTTTTTAAATCTGACTTTAAAACCTATTCGTATGGGCATTATTTTGTGACATCACAACTAGTTTGGAAGCCAATTGTGGTTCAATATTCAACTTACACATGTGTGATGTGAAAACTCGAACCCTCCTGTGCCCATACACTAATTGGCTTTTCGGAGACGTCTAGTAGACTCTAGTAGTTAAATTATAGAAATTAGCGATATTTGCATGTTCTTAGATTCTGGATTTTTCAGTGAGGTTTGTTTCAGATGTTATTTTAAGAATAATGAACAGGGTCATTTAAGTTAATGCATGAAAATCGTACAAATTATTATTCATAGCAGACTATTTTTATGTCTGAAGGGGACCTTTAACATTTTTTGTGTGTGCTAAATCATCAATTTTGGTCCAGCCAGTGCCTCAGTTAGTCTTTTCTCAGTTTTCTTTATGTTGCAATGACAGAATACAAGCTTGTTTACTGTAAATTGTGCAGTTTTAGAGTATGGTTTAGAAATAGGTTGAGAAATAACCTACATAATAATAAAGGACGGGGATAGAAAAGTAAAAAAAATGAAGATGATGCCAACAGAAGAAGTGGTTTGAACCACTGAACTCTGCTATAGGGATGTTTGCCCTTTTTTCAATATGCTAAATGCTCCAACAGCTGTCTTTTGGGAGATTGGCTTGGTTTAACACACTAACATAAAACTGTGATGTACAGCTGAGGGTATCCGGTGTTTTAAAAAAAAATAAAAAATAAAAGTCGTATTTACATATTTAAATACTTGTGTGAAATTATTATAACTTTCCAACATGGAAACTGTGTGTGAGCTGCTTTAATTTCTCAATACTGTTACACTTTTAAACATGTACACATTTATTATGCATCTTCAGGATAATGTGATCATGTATTGAAATTGTTTGTATTAACCAACTCATGTAGAATTGTTCATTTTATGTCATAATTTCAAACACAAAGAAGCATAAGGCCTTATTTGTTAATAAAACACTCAGTGCAATTAAATTGTATGAATATCACAAGTCACAATTTGCCTCAAAGGGTTTTACAATCTGTACAACATACGACACCCTCAATCCTTAGACCCTCAATTCGAAATTTGGAAAAACTATTTAAAAAAAACAACCTTTAACAGGAGGAAAAAAAATGGAAGAAACCTCAGGATGTGGAACGGATGTCATGTGTAGAGTATAGATTCACAACAGAAGATCATAGTATATACAATCGTGTTGACAAAATGTAGGTTGTAAAACATATCCTACACTCACTATGTGTACTGTCAGCTGTGTAGGTAAAGCTCTGCTGGCATCTTGTGGCAGCTAAAATTCATGTTTGTTTTTGTTTCAAATGTCCCATCTCCCTGCTGTTCTGTTTTTCTTCTGAGCTTCCGGTGGTTCTTATTCCAGTTAACTTTGTGTAATGGTAGGCAAAGATGTATCGGTTTCACTACCACAATATGCAAATTTGAGTCACTGTGAACCGTAAAGGACTGTGGAGAATATATATCTCTAATTCAAGGAAACTTTGAGCTGACTTGCCCTGTAAATGACACATTGTTTGTAGATATGAACCAGTTTCACACAGGGGTTTGAATCAGTTGCTCTAGATTTCTAAAACTATCTTTTGTGGCACCCTGATTGCTATTCGCCGCAGCGTGGAACCTTCACGCCCTTAGTCAATAAAAGAGCACAATCACAGTGTGACATATAGCACCAGAAAAATAAGATAAAAATGTATTGATCTGCGATGGGGGAAATATTTAAAGGTTATTAAAGCACAAGAAACAGACCATAGGGGGTAGTATAAGGTAACATTTTATAAAATTGAAACTAAAAAGATTCATGCAATACTCAGTACTCAGTACAAAACTTATGTACATATAGGTAATTGTGTGGAGTTAAAGCAGCTTTTGGAAGAAAACTGTAGTTACACTAATCTGAGCAAAGTGACAGAGTAACTTAGTACAGAAACAGCAGCACCTTTCAATTACAGAACAGTAATTTAATAAGCATGGAAATGTGGAAAAGTAAGAATCTAAATATAGAAACCATACAAAATATAGGATATGAAATATAGGCCAAAGTCTTTATTTGACTTCCTATTTTGCAGGTCGTACAGTGGCTTTTACTCAGGGTAGTTCTCGTAACAGCCACTTCAATACTTTAGCTGAGTTATTTTCCACACAAGCAGTCTTATATCAATCTTCAGTATTATTAAAGTCAAACCTGTACTTCAGCAGAACAGTTGAGCACTTTTTCTCCCCGTGCAGGATTAAAGACGAGACATTGCTTGTCCTGAAGTGTGAAGGTTCCATGCCCCTAGTGTCCCCTTGTGCTTTGCATAGCAGGCACACTAAATAATTATATATTTTTCTGTTTTGGAACGGATTTATAGCGACACACAATCTGTCCATTGCAGGTCCAGGTCATGTCCAAGTTTCCTTGAATTGAGATTTCTCCTCTCTAAGTAGCTTTCTCACGTTCTCCACAACATTCCATTAAGGTTGACAGAATGGCAACTCAAAACTGCCCCTAAACCAAGCAACAGTTGGATAGTTTCTCTATTGTTTCCTCCTCCCAAATAAAAGAATACACATAATCAACCACATCATCACGCAGGCTGTGGCTCATCATCACAGTCCAGATGAGTCATGTCACACTTCTGTGCTATATGTTTGCTATAACCAAAATAGTCAGCAACTTCTGTGACCTTACTGGTAGTTTTTAATATCCTGCTACCATGATGAGTGTTCGCGAGGTGACCGTAAACCATAAAGCTGTGTCTTGGCAACAGATTATGACATAGAGATAAGAAAGTGGTTTGCTGTGAGTGAAGTTTGCACGGTAAAACCCTCTTCATTTCATTAATATCTTAATAATGAAGAATGAAGGATAGTGATAGAGAAACCCGACAGCATGGGGAAAATGTAACTGCAATTCAAGAGCCTTAAACGTGATTCAGCGGTATCTTCAGTGGTATGAGAATAGAGACCGGAGCAGAAATGGGAGCAGCTCCGTAAATAACTTAATGGAGTCTGTAGGTGCAATTTATCTACACTGAGTTCCCATGTGGGCTTCAATATTGGCAAAGTCAGCACTGGTAAATCTAATGATCTCAGCTCTAGCTATAAATTTTAACTCTGTAGAGCTCACAGATGTTACTGGTCCTTGGTTTGACTGTTTGTTTTTTAAAAGATTTCTTGTGGTCTTGCCCCTTTTTCCTTTTCCGTGTTTGTTCATTCATATTTGGCAGCTTGGTGCTCAGATCAGGGTGACGATTCTACGAGGGTGGGTTAGACAAGAACATGTGTCAGTCTTGTTTTTCGTCTGAAAGTGTGAAATCACTTGACAGTGAAGTGAAAAAAAAAAGTGGAAAACATGTTCTGTTTTTACCACACAAACCCACACACACACACACAAACACACAAAATCACAACTCTGATTCATCCCCTCATGAAGTTTGGACCTCAGTTCCCAGAACTTGAACCCCTTTGGGTAAATCACAAGACATCAGTGTTTTCTTGGCGACTACTGTAGAACACGCGATAGGTTTTTAGTTTGATGAACGGAGGGATGCGTGGTGAGATGCAGACTTTTAATTAACTAATGTCTTCTTTTCCTTTCGGCTGTTCCCTTTCAGGGGTCGCCACAGCGAATCATGCGCCTCCATCTAACCCTGTCCTCTGCATCCTCTTCACTCACACCAATTAACTTCATGTCCTCTCTCACTACATCCATAAATCTCCTCTTTGGTCTTCCTCTAGACCTCCTGCCTGGCAGCTCCAACCTCAGCATCCTTCTACCAATATATTCACAGTCTCTCCTCTGAACATGTCCAAACCACCTCAATCTGGCCTCTCTGGCTTTATCTCCGAAACATCTAACATGAGCTGTCCCTCTGATGTACTCGTTCCTGATCCTGTCCGTCCTCGTCACTCCCAAAGAGAACCTCAACATCTTAAGCTCTGCCACCTCCAGCTCTGCAATCATTATAACAAAGTCAGTTCCACATGCAGCCACTGCAGCTTTTAGGTTTACCGTTATTGTACCTGAGAGACTTTTCCATTTAATGCACTGCTTTGAGTACACACTTACATCAGTACTTCTGCCTACACTGAAGAAGAGAATACTCCTTATTGTACTCTGCTGCTGCTTCTTCTGGAAAGACAAGAAGCCTTCAGAAGTGCTTTGGAGAGAAGGGGTGACTCATAGTGGTATGGAGAGTTATTTCTTGAATCTGCAGCTCCCCTCTCGTGGGGGAGTGACTTTCCGTTCATTGTTTAGGTGTCCAGCAGCAGCTTTACTGTTTTGAGTCACTCTCACAGCTGTCGTGACATTGTTTTCGGCCGCAGCAGGCAACTGCACACTACCTGCTCAGCACCAAACAGTAGACAGACACAGTTAGAGACCAGCTGATGAACACAGCGGAGCATTTAGCAGCTAAACGCAAGATAAAATAGTTGCCACTATGATAACTTTTCACAGTTTTAAAATCTTGTCCTGTTAGTATTACAAACCGCTGTACAGCGTTTTGGCATCTGATAAGCCTTCAAACACATTAATCTGTTACCGTAACTGGACTTCCTGGATCGTGTTTCACTGTGTCACTGGTACCACTGATACCTAGCTGTTTTCTGTCTTCTAAACTGATCATTCGTTTTGTATGTAAAACCCTGCTCTTCAAATAGTTTTTTCTGTCAAATAAGTGTAATGGAATAAAAAAAAACAATGATTGCCTCTGGAATGCGGAGTATATAGCTGAAAAGAACGAAAATACTCAAGTAAAGTACAGTTACCATAAGTACAGTACTTGAGTACATGTACTGTGTAGATTGATTCTGACCCTTTTAAAGTCTCCCACTCAGCACCTACCATTGTGGATTGTATAAAGATTAAGCATACTGAATAACTAAGTAAAGCTCCTGTTCAAAGGCAGAGTTTGAACAGGAGTTTCTTTGAATTGAAATTTCTCATATATTTGATTAACCTGCAAAAGTTCTCAAACAGTCCTTGAAGGTTCATCTCTCCTTTAGTCCTGTGGAACTTATTCTACGGTGATTCTTGTTCTTTCGTTCCGTATTCTACCTTAATGTATCATAATACCCATTGTTATCTTTATATTTATGTGTGATCTGTTGTGAAGCACTTTGTAATTTGTAAGTGCTATAAAGATAAAGCTCATATCCAAACAAAAGACAATGTCATTACCCAAATATCTCACAAACTGCAGCTCAGCACATTCCAGTTGAGACAGGAAATGTCTTACTAATATGGTCAGTACGCCTCCTGGAGAAGCCAACTATAACCAGTTTGATTCTGTTGAAAAAAACAGAGCTGGCTGCTGGCATAAACACTCCAAAACAGCTGGGGGGGGGGAGGGGTCAAATCAGTGTGTCTTTCTGTGTTGCTTTTGCTTTCATTTTTCATGAGCAACATGATAATATACAAACATTCCATACCATTGATTACTTGCAACATTAAAGTTGGTTTTTTGAACAAATTAAACTGAACATAGCCACAATAATTGTAACCTGCCAAGCTGGCTAGAAAGTAATGAATGTATTACTCATTTTAGCGGAAACGTTTTTCATTATAAAAAGCTTGATTTCTTGCCATTTGTTTTCTAATTATTTTAAATAGTATTTTTGAAGATCATATTTGGATAAAATTGCACTTGTGTGGTTAATAAATAGGCCTGGAAGACACATATGCCAGAATATGTAACTCAGAGTACTCAGGGACGTCTGGGACATCTACACCCTCCTCTGACGAGACTGCAACTGTCACAACTTCCTCTATGTGTTTTACCTTTAATATGGCAACTGACTCTTTAAATTCATGCAGGCTTGGATCTTGGGCCCTAGCTGATCATAAAACCACGTGAGGGGAATATTCAAATGTGGCTGTCTTGTGGGGCCGTGTCTTGACAATAGATCGTGAGGTGAACCAGGGCAAAGAGCCGTATAAAGAAACATGACGAACGAATGAAAAAAGTATGGAGGGTGAAGGAGCCTGTCTTTGACAGAGCAACGATTCTGCATTCTGAGGAAGAACATTGCCATAAATCTTTTCAGTTCTTAGACATAACGTGTTGGATTTTGTGAATATGTGAATGAAAAAGACGAGGTCAAGATACATACAAGAAAAGGTCATTAAAACATTATCCGTGGTGGTTTAGGGTTCTCTTCTTAAAAGCAATCGTTGAACACTGCTATTGTGATTCACAAGGAGAATTCCCCACTGGCATGGTTCTAATGGGGTGAGGCCGTGCGGGGGAGGACTTTCTGCTCTACACTTTCTCAGATCTTTATCCCACAAACACACACGTGTGGGCGCACAGTTAAACACTGAGGTGCGCATGACTTGTGAGTCTTCCCCTCCAGAAACCACATTGTTTTGTGTAATCATCCGCATTGACTTGGCAACCACTGTACAACCCTTCTGACTGAGATGCTGACTTTAATTTAATTGTCTTAGCCATGCTGGAGTCACTCAGTCCACCACTTTGGTCCAGCCTGAAATATCTCACTAACCATCGGATGGATTGTCGTGAAATTCTGTACAGTCATTCATGATGATGACTTCCCCTGACTATTTCTCTAGCGCCACGCCATGGTTGACATTTTTTTGTTTTTGTGAAATGTCTCGACAGCTTTTGGATGGATTGCTATGAAATGTGGTACAGATGTCTATGTCTAAACATCTTCGGTATTCCCGCAAATTTCATCTAGCACCACCAGCAAATTCAAGTTTCCACTAATCCATTGGCATATCTCTGCATCTAACTAGATGAATTGGCACAAAAGTTTGTGCAGACATTCACGGGTTCCAGAAGATCCTAATCACTTTGTGCATCAACTGAATTTTCCTGTAGCACCACCATGAGTTTCACATTTGTGGAGTGAAATGTCTCAACAACTATCGGATGAATTGGCATGAAATTTGATACCACAGACATTCATGTACCCCTTAGGATGGATCCCTTGGTGATCCCCAGACTTTTAGATAGATTTGTCCTTTTGTTTGTTTTGTGACCAAATACCTGCAAAACTAATGGCACTCTTTACTCCCTGTTTAGTGCAGCATTTAGCTCAAAGCAACCCTGTGCGTAAGTACACCATACTTTTTCTGTTAGTTTTTTTGAGGGTGAAAGAGAAAATAACAGCCACCATGATAACAACTAGTGTAGTGTTTTGCCATCTGATAAGCCCTCAAACGCACTAATCTGTTACTCAAACTGGGTTTCCTGGATCATATTTCATGCCTTAACAGCACTTGAAACACCTGCATTGTTTTCACACACGGTTTGTTTCACTCCGAACATTATTACAAAACCACGGCGACACAGTCCCTGCAGCTGTAAAGCTCTTCAAAAGCCTTTAAAGTTCTGTGAAAACTCTTATCTTTGTCAATACGAAATATGCGGTCATGCCCAGGTTCTGTTTATAAACTAGATAGCATTGTAATGTTTATGTTGTGCCACGTGAGGCTATACCACATGAGAAGGAGTGTCACTTACGTCATCACTAATTTGTATCAGCGCCTTTGTGGAGGAGCTGTAATGGGACAAGCCGTGAGCTTTCCCTGCATAAAAGCTGATGGGACGTTTTAGAAACACTTTCTTTGCTCACATGCCAGAAACATGCAATACTGTCTTCTGAACATACGTAGTGCTTTGTCTCAAGTACATGAGCGCTCCTCTGCATGACTCACTTCCTCTCATGAGACTCTGCGCGCCACGTGCATACATCCGTTTTCACTGGCTGAGAGAAATCATCAGATAACAGAACACACCTCCGTCGTTAAAAATAAAACCACTCGTTTTCAAATGGCAGCAGTTTAATCCTTCTTTGGCAACGAAAGCAAATCACAATGAAAGAGCTGGAACAGAGACAGATACAATGAATGTTGGTGGTGTTATAAAATACAAATACAAAGGCAGTTAACAGATGGCCTTATGCCATATCATTAAAAGACAAAAGGCCCTTACAATATAATGCAATCCAATACACATATAAATACATAATACATTCTTATGAATATTCCGTAAGATATAGTAGAAATAGGAATTAATGACTGAGGTTTGGTATGGCTTAATATCCAGGTTAGAGGGATTGCTGGAATCTGAAAGCGCCCCCCTGGTGCTTCATTACGAGTCAAAAAGCTTCCACAGCTTAGGTTCTCGTTAACACCAACACAGGGGTCCTGAGTGGACCTGGAGCCTGTATCACGCAGTGAGATTCGCGGTAGCCAGCTATCTTAAAGGCTTAAATCAGATTTTCTTCATATCTTTTTTTGCTTACATTTGATATATTTCCTGTATATATCTGGTTATGCTCCAGAGCAATTTATCAAAAGAGGCCAACAGCCCACCTACTGACCAATCAGATCACTGGAAAAAAGGGAGTCATAGGTCCTACAGGATCCCGACATGTACAAAAGTACATAATAAAATAAATTGTACAAAATAAATAGTATAACACCTGAATCCACACAGTTAACTGGTGCAGTAAACTATAAACGCCAGTAGATCTTATCAGACATTATTCTTCTCTTCTCTTTTCTGCTTTCTCAGCAGGAACTGTCATACACTACTTAACTTAAGGCAAAATATTTATCTATGTAGCATGTTGAAAATGGCAAACTTACTGTATTTAAAAAGATATATATAATAATTCTTACTTTTAATATGTGGATATTGTTTCTATAGTGCTTCTACAGCTTGTGTAATTATTTTGTGTACTTTACACGTCATTTGCTATTTAATAGGTTATCACCTGTTGCTGCCGCAATAACCGAACTCCTGCGCAAGTATCACAGTTTCATCTCATACAGTACTCCGTGATTCTGATGATGATGATTCTTGTAATTCAAAACTCAAAGCTGGACTGATAAACCCGTAATTAATAGAACACGTTGATGACCAGCTTCGTGACACCAGTTCTGTAGAGTCACCAATGTTAGGCTCACTTCGTGATACAGGCCCTTGGGTAAGTTACTGCATTGCTAATGGGCTTTGGTCCTCAAAGTGCAATTATTATCGTGGCTGACACTGTTAAAATAGAGTTGGTGCCCGGTTTGCAAGACCAACCTTACTACAGGACTAAAATGCTCCTGTGTTGAATATAAAGGAAAGCAGATATGCTCTATATAATTTGCTCGGGATGTTCCAGGACAAACAGGGAAAGTGTTTTACAGGAGTAGTTGGCAAATATGCTTCTGCTTTAAGAGAATAGTTTGGTGGCATTCTCGCCTCTTTGACCCCATAATTTATGGAAAAGAAGGGAAATACCAGGGACTCAAGTAAACTAAGTGTTGAGTCCCTGGTATTTCCCTTCAAGTAAACTAAGTGTTTACTTCAGTCCAAATTGATTACACCACACAGCACATAGTTTTACATGATTTTTATGTACTGATTTAATTCATGGATAGCTGATGATAATGTATATAAAATCAAGGGTTTCCCTATTTTTCCGCCTAAATCCCAATCCTTCATTGGAGTGGCATTACTGTAATGTAGCAGCACACTGCTACTAAACAAAATGGGGGGAAACAATGTATGAATAGGCAATAATACAGAAGTATCTTTGAGGGTCAGACAGTTGTGACATGATTTGATTAAATGGTTATTAGATCTAAAAGTAGATTCCCATTTAGAGTGGTTCCTGCGGAAATATACTATAATCGATCAAATGAAATTGATAAAAATCTTGACACCGCTTGTCGAAAAGTGAAAAGAAAAACATTTGTCTACACATGTTGTGCCTCCTCATCAGCCATGTTGGGAGGATTCTTCTGCATCATCACAGCAGCGTAAAGGCATCTGAGATTTCCAGGTTTTCCGCAGCTTCATACCCACAACAACAACAGAGCATTAAAAAACATGACAAATGGGGGTAGTGAGTGTCATGTTATATAATGACATGAATAAAAATACCTGCAAATCTTGTTTTTGAACTTGTGGCACAGGAAAAGCCCCACCAGCAGCAGGATGATTGCAAAAGCAATCCAGTAACCCATGTGGGAAATGCCTGTCAAGAGAACAGATTGTTTGAAAGTGAATCCCTCGACAGATAACCTTTTTATTTTACCTCAAAAGTCCAAAAGTTTATTCAAATAATGTGATTAGGCATGTTTAGCTCTTTTTAATGGAAATCTGCACAACAGGGAGCCGTGTAGCCCTCTTAAAGGAAAAGTTTGACATTTTGGAAAATGTGGTTATTCACGCCCTAAATTTAGCAATTTATTGACAAATTGATAACTTATTGGTCATTAAGGGTGTCTAGTCGTATCGCAAGTCTGGTCCCTACACCATCTATGTGTAGTTTGAGAAAGACAATACACCCCTACCTGTAGGTTTGGTTTCAGGAGTCGGGGTGACACATGAAGTCAGAGTTTTAATAATAACAAATCAAAAAAACATACATTCATATCATTTTGTCAGAAAACATGCAGAGGAGTTTGCAGTGTTAACCTTTTATTAAAGTGAGGGGGACAAAATTAAACGCTCAGACCAGTGGAAATTATGCCCTTTCCCGCTCTATTGTAAATGAATGAACAAATAAATAAATAATAATAAATACTGAAAAAACGCCTGTAAAGTAAGCATAAACAGTACCTAAGAATTAAATAAAGGCTCCATATTGCCATTTAAACTACGCAACTAATTGATGTCTAGTATTTATGAATGGAAAGTTCTTAGAGGCAAACGTCTGTGTTTCAGCCACACTAAGTCAACAGGAAGCGGACACCTCACAGTAACGCCGTCTCAGGTTTCGATTGCCAAAACGAAAAAAAGTGAGACGGATCAGGCAGCAATTTCATTCACACTTCCATGCCTTGCTTCTCAGTTCAAATCATTTTTAATAATTGTGTCCCTACCTCCTCTACTCTGAGGCCCAGCATTTCCACTGCAGTTGGCTGCAAAAAGGAGATATTTCTTTCATCACAACGTTGGGTAAATGAAAATTGACATTTCCCTTCAAAATAAATGAAGGGGGGAAAAAAACTACATTTTTACAATGTTGGTGGAAATAATTAAAACATACATTAGCCCGCACATATGAAGCAAAGTCATACAGGTCATGATACTCACTGGTGCAGTTCACCTCGCGTGGTGTCTTCTAAGACGAAAGAATAGAGGAGATTATTGTAATTGTCTGGAGCTCAGCAGAACAATAGTATTTTCAATAGATTTTCATAAGCTCTAGATTTCAGTACTTAAATCTTCTCATCACACATAACAAGTATTATTATGACTCGAACAGTTTATCTGAAATAATTCAGAGTATCTAGCTCAATTATGTATCTCTGCATACAATCTTTCGTGTGTTGGTCAGCGGGCAGTTCATGTCTTTTTCACGTCAGCAGTGTAATACCTCAGAGATGCAGTCTCGCCTGTAGTAGATCGCCTCTAAACACTTATTGGTAAGAAGGGTCCTGTTGCTCTTCATCACAACCAGCTCATCGTGTTTCTCCGCCTGATTTGCCAGCACGTTCTGCTTAAGTCAACATGTAAAAGACAATAAAAATGATAAGAGCTTTAGAAACTACTTTCGGATGGATGGTTCATGTAAACAGGCACATCGCTCTACCAGCATCTCCATCAAAACGACCACAGGTAAGGGAAATCGTCGTCGCAAACCACATGACTATGTTGCCGAAGATGTGCGTGTTATTTTGTAATACTTTTACAGTTTAACACTGCTACAAGTCAGAATGTCTGTCATGAGAAAGGTCTATATGGGTGTTGCAACGTCTGCCTCAGTTGCGTTCATTTCTTTATCCCTCCGTTCAGCCACCTCCCACATCCCCCAGGCCCGAGCATTTCCTAGAAACTCCAGAGAATGCACGGTTGCTTCGTGCCTTATTCTTTCCAGCCAGCTGAACCCTTATCTGTAACTGCCTGCACCTCTCTCCTGCCCCATACCTGTTCACAGAGTTTCAATAAATAACTTGTGCCTAACTGTCCCTGTCCGCCTCGGGGTCTTTCCCCTGCTGCTTTGTACTCACCTGTCTCTCAACAACCCAGTGTTGTGCTCTGGCTTTTTTTGTTTGTTTGTTTGTTTGTTTACATAGGGAACATGTGTCATGTCCTAAAGAAAAAGTCTGAAAACACTGAATTGTAGCTTGTCTAACTTACAGTGCCGCTGGTCCATTGGTATTGGCATCCGTTTGCCCTGAACTCTGGGACGCTGTAACGTGTCTGTCCAGCACTCTGGGTGACAGTGCAAGGAACGTCCTGTCCACTGGAATGCTGTAGAAATCCCACTGCAGAAAATAAAAAGACAAGGACATTTACCAGAAGCATGATTTGGTCTTAGCCCTTATTCTAGATAGAACATTACGTTTATTTCTGAGATTGCATTATACTGAGACTGATTAAAACCATGTCAGCATATTTTATCCCAGGATGTGTGTCGTTATGCCTTCCTACACCCTCTAGGTATTCCCCTTGCTACTTGCTCTCGGGAACTTGACCCTCCCACCCCCCTCCTCCACACACACACACACACACACACACACACGAAACGGAGGACGTAGAGTAAGTTATGTATAACACCCTACATTGTTCACATTGTTTGGAAACACAACATGGCTCAAAAATAAAAACCACCATGCAGTTTTTCCTCCAGACTAAAAGACGGTTACCAAGCTCCAATTGTGTTAACGGCATGGATGTATCCTTAGATAACCTATCGTTGTAGGTGCCCAAATAGTGTCCCATGCTGAGGTTTCGTCGCTTTGATATTTTAAATACCTTCCTAAAATCACCATCCTGTAAATAATCCCTCTAAGGGAAGTAAAGAACTTGTGCAAACGTGTGTCGGTGGTGGTGTTCCCTGTGCTGGCGACGCAACAAATCCGGCGCACACTCTGATGCAAGTCAGCAAAACTATTGCAGACACGCCGGCCGGCGACGGTGGAGACACCGTTTCAGTTTTCCAGTAAAAGGTTACGCTACTTACAGCAAAGCAAAAGCAGCATCCTCCCCGAAGAGACGCGCGCAGCGCACCGTTCGGTAAACCTGGGGGCTCTCGTGCTCTCCTTCACGGGCAAACCGCTGGCACACGCGACACGGCCCCCTGGGTGTGCGTAAGCGAGCAGGATTCCGCGTTCGAATGCCCGTCATCGGGCCATCTCCCCATTCACGCGGGAGGAGGGTCATTTACGGTGATGTGCCAGGGCGTCCCTTTGTTCTGATAAGTGGTGCGGACGTGAGGGCTCAGATGAAAAAAGAAAGAAAAAAAAAACCCATTTTATTTTAAACGGGCTTTCATATGGGATGTGAGGTTAGAGGAGATGACCGCGGCGGCTCGGCAAAAACATTGGGTACCATGAGGAGCAGGGATTAGATTATTTCTATTTGTTTATCCATTTTCATTTTCAAACAAACCACTGATTAGATTTTGTTTGTATTATTCTTCCCTTTTAACAGACTATGCTTTTAAACATTGGTGGGGACAAAATCAGCCATTTCAAAATGCGTCATTTACACTGGGGACATGTCCCCAGCGTCTCCAGTGTAAATGACGCAGGTGATATGTGTTTATTTTGGCTCCATGGTGAATCTGATGTAACTGACTGGTGTTTGACTTCCACCTACAGGCGTTTGAGATTATGAACTCTTTTTTTTGTTGTTCATTGACAAAGGCCTATTATGTGTGCGTAAATCAGCTGGATTCCCCAGAAAGATTACCGTAATCGAGTCATCGCCCCATTCTCGCGAGAGGAGGGTCATTTACGGTGATGTGCCAGGGCGTCACTTTTTTTTTTTTTTGAAAAGTGGTGCTATATTTTTATCCCATTCTCCCCAAAAGAGAAAAGGAATGTCATCTATTTTTTTGTTGTGTAAATAAATCGAAGTATTAAATAAATAAATGCTGTATGTAGCTGTGTTCCAGAAGGAATCCCCATGCAGTGGAAGACAATGACATCCAATAGCTATATCCAATAGCAGACTGCTATCAGTTCTAACCTGTTATAGACCTGAGTTTGCACCAATTTGTCTGTAAACCTGCCATAACACGTTTTTTTTGTGGGTGAAAACAAGTTGTGAACAAAACACTGACATATGCCATTTTATATTGATATGGTGAACTCAGCAGTTATTTACACATCCGGCAGCTACAGAACAACATTATCATTCATAAGAAGTCGTGTTTGTGTCCACCTGATGAATGTAAGTCCAATATTAAGTCTGGTTTTGGTCTCTACCAGCTCCTGAGGGAAATATCTGGATCTTTACCTGCTAAATGCTCCATTCTGTTCACCAGCTACGCTATAAGTGTGTCTGTCTGCCGTTTGGTGCTAAGCAGGTAGTGTATAGTGGGTTTGTAGAGCAATAGCTGCCTGCTGTGGCCAAAAACAATGCTATGCGAGAGTGACCCGAAACAGTAAAGTTGCTGGCCGGAAACAATGAGCTGAAAACTCACTATAAAGCTCCATAATGCCGAGGGCAGCTGCAGATTCAGGTGATAAATCTCTTTCGCATTGTCATTTGATACATTGTTATTATACAAATATCTATTATAGCTGCTTTCGATTATTAAAGTTTTTATTATATATATTTTTTCTGTTTTAAGTCTTGCACTACTTTCTTACTTTGAGAGCGCACACACAGCGAGGTTCAGATCAGCGTGCGCTTCAATGCAGGTCCGTTGAGTTAAGATTACAACTCCTCTCCAGTAAACCGTGCTTTATTCGACAAACATTTTCGGGCTATCTTCGTCAGGTTGGTTGCCCGAGGCTGAAGTTCAAGTCTTGCACTAAAATTAAAGGTACCCTGTGGAGATTTTTAGCCACTATTGGCGCTGCGGAGCAACGTTATTAAGAGTGGGTCCCCATTTTGTAAGCGAGCATAGGGACGGACGCGCGTGCACGGGCGTCTGCGAGTGACGCGAGATACACAGTCCTGCTGATCGCTTCAAGCTGTTCCACAAATTGACAGCTGGTAGCAGTAACGTGCCAAGAAATTTAGCGATGCTCTGACAGGCATTAAACACTTTAATTGCATGCACACAAAATGTTTCGGTGAGAAGCAATCATTTCATTGACAAAAATCTCCATTCAGCTGTGGCTAATCGTAGGGCTGGCGGTTCGATGCCCAGCTCCTCCTGTCCACATATCGAAGGGTCCTTGGGCAACACACTGAACCCCAAATTGCTCGCGACGGTTGGGCATGGTAACTCTATGCCATCAGTGTGTGTGTGTGGGTGTGTGTGTGAGTGTGTGTGTGTGTGTGAATGGGTGAATGAGAGTCAATTTTACAGCACTCCGGATGCAATTGTTATATAAATGCCATCTGTTTACATTTAAGAGCTTGAAAAATAACCCAGCAAATGCAGTATGAAAAAAACACACACCTTCCTACAGGACATACAATACCTAGGCCTTCTGTGTTAAACCATGTTGGTCCACTGCTGTTTGATAGAGAATTATTCTACAAAATATCCATTGAGGTGCAGAATTAAACTAATCTACAACAAAAGCAGTTTAGATGCAGCTAATAGTTTCCGGTATTTCTTTGATTTATTAACACTGTCTCTCACAAGCCGATGTAGTCACTCTTGTTAGAGTGCAGGGGCTCCGGGCCACCTGGCTGCAGAGGGGAGGAGGTGTTGCAGGCGGGGGCTTTGAGCAGGTCAGTGTAGGACCACTGCCTCTCCTTCACCATCTCAATGGACAGCTCTATCTGCTTCTTCAATGGCTTGGAGGACGGACATCTCTGAGGCCTACGGGAGGTAGGAGAGGCGTCTGACTTGGGGTGGAGCACGTCCGACTCCAGGTCAGAGTTTGGATCGCTTTGGCCCTCTGTGGCCTCCCTCTCCAGCAACCAGGTTAGAGACTGGGGCTGGCGGCTCCTGGTCTTTGCGTCTGCTCGGTGTGTGGTGCTGTACACCGAGCTGGGCATGGGCCTAGCCTTGAAGGTCTGTCGTTCCTCTTTGGGTCCCAGCTTCCCCAGCTCTGCCACAATCTTTGCCTCCCTCTTCCTCCTCTCTCTCTCCAGGAAATGGAAAGGCTGTGGCGAAGCAGCAGCAGAGGCCTGGTTACCTTTGGTGTCACGGTTACTGTTATTGCTGCGGCTTCGGTTTCGGTTGGATCGCTGACTGGAGCGGCCGCTGATAATTTCGTAGAGAGGCAGGTGTATGTGCGCCGGTGCAGGTGAGGCCCGGAACTTTTTCTGGCATTCCTGGAGCTCCTCCAGCTCCCGTCTCAGCAACGTGTTCTCCAGCTCGATCTCCGAGCGAGTCCGCACCTTGTGTCTCTTCCTCTCCTCCTCTCTCAGCATCATCTGAAAGGGTTTGGGCACAGTCACCTTGGAGTTTGACCTGACCCTGACCCCAGTTTGACGGGACAGTCTGCCCTGCGGTTTCGCACAGGAGGACCTGGGCTGGAATCGAAACTGCTTCTGAGTTGTCATTTCGTCTGGGCTCAGCAGGATGTCCCTGGGAGAAAATAGAGGACAGTGAAATGTGACAGTACAGCGCAATTCATCTGAAGTGACAACATAGGATCGACTAGAAAGCCTCATCTGAGCTTCCACTCCCAGAAAAGCTAGATTTGAGGACCTGTCTGATACTACTTTACCAACCTCCCAAAGGTTCGGTCCTGGCCAGGAGTCCTTCTTGGATTCTCCAGCTCCAGTTCCCCCGTGCTGTCCGCTCCACCGAGCTCTGATTGGTCAGAACCGCTGGATGTCTCATGGAAGTCCAGCTCCTCCTGGGAATTGATCCTCTGGAGTTTCCTAGCAGGACCACTACTGCAGGATGCAGATATTATTTATCAGAAGGGCAAAATTTCCTTCCTGGCAAAGTGAACGTGATTTCACATCGGAAGAGTATCTGTACTCATAGGGACAAGGACAAAAATCCCCTGCCACGACAGGAGAAGGGGGTTTGTGGGTTTCTCCTATTAAATACACTTTTACGCTATGACAGAAAGCTGTCCAATAAATGCATGATTTTGGTAATTTGCAGGTAAAAACACATCTGGATGTCTAAAGAGAGCATTTTTTTATTTAGGTTACATATAACAACTTAATGGCTATATTTCATTGTGAAGCAGATCATCCAATAAATATATCCGTTAATATGTTCGAGTGCTATCTCAAAACATATTCCTATTCCCTTACTTACAAAGGTGGTTGGTTTTGGCTTTAAGATTAGGCCTTTTCATAATGTTATTGTGGGCTCAATCCAGTTATGCAACTGGTTCATATTAATGTAACACTTATTTTTCTTTGTTGTTTCTGTGTGCTGTATGTGAGCTGAATATGTTTGTGTAACAATAAGGAGCATGTGTGTATCTGTGTACCTGCTCCTCTTGTGTAAAGCAGTTGTACGATGTGTACATACTGTATTTGTTTTTAAAGTGCTACATAAATCATTTTTTTCTTCAATCTGCGACACATTGCAATATAGCTGAAATCCTGTTGAAATAGCAGTTTTATGTCATCTAGCTAGAGACAACAAATATAATTGATTTATTACCGAATGTAGCCTGTTTTTAACTTTGATGCGTATTTGACGTTTTTATGGAAGATCACTAAAAAAGTGGTTACTGGGGGGGTGTCTCAGAGGCTGGTTAAGGCAAAATCTTTAAACAACACAGACATGGAAAAGCCGCTTGATATGAAAGTCTCAACATCTTGGATTTGGAGCAATTATGGCCCTTTCCCTGTCTATGAATGGATCATAAGACCTTTCCAACCTGATTGACAGTCTGGCCTCTCTGTTCTGTCCTCCTCCCAGACCTCCGTCATCATCCCCTCCGAGCCTCTCTCTGCCCTGGCTGATGTACATCATCTCCAGCTCGGCCATGTTCCTCAGGTGAGCGCTCTTCAGCTCCTCCAGCCTCCTGTAGTACTCCTGGTTGCAGAAGTAAACATGCTGCTCCCTCTGCAGGCCGTAGATTTCCAGGGACAGAGACCTGCGAACGCTCCTGCCACTTTTTCCTTCCTCGCTGCACTCTGAATCCACATCGCACTCCTGAAACGTTGGAAGTTGTAAACATTGGGCCTTTTGCCAAACGGCCTTTGGTGGATGCATGCAGTGTTATCAACATAATAAACAATAATGTAACAACACTTTTCTGTTTGATTATTAGCAACGTGATCATCCTTTGTGAAAAATGTGACTCATAATGTTTCTTTTTACTGTGGTAAATATTTTACAGCAGTTGTCAAGTTTAAAAATGGAATGATAATCAGTCTTACTTTATTTTAAATTTTCTCAAATTAGGTGTTGTAAAATTATGGGATATTGTTTAATCATTGTAAATGGCTCACAAAAATGTCTACCTTTTTAAAAAATATCAACTAAACCTAATCATGTAATTCATACATTACAACTACTAGCTTTACAATTAGGAAACCTTTTTCTTCAACAGGATTATTACACAATGCTTCTAAAATGTGTTCATACCTGAACATTTTCTTACATTTATTTAAAGCCATCGTGTGGGTTTTGCAACACTAGGCTCAGAATGCACTGCACGCATTGCATCTACATGGTGGAACAACTGTGGTTTTAAAGACCTTGGCTACAGAGCTCACGTGAGGACGTGGAGCAACAGAATGAACTCAGAGGGGATTTTCAACTTATTTCAAATAGAATTGTGGCATACAAGTCTTTCATCCGTTCTTGGAATAACTGTATCTATGAAGTGTGTGGTATCTGGATAATTAATATAAAGATACCGAATCTCTTTCAACCGTTTCCAACGTTAAAAAAAGATACTGCAACGTATTTAAGTATACTTCAAACTATAAAACAGTTTGGATTTGTGTAAATATATTGTAGTTTACTTATAAAATTATCCTACTTTGTATGCAATTAAGAAGCCCTTAATAACATTGACTCATAGAAAAATTAAAAAGATGTCTCACTTGCTTGGATTAATAGTTAGGATCAAAGTAATCACCTGTTCAAATCTAGCCAATATCTTGTAGAACTTTTCCATGAGGGATAGTAGGCTATCCATATTTTGGCAGGCAGTTTTAGTTTATTATCTTTAAAGCCTGAACGAAGGAATCTTGCATCTTTAAAGCCTCACCTCACTGGTACAGTCCTCATCTACACAATAATGGTCTCTTTCCCCTCCATACAGAGCCATTAATTCGTCGTTTTCCAGAGAGGGTGACTGGTAGATCGCTGCCATCTTCCTCCTTATTCTCCAAAAAACAGAAACTTCACAACCAGCCTGATGTGGAGTAGAGCTCCTGCGTGTCCTCTGTCGCCTCGGTCTGCACACTGACCTGCTAAGCAAATAGCATGGGTAAGTTAGAGCAAGGACACCAGCAAAGATTAGCACACACCTTACTGACACACACATACTGAGAGCCTCATCCTCTTATCATCAGGAGGAATCGTGATTTTACAGTCGTCAGGGCTTGCCGTTGGCCAGATGGGCCATATGGTCCATATGGTCCAGTAGCTTTTCACCTCAAGACATGATTCAAAGTCAGATAGCTGTCTGTGTGGGTGCTCCCCAATCTGATTTACAGATTAACTTTCTTAAATACAATGTAAGTGCTGATTTACAGCACCCTGCACCTGTCGCAGTTTGCAAACGGTCTGCAGGAGCGAAGGTGAAGCTGAGAAAAGACACCATAGGGGTGACCTACAGTATACGTGACATCATATGAATGCCTACAGAGATTTACTGGTAATTGGTCATGTAATATTACTAAATTATATTGAATTATATGAAATGTCTGGTTCAAGTAAACTCACAGGTATCAGCATTTTTAAGAGAGAAATTGGGTATTTTTGTAGTTAGGGTTAGATATGTTGTTGAAAATCAC
This sequence comes from Coreoperca whiteheadi, assembly GCA_011952105.1. Taxonomy (NCBI): domain Eukaryota; kingdom Metazoa; phylum Chordata; class Actinopteri; order Centrarchiformes; family Sinipercidae; genus Coreoperca; species Coreoperca whiteheadi. Next base: position 5,588,458 of record CM022471.1, read on the forward strand.
ATAGATGAATGTACCTTTGTATGTTCTCCTTCCGTTCCAGTAATTGATTTTATTTTTCAGAGATGATGTACACAGACACTTATCTCTGGCAAAGGTAAGAAATGGGTTGTACCAGATACAACTACTAGTTTCCACACTGTTAAAAGAAGCACCCTTCCAAGTACAACTCAAACCACCTATTAACAAGGTACAACAGACCCACAAACAATGACTGTCATAAGAGGAAAACATAGATGTCAAAGAGTCTGCTACAGAGGGACAAAAATACAGATACTTGAAATGTTCATATTAATATTCATTTTTAACATCAATAACTCCCACTAAGATACGTAGGATGTAAACAAAATGATGCGTTCATATTATGTGGCTGTTTGTGGCAGAGTTTGGAGGGGTCAAACCTAAAAGATGAGAGAGAAAAATTCTTTGTCAGTCTGACACCACGTAGAGAAGGAGAATAACTACCCTAAACGTTTGTAATGCTTTCTGTGAATCACGATGCGTCCACTTTTGCACTATTGTGATTGCAGTGGAGGATTTGTTGTTTTCCAGAAAGCCTATAAACGGGGCTCAAAACCCAAGTAAACACTCGCTCCTGCATGGGCTGTGAGAATATCCTTATTATTTCTGGTGCGGTGGCATGAAGGGAAAGCTCCCAAACTTTTGCTTCTAATATGCTTTGTCCGAGATCAAGGGAAGTGAAGGCTGGCGATTTGGGGGATTTGACAGATGAAGCTGGAGAGGGAGGACACATACCAGCGCCAAATGTGTTAATCTGTTTACTAAGGTTTCTCATCACTGCCACTACAAGGCTTCAAGTCTTCACCTCGTGCTACAACACCTCTCCCCATCTGTCTCCTGTCTCCCTCTATTTCATCTCCTGTCCATCTACTTAAGAGCCTGAGACAGCAGGAGACGGCGAGATCTGAAGAACAAGAGGAGACAGGGTGATATTTAGTGTCATTAAAGCAAAAGGTCATAACGTGATGACTAGTTTAGAGCAGTGGTTCCCGACCTTTATGACCTCTTAAATTCTACCTGTGACCCCCTATCACAGGTTATGGCCGTAGCGTGTACATGAGCTATGAGCAGTTCACCCAAAAGTGATCTTTCCTTGTCAAACTGTTTGTTTGATTTGAAGGATTTTTAGTGACCCAAACAAAAACATACATTTTGTCTCTTTCTTATAAATGTTGTGACCCCTCAGATCTATCTTGGGATCCCATGGCAGGGCCTGACCCCCCAAGTTGGGAACCACTGCTTTAAGGGAGTCCTCTACAAATTTTAGAATACTACATTATCTGAGGTCACTGTAGAGTCACTAAAGTATATAGTTATGTAGGAATGTTGTAGGATACCACCGTAGAAGGAGTCATTTCATTGTTTATAAGCATCTCAGTGTTTCTGTACTTAGGGATTTTTACTCTGCATTTCTTTAGTTTTTCTAGTTTGTATTTGTATTCCTGCAATGTGGATGGGTTAATATTGGAGGCCTTTATTCGCTATTAATGACATTATATTTCCGGGTTAACACATTATGAAACATGTCCTTTATGTAAAGTATGCCAGTCAGATTGTTACTGGCTTTTACCCTGAGGAAGACAAGATGTGTCAAAACTAAAAACTGAATACTTTCATTGTTTTAATTCATTGTGCTCCTGCTTGCATGCTTTTATTGTTTTTAGCGTTTATTTTTTGTGTTTTCTTTCACTTTGGGTTGCCTTTGGGAATGAAATGTGCTATACTATACATTTGCCTTGGCTAAAAAGTAATGGATCAGAGTTCTTAGGAATCTTAGAGTCACAATGAATGATAAAGTCATAGAAATGTTAATCTTCTAATCCCATAGAAGTATTTTAGAAGGACCTTGACTTGACTATGAGTCCCTACAGGACTCATAACATTGTATTTGACCACTGGTCAGCTCTAACTACAGCAGAAGTCTATTGTTCTGTGTTCGCAATCCTCACTTGCATCAAGGCCATTGAGCTCAAAAAACATGCAGTTCAGACAAGACAACATCTGTCCACACGGCGGAGCTGTTGTACTTTTATGAGAAGATGCTTTCAGTTTTTCTACTCAGTTTGCACGAGACGTCCCTTACTTTCAAATGTAATATTATATTCACCTGCCTTACAGTCATTGTGATCACGTGCATGGAGTCTAATCAGAGAGCGAGAGAGAGACTAAAACAAAGTCAAAGAGAAAATATCCATCTGTGGATTCTCTACAACAAATTATACCTGTTGAGGGTCACCAGTAGGATGGAGCATATCCCAGCATGCACTGGGCAAAGAAGGGTAACACCTACCTGTCTATTGGAGAATAGCCTATATGTTTGATACACACAAGTCAGTAACTCAAATCATATTCTGTAAAAAGGGTAAAAAACTAAATAAAGGCAAACTATTAATGATATTAATGATGTTCTTCCTTTTTCCTTAGAAAGGCCATATACCGCGAACAACATGTAGTACTTCTGTATGTCTGCTGTATGTGTGTGTTCAGTTTTCCAGTGGGCTCCTCAGTGTGTTGGCGTGGGATGAATGGTGGCAGTGTTCAGTCAAGAGTGGGGCTGAGTAAACAGTCATCACAAGCTTGGCTGTCCTCCGCCACACAGAGCAGTGTGGCTGCACAATGCAACAGTTCTGCTTTGCTTTTGTGGGACAAACAGTGGTTTACTAAACCACCATAGAATTAAACAGATATATTTTGAAAAAGTTAAATAAAATAAAAAAATATATCATATATATATCAATGCGTAGGTGCCCATCCGGCATGTCCCAACATCTGATATATCTGATATTTTTTGATTTTCAGTCTGAAACACTCTTGATATCATGCAATGCTTTACAGATCCCATAAGTTAAGCTGGTAGAGCTTCAGTTTCTTGCTCAGGGACATTTCAGAGCAAATGCATACTAATCGCGAAAGTCAAACAGCTACTGTATTACTGTTCTTAGGACATCCCCAAAAAAACAATTTCATATATATATCTACAAATCTGCTATAACAACATAGTTGAGCTTATGGTAAGTCATTTTGGTCAAGGTTAGACTTAGTTACCGTCAAAATATCACCTGTTTGAGGTCATAAAGGGGTTTGTTTCAAAGTGGAGGAGATACAACAGCTTCTCCTTTTATTGTTACATACACAGTCCTACACAGAACAACGTTTAGTGAAATTGGTTCTCTGCATTTAACCCATCCTACGTATTAGGAGCAGTGGGCAGCCACTGTACAGCGCCAGGGGACCAACTTCACTTCTAAGTGCCAGTGCCTGAGTCAGTGGCACTGACAGGAGGCTAGGTTGTTGCAGCGTTGTAACCAAAAAGGTTTGCTGTAAAGTGTCTCATGTAGCATGATGAGTTCATACCATGAGCGACCCTTAGATGCCTTGGTTGTTGTTGCCGTTGTGAACAGGATTAAGTAAGACCTTCAACAGAAATTGCCTTATCTTTCCTCAGAAAAGGCAGAGATGAGAATGAACTTGTGTTGAGATTACCCAACTTCATGCATGCTATGCTTTCATTATTCTGTTTTCTTTTAATTAAACTGTTTGTGAAATTCCAACTACTGAATTTATCTGAGCCCTCCTGAAAGAGCTCTAGAGGTCCTTCAGGAGTAATTTCTGTGCAAACTAAAAGGATTTTTTTTCCCCCCTCAGGACAGCCACATCGCCTTTACAGAGAAGCAGCACGACCTTTACCAAGAAATGCTTGTGTTTAGGTGGAAAACCCCTTCACCTCACATCACATACACACATCATGGTATAATGAAGTACATTTGATGACACAGAAACATACGTAGGTGTACACACTCACTCATAAAGTACCTGCCCTCAAAACCCATGTGGGCATAGATGTGGCGTGGCGCTCATCTGCTAACCTCCCATTTCACGGCTGCACGTCACAACCCATTTCCTTTTGAGAGGGACACATTTACATTTATTCATTTAGCTTTTATCCAAAGCGACTTACATTTGAGAACATTCACAAACCGAAGGTCCTTGCTCAAGGATACTTTGACGCTGGGGGATTGAACCGCTGACCTTCCGATTGGCAGGCAAGTCTTCTGCCACCAAGCCACAGCCACCGACACACCTCCTTCTCGTCAACAAGCCCTGCTCATTAAGTTTCTCAAACCACTTCTGTTACACAGCCCGGACTGTGAATGGGAGGCTGATTGCAGCCTAGAAACATGCCCTAAATATGTAATGCAATGTAATGATAGGTAAAGTTAAATGAAGTTGGTGTTCTCTACTTGCTTTTTTAAATATTACTTTTCTGTGGACATACAAGGAATAAACAATTCAGTGTAGCATTTCAGGCAAAACATTGTAACATCTTTTAAATGTTGGTGCTCTGCTACTGTAAAAAAAAAAAAAAAAAATGGCTTTCAAGAATTTGAAACCAAAAAACAAATCAGTCAGTAACAGAGCACATTAACACTTGTAGCATAGAAATGTAGCCACCAAATAAATCAGAGGAAACATTTTCATTTGTGTAATGTGATCATGTATATTCATAACATTTGTCTGTGTATTTCTAACAGGAGGGCAGAAAGGCAGACTACAGAGTGATTTTTTTTAAGGTGTTTGAGGGCAACATTCCAGGAATTCTTTTTGGCTTGAAGTGTTTACAATTTATGGTTTATCTGCTTAATCTCTGCTTCGATGGCTATTTCCCACATTTCCCAGAATGCCTTTATATAGCCCTCAGATAACATATTGGAATCTTGGTTGGTGGTTACCCAAGAGAGCATAATAATGGTAAAAAAAAAAAGCAAAAGAGTGAGAGAGAGAGAGCTTTTCCGTTTGCAATGCAATGTCCTATAACTGCAGTGCATTCTGCTCCATTAAGGTTGCTGTAACTGCAGTCTTTTGTAACTGCAGTGCTCCCTTTTCTGCAAAGGATTCCTCCCTAAATAGTCCTTTCACACAAACTGTCGTGGCTTCTGGTTTGTGTTCGATGATTTCCTGTTTTATTTTGAAATGTCCCTCATGTGTTTTAGTTTTGCTTCCTGCTTGTGATTGCTTGGCTTGTTTTCACCTGTGTTCATTGTGTTCCCCTGCGCCTCGTTGTCGCCCCTACCTCTGTGTGTTTAAGTCTTCGTCGCCCTTTGTTCCCTGTCAGATCATCATCAGTTGTTGTTAAGCAGTACAGCCCAGATATTGTGTGTCCTTGGGTGTTTGTGTCCGTAGTTTGGACTCTGGCTTATGTTTTTTTGGATTTTCTGCCTGCCCCATTTTCGGTTTTACGTTTGCCTGCTTTGTAGGCCTTTTCTCCACAATAAATGATTGACCTGCCTCTACCTAGCCTGAGTGTCTGCATTTGGGTCCTCCCCCGTGTTTCTCGGCTTAACAATTGTGACACCTGCTGTACATTTCCTGACTTTAATGGGAGAAAACTGTACAAATGGTTGTCATCTTTTGGTCTTCTTTATCCCAATTTTAGTCTTTGTTTAGTTTTCTACTTCTTTGTATCTTTTTTTTCTTTCTCATTTACAAGCGGCTCAGTGGCGCTAATGCTGCAGGCCAGGAAACAGATTAATGCCTTTGTGGCATTAACTTCCCAGTCACTAATCACCCTGCTTAGTGGTAAAATTGCATCATCGCACCAATTAAAAGCTACATGTATGAGAGCACTTTCTGTTTAATACGTGTCTGAAGATGAATGCATGTGTTTTCCCTCTACCGAAGGTCAGACAGGGTTTATGCAGGTTTTAAAGGCTGATATGCACTTTTTATTTAGTGGCCTATATTGGATTCAGCAAATGACATGGGCTTCGTAAACAGCTGACGGACAGTCTTAGGAAGACCTGGTCAGATTAGGAGAGACCACATTCATCCCACTTTGGATGGAGCAGCTCTCTTATCTAAAAATCTGGAGTTTATTAGTGGACCTAAACCATGACACCCCACAGTTGAGACCAGCAGGCAGAGTTGCAGTCCTACATGCTTCTCTGCGCTTCCAGAGCAGTTACCCACCCAAAACTCCTTAGTGACGGTGTCTGTCCCCCGACCACTTAAATTATGTCTGCCTTAAGGACATAAAAACCTGGATGATCTGCAATTTTCTGATGTTAAACCCTGACAAAACGGAAGTTATTGTACTTGGCCCCAGACACCTCCAAGACACATTATATAAAGATATATACTCTAGATGGCATTGCCTTGGCCTCCACCACCAACGTAAGGAACCTTGGAGTTATCTTTGATCAGGATATTTCCTTTTACTCCCAGATGGAAAAAACATCAAGGACTGCCTTTTTTCACCTACGAAACATTGCAAAAATGAGGCCCATCCTGTCTCAAAATTATGCAGAACAACTAGTCCATGCATTTGTTACTTCTAGGCTGGATTATTAAAATTCCACATCATCAGGCTGCCTGATTAAGTCCCTTAAGACTCTCAAGTTGATCCAGAACGCTGCAGCACGTGTACTGACAAGAACTGGCAGAAGTTCACGCCATCTCCACATTTAAGAGTAGGCTTAAGACTCTCCTCTTTAATAAAGCTTATAGTTAGGGCTGGCTCAGGTGAGTCCTGAACCAGCCCTAGTAATAATATTATCACTATTATTACTATTATTTTTTTATTAATATTACTACTACCATTACTTTTCATTATTTTAGGATTCTGTGTGGAATTTGCATTGTGCCCCCCCACCTCCTCTCTCTCGCTGTATCCCCCCTCCCCACTCTCTCTCCCTCTCTCTGTTGCACCATAGCTGCAATGTAGCAGCACTCTGCAAAAGTTTCTTTCCTTCTTTCTTTCCTGTTTGTGGCTTAGGTTTCTTTAACGTACATTTACAGTTTGACAAGCCCAACACTTTGACCATCTCCAACAACAGCATCCGTGATCATGAGAAAAACCCCCGATCTAAAACATTCAGTACAAATGAAAATGGACCACAGCCTTTATGCAGTTTGTCATTGTGTGAAAGTCTTTAGAGAATTTACAGAAAAGATTTAGCATGAAGCAGCTTCTTCAGCTGACGTACACATAGCATTTACGTCACATGGGTTTATTTTCAGCTTTAAGCATGTGTGCCTTGGTTTATTTTTATATCTTGCGCTTAAGCTTTTCTCACAGATCATACGAGGGGAAAGTATCTGATTATGTTTGAAAGTCAGAGCTCTGACAGAGCTCCATTGAAAGTGTTAAATTACCTTTTAGCCCTGGTGGGAAGTGACAGAGGCAGCTTTGTATAGTGTAAAGTAAGCACTCAAAGGAGCAAGTACACTCTAACACGTCGGTGTGCTCTTTGGTACAAACAACATTTCTGTTACTTTTCAGTTTATATTTTATTATAATACAAGGTATATTGTTATTAACCAACATGTCCTCATACCTAAACTACAGAATAGGTTGTTTGCCAATGACTCCCAAAACGACATATATGTATATATATGTCTGTTGAAGAGTACCAGCGACTGCGTACCAGACCTAAGTCCTCATGTTAATAATAATAAACACGTGGTTTGCAGTTTGTTTAGGTTTAGGCACCAAAACCACGTGGTTAGGTGTAGTAAAAAATCATGGTTTGGAATAAAATAAGTAAGTTAGTTATGTAAGTTAAGTTACGTCACATGACTTACTAGCGTAACTTAACTTGGGCTAATGTGAGACCTGAGGTCACAGATGTCATTAGCGCATGTGAAGAGCATACTGTACTACACCTACAGTTAATTTCTAAACTCTTGCTGCAAACTTGTAATAAACACACACGGAGTACTGTATATAGGCTGCCCACAGCTTTGTATCCTATATTGCACTTTTACTGGAATTTCTTTATTTCTGTGCAGAAAGTTCTGTCCTATATGACTGTCCACAGGAAAGGCAGATTTAGGCTGAGGTCCCATTACTATCAGGGCAACCAAAATGATAGGTTCTCACTAGAGTCACCACCAATGTGCATAGCAGGCAGTGACGTGTGATGATACTCCCAAAAGCACACAGGAAAGGATCACTTAATCAAAAAAAGATCTCTAGTTCAAAGTTTCAAAGCAAATCAAGAAGCTTCCCTTTATATTTGTATCATATACTGTTAAAAGCACTTGTAACATGTGTTGCTCGTACTCTCACAGCTTTACAGCTTTGGAGCTTTGCAGCCTCTCTCAGCTCATTGGTGTGACTTTTGGCCCCGTGACTTTACTTTTTCAATTCACTCTCACTGCTCTCAGAACATCCTTTTTGGCTGGAGCAGGCAGTTGTTCTCACAAAAAACTGCTCTTAAAACCCATTACCTCCCAGCACCAAACAAAGATGGTGACAAGCTGATGAACACAGGGGCTGCAAAGTAGCTACATCTATGCGCTAAAGAGAAGGATATTTCCCTCAAGCAGTGGTAGAGACCAAAAACAGAGCTAAAAAATAATGAATATTGGAGTTACATTCGCCATGTGGACACAAATATGACTCCAAGTGAATTAATATTGTTCTGTAACTGCTGGATGTGTAAATAAGCAGCTGTGTGTTAACAAGTTTGCCATATAAACTTAATTGGCGAAGATATGTCATTGTTGTGTTCACAACTTGTTTCCGCTGCCCCCACGTGGCCAACAAATATTATTGTTATTGCAGCTTGAAAGATGCAGATCACTTTGAGCTGACTTTCCCCAGAGTTTATGTCCCCATACATCCTGTCTCCTGTGGCAAAAAGAAATTGGTCATTGCAGTTTACAGACAATTCCTGTAATAGAAAATATTAATAGAAATTCTGAAAAAGCACAAATAAGATGCTGATCATGTGCTACAAGTAATTAAAAAAGGGGAAATGGTTAGAGAGTATTTTGTGCTACAATTGGTATTTTCAAAATCCAGTTTTTACCAAGCATTGATTTTTTTTTTTTTAAAGTATGAGTCCTAAACGTTATTCAGCTAAGACAAAAAGATAGACTGCCACTGCTCAGGGCTGCGTATTCCGGTGATATTCATTGTGATGTTGAAGTGATTTTGGGTCATGCAAATTCATCAGTGATAGTTTACCAGACCTGAACCTCTGGTGTGGAGCAAAGAGATGAAGACAGATACAGATGTTTTCAGCTGTTCTCCATGTTTGAATCAAAGCAAATGGAATACAGTACATGTGAAGTGACCACGCCTTTATGGTTTATTCAGTTTCAGCTTTGAATGTGTTTACTTACACCATCAATTTTAAATCTCTGTTTAGCTGGCGTCTCAAACAAATGAAAGAGAGAGACAAAGGCTTCTCTGTCGCTGTGGTTGGTCTGTAGAGAGAGAGAGAGAGAGAGAGGCTCTTCTATCACTGTGTTTGGCCTTCACAGAGAAGAAAGAGAGTGATTCCTGCTCCCTTTTATAGGCATTGCAGTAGCTCGTCCAAACAAGAGGGGGTCAGATATAAACGTATCAGGCAGCAGTACGGTTTATCCCCTCAGTTTGTGCTCATACTTTCTCCTCTCCATATTTCTTAAGAATGTTTGCTCTGCCACAGCTTAATATATCTTCAGCTCGCCTCTATCCTCAAATGACCCTCACAATGCAACGACTGAGAGCAGCACAAGTGAACAGTATTCACCTTTTTCTTCCCCCTAGCCCAAAACCAGATCATGTGAAAGTCAGGATGATTACTTAATTATTCAGAAATAATTGATAATAATAACTCTGCAATAGAAATTCTGTCTTCTGTTTAATCAAATACTTAGAGGCTAAGTGTAGTGATACTCTACATTTTACTTATTGTCAACAAATCCCACGTAAATACCAAAACCAGCAATGAATTGATGGTTTATTTATATAGTCAGGTGACTCCCGAATAAGCAATAACACAACCATCGCCAACCAAGCTACCCATCACAATTTTTGGAGCAGTGAAAGCAGAGAGCACAGCTTATTGACAGATCACTGAGATAGCATTGACTTGGAATGATGTCGGTTAAATGTGAAAAAAAGTGTGGTGAACTTAATTTAATGTAGAGTAACAGGTAGCTTAGCTCACTACACCTTCCAAAAAGCTTGCCCAACACTGTCTGAAGGTAACAAAATATCGCACAAATACAATAATTATCCTACATCTGGCAATGCTGGGGCTGATGCACACCGTCTTGTGAAAGCGAGCAGCTCTTCCAAGAGTGTAAAAAGAGCCATAGCGAGCTATGCTAATGTTTGCTAAGCTCTGAAATTCTGAAGGTTGGTGCTACACTGAGTAACTAGCTTAGATTATCTAAGTCACTGAGGCGACTATCAAAATGGTCAAACACTGTTTACAAAACAGAGTGTCATGGTTTTGTGTTATGTTAAGTTATTTCCTGTTTTATTTTGTAAGATTCTCCTTCCCACATGTGTTTTGTATGGTTTTGTTTCCTGCCTTTTGTTTCTCATGCCCTGCAATAACCCCTGAATGTTCGCCACCCACACACCTGTTTCCACCTCATCAGCCCTGCAGCGAGTTGGTCCACTCCTCACCTGCAACTCATTCCCTCATCAGCCTCTCCCTACATATACTGGTTCACTTCCTTTGTCAGTTCGTTCCCAGTTGCTGTGTTGGTTCTGTCTTACCAGTTATTTTGGGAGTACTGCTGCTTGCAAGTCATTACATTTCTATCAAAGTCATCTGTCTGGATTTGGGTCCCTTTCCCTGTTCTCCACTTGCCTGTACCGTGCCACTGAAGTGATTATCAAAATGGTCAAAAACACTATATACCAAAGAAATGGTAAACACTATTTCCTTAGTTTAGAATAGGGAACCTGTGTGGGTTAATAAGCCAAGGTAAGTTTATTTGTATAGCACATTTCAGCAACAAGGCAATTCAAAGTGCTTTACATATAACATAAAACGAACATAGGGCAATTTAAAAAGACATTTAAAAACACTTCAAACAACTGAGAGTTTTCTGGAGGTTTGTTCCAGATATGTGGTGCATAAAACCTAATTTCTGCTTCTCCATGTTTAGTTTTGACTCTGGGGACAGAAAGAAGACCTGTACCAGACGATAAGTGTCAAAACTACTATTGAATAATTTGTGAGCAAGACTTCACTTTAGAATGGGGAACATATTCAGAGTTAGACTTAATTTAGAGTTATTTGGATCGTAAGATCGTAAATCGTTAACAAAAACTTCCTATCAATAAGCAGTAATTAGGAGGTTGGGAGGAAAACTCTTAGTTAATGGCCTAGTAGTTGTAGAATATGGTCATTAATAAGTAGGCATTCATTCATAGGCATTAATAAGTGCTTTATAATGACTAATAAAGAGCCAATATGCTACTAATATGCATGCCAATGAGCAACTAGTTAATGGTGAATATGTGTACCATATATGTGTACCTTAATATAAAGTGTTAACAAAAATGGAAAAGAAATCTGGTACCTGTGGCTGTCGCAGGCCTGTAATAAACCCTTCCAATCATTCCATCCGGCCCAAATGAAAAGATTAGCTGGCCTACTTGCCTGTCTAACTGCCCACCTGCATGCACTCATTGTGCATGAAAATGTGTCTTGGAGGAGTGGCTTTGGAGGGAGGCCTAGAGGGAAGGGGTGAGATTTTTTTCAGCGGGATACTTTCAAAATCTAGCTATCTCTTGCTAGTTTCTCCAACGTTTCCTATCCAGCTTTAAGGTGTATGGATACAATTCTTGAGGGCACCATCAGCCAAAACGAAATGAATGTTTGCTGTGGCCAACATATACATTCTTTAACCTTTAAAACTGAATTATATTTGGAAAACATAAAGAAAATTGAGCCATAGCTTTAATGTAAAAAAACACCAAAAAAAACAATTGAATGGGCCTGTTCTGTTTCAGCTATCATCTGCAATGACAGAAACATCATCTTCTCTGATACTGAGTGTGATGGTCTGTGAGCTCTAATACTATGAACGTGAAGTTCTACAGTGTATCTCCCAGAGACTGTATACCACCTACCACCTGATAGGGCGCACCACCTCAAAGCAGCCACACCCATAATTATGCATACCTTTGAGCCGTAATATAATTCAAACAAAAATTCACCCCCCTCACAGTTCTCATGAAGAGAGAGCCTTTGGTTTTACTGCAGCGGAAGTGACCCATTAGAGGCGGTGGTTTGATATGTGTATCTGCGTAGACAATGTTAATGTTTTCCTGTGTGTGTGTGTGTGTGTTTGTGTGTGTGTACACATGCACTCAGTGTATATACGGTATTTGCCTGCAGCTCTGTTGTGTTTGTGGCTCTTGACAAAAGGCCCTTGATGTTGTTCCAGCGGTGTTTCATGCTGTGGTCCACTCGTGTTGCTCCTCTCATCTCTACCTCTAATCTCTAAAACAGAATCTGACTGCTCTGTTCCTGCTCTGATTAGACCGCCTGGCTCCTTACTGTGTGTTGCTGGCAGAGCCACAAAGTCTGGGCCGACTCACGACCGAATGGTCGCATATTAATCTATTACATACAGTACGTCTATGTTGCCTGGCTTGCGTCATCTTGTGCTTACTGGCCATCAGGAAGAATATTGGTCCTGTAGATGTTTTAGACAAGCTCTGCAATTGTTGCTCTGACCTTTTCCTGTCTCATTTTAAATGGATTTTTAAATAGATTTATTTAGGGGTAAATCAATGTCAATATTATTGTAAATCCAGAGACTATGAGTCAAAAATATATATTAGAATTTGTAAACATACAAATACAGATAGATTTGGTTCAACAAGTCCTCCAAATTAAACGACAAAAATATGCTGTCCCCATTGACAGGACAACATCATTTCTCTGTGCTTCCAAATCTCTGTTAAGAAATAAATCTGTTTTATGATGTGACTACACACAATTTAAGGTTTGGTTTAGGTGCAAAAACGACTTGGTTAGGTTTATGGAAAGATCATGGTGGTTGGTTAAGGTTAGGGGACCTTTGTTTTCATGGTTACAATAATAAACACATGGTTATGGTTCAGGAACGATTGTGATCATACTTAAAAGAATCCAATGTTGACTAGCGGTTTCAAATGGGATACGAACGCTGTTTTGTTGATCCCACCCCGGCCTCCTCCCTATGTGGACTTTGTCACTCTATGAGAACATCCCCTGACCTCCTCCTAACCCTGACACATCATAATTACTACAGCTGCGAGAGGGCTTTGTCACTTGAACGTAAACATATGTTATTTGGGGGAACTGTCTGAAACAGCTGACGCTGTCTTTGTTATGGGGAGGACAGTGTCTTTTGGTTTTATCTGCTGACGTTTGAGATGGCCAGCTCTGTCCCACCCAAGTACAATGAAGGTGTATGGAATTCAATTTGCACAAATAAAAGCTTCGAGAAGGGAGGTGTGCCATACAGTATACCTGATAAACACGAGGTAGCAAACAAATATAAAAACTTTAAAAGTAAACAGGAGCAGATTTTATTCCATTAGATTATGTTTCGGCAACAATGTGCCTTCCTCAGCTCTTCAGCTGTTTCAAATCAAATATTATTGTGATTTTAAGGTGAAAATCTGACAAAAATATTTTACAACGGCACAGGACATTACAAAAATCAAGATGCAGTACATCAAATATATCAAAGTAACATGTGGAGAATAAAGGATGGAACGACACGAGTGGAAGAATGAAGGAGAAACAGGTGTGCTTGGAGTACAAGTTAAATACTCGGATAACATTATAGTGAAAGCATTTATTATTTATCAATGGATTCTTCTTCCCTATATTTGCAGTAACCGATGCTTTAACCTTCTCAAGAGTCAGCTTTTCGTGTGACCTTCTAAACCAAAGTGTCATATCAGGAAAGAATTGAAACTAAAATGAGTCAGTAACACCATTCGTGAAAGCCATACCACGGTAAAAGGAAGTGAGCCAAGAACAGCCACAAGGCAACACACTCACAAATTTACTGTAACTTAAAGTAAAAAAGGAAAACGCAACTTTCAAAGGATTTTACTTCACTGCAGCTCTTCCTGGGGTGAGTAAACCTATTAAAGTTCATTGTCCTCTCACTGAACACAGTGAGGAGTGACTGGACAAGGATTTTAAGACAGAGCCTCACTTACTGGTAATTTGTCAGTGCCAGTAACCTGCCACAGATGTTATGGCACGTAACGTGTAAGTGCTGGCTTTCTGACTCACTGGTTTTGCACCAGCATTTGTATCCAGTTCCCCAATTTCTGGGGAAATGGCCTCCAGCAAACAGTGGAGTTAACTAAGTCAATGAAATTGCTAAATACTTATTACGCCGTTTGTTCCACTTGAGCAATTTATCAATAAAATTGCAGGCCTCTGTAATTTTATTCATAATGGACTGAAACAAATAGGAACGAGCTGAAAACTACTGAGACAGACAAACCTCATTAAAAGACATGACCAACCAACTCCTTGAAGGTGCAGTTACTTGCATGTTGCAGCAGCAGTTTAGTTAATGCATGATTAAGGTAATGCAGCTAAAACCACTTTATTGTGGTTACAGAAAGGGTTTTTCTTTAATGTGGGTTTTGTTTAGCTGCTAATCGACGAAATTGCCCACCAAAGAGACTGAGTGTGGTGCTTTTCTTCTTTGTTTATTCCCCATTAAAAATTGAATTGTAGAACAATATTCATCCCTGAAATAGTGACAGTTCTCTCACATCTGAGGATTTTACAAACGTCTACAGCCAAGCCAGCAGCTTCGTGAGGCAGATACTAACTTTGGCATGCTAAGATCCTTACAATGACAATGCTAATGATGACATTAATCCATCCAATAGTTGTTGAGACATCAACATTCACTCAAAAACACAAACGTGAACCTCCTTGTGGCGCTAGAGGAAAAGTCTGGGATCCCCAAAGTCATTATGATAAATTGTCTGGAAACCATGAATGTCTGTACCAATTGTTTTGCCAAGCCATCCTTTAGATGTTGAGATATTTCATAGAATGAATGAAATATTTGACCTGTTGAGGCACTAGAGGAAAAGACAGGGGATCTGGCATGCTAACAGGCTCACAAATGATTAAATCCTAAGGATCACCAAGGATATCCCCAATTTCATTATAATCCATCCAATAGTTGTCAAGACATTTCACTAAAAGTAGAAAATGTCAGCCTGCTGGTGGTGCTAGAGGAAAATAAGATTCGTTCTCTGGGGGACATGAATGTCGCAGCGAAATTGAATGGCAATCCATCCAGTAGTTGTAGAGATATTTCAGTCTGGAGTGAACCGACCCACCAACAGACTGCAACACCACTGCAATTATGACCTTTATCATGATGGTGATAAACTAACTGCTAATGTTACTCATTCACTCTCCTCCAGCCTTTCTTGGGATTCAACCCGTCAACTTTCCAGGTAACCTGCCCACCTGCCTGCCCTGCAAGCTACAGCCACCTCAGCCTCAGTGACCTCCATGCCAGCATACCAGAGAAGATGGATTACAGTCGAGGACAGGCAGCACCCCACCGGCAGGATACATTAGCAAGTAAGGGTTTTACTACACCGCATTATGGCAGGCGATGAAGAAGCCGAACTTCTCTCTAGCATTACACATGTACCCCAGAGTCAGCATTTCCTTGAAAAGCATGCAGCGCCTTTCTGCACCATTATGCTTGGGTCGGATTCACATTTCTGATTTGGAGTCAGGCAGATATAGTTGCAAAAGATCAGCAAGAGGGCATGTGGACCACGTGATAACTCCATGTGCCTTTGCTTTAACACTCATCTGTTTATGTCTTACTCTTTGCTTTGTCTTCTCCATTTAAATAACACATTCCTGTCTGGTAACCAGACTTTCCTCACTCTCCCATTTTTTCCTGTTGCTTTTTCCATAAGTGTGTCTGCTTGACATCACATCTCTACCAACAGTAGTTTTACCATCTCTTCCCTGTTCTGGATAAGCAGCATGTTCCTTTCATGATTGCTATTTTTCACTAATGCCAATGTTTGTCAGGACACCATTTGGAGCATCATGGCATTGCCACTAATTAGCAGCATTAATTGCATGAATATGCTGCCAGGAAATAAATTACCAGTGAACATTTGAAAAGATGATGATGATCATGTTTCCATTGATGACAAGGTCAATTATCTACATTCCCCAAACACGGGGAGAGTTTCTAATGGCAGTTTCAGTGAGTCTTCTGCAGAATAAGGAACAGTTCTTCTTAGGAAAACAACTCTCTCCCTACTGACAGTAGCTGATTAGACGACCACAACGGTTACGCCCTCTTATTTCATCAAGATGATTATCTTGATGAAAAGTTATTCTCATCCTTTTATCACCCTGCCAATAAGAGAAATTTTATTTAAGAACGGAAGTCTTCTCTGATTGGGTTCCCCAAGTAGCAAATGTCAGTCTGTTGGAGACTGTCCTCCCTAGAAAAAGCATCAGTCAGCTCAAAAGGTTCACGAAAACGACACATTTAGAAAGCCCTCTAGTGGCCAGATTTTGACTCTTGTGCAGTCGGAAGCAAAGTATGCAGTAGCGTGGCTTGTGTTTAGAGCCACTGTTCCTGTTCCTTTCCCATTTCTGCCTTTGGCCTGACCTTAACCAGGGTAGGTATTATTTTAACAATGAAAGTAGTTATTTTAAACTCCAAACCCTGATCTTTCTTGTACCTTGACCGAGATGTTTTTGTGCCTGACCAAACCTTAATCGTAGCAGTGTCGATTTTTGTGTTTGCACTGAGACATAAGACTGACACACGTGTGATTCTGTCAGGCAGTTACAACCTATGTATTTTGTCATTTAATTTGGAGGACTTGTTGTTTCTGTTGTCCATTTACAGGGTGATGCTAGCTTTAGCAAGTGACACTCACGTGTTTCCATTTCAGCCCTTTCATACCGTATACCTTGTTTTTGATGTGCATGTTTTAGGGGTTAACATCAGATTCATTCAGCTGTCATTTTAGGGCCTTTTAAAAGTCTGTTTCGCTGTATTTGGATATGAATACCCATCAGGCCTGAAAAAAAAACATAAATGGCAGGTGGTACATCGCAGACTGGTTGGTCTGGTCCTCTCATTCAAACCTCTCAATGTGTATTCAAACCAGATTTATGGACAGAGCTACTGCGTGTGTTTCCCTAACAGCTCAAAGTACACAGAGGATGCAGTGGAAGAATATGACCATAGCTCTATGCATGACCTGTGTTGTATCACATTACCTCCACTGTGTGCTTTGAGCTGCCAGGCATACATACAGTCATAAATGCATCGGTTGAAATTGTAAATCATATCTCTTTTTGCACTTTTTGAGTTGTCTTCACTAAAGATAACCTTTATGTGCAGGAAGCTACTATAATGATCTTAGTTCACAGAAGAGCACAGCAGCTGAAATGTTTGTGCTTGTGTTTCTGAAAAAGTGAAAGCAAAATTGCACAATGAAACTGAATGGCCAATACTATGAGGACCAAATGTTCTCACAAAGAGAAAAGGAATATTTTATAGTTATTTATGGGGTTATTTTAGCATTAAGGTGGAATTTAGCTGAGTAAACGGGTGAGTAAAATGTTATCTGAACCAACATAAGTGATGGCCAGAACTACAAAAATAAAATCCAGGATGTAAAAAACACACACACACACACATACACACACATGCACACACACAGAGCAGTTGTTGTGTGATGGGAAGGCAGAGTCTCTGTTAGTTGCACCTCAGGTATCTTCGGATTAAAGGGGCGGAGGTGATTTGCTTTGTTGTTGCCTTGTCAGTTTGTATCGCAGAGAACAGCAGGAACAAAGACACACATGAATACACCCTGGCACCGACAAAACGGTCTCTTTTTCTTCAGTTACCAAATAAAATATCCTGTTTTTGTGTCTATTATATTCAGTCTTGATTCTCAAGGTACTGTTTATATTTTCTAAAAAATCTGTTTTAATCTTCCTGGAGTCTTTTTTATTGACTGTGGATATATACTGTATTTGCTGTTATTAATCACAAAAGAAAACAAATAGGACACACACAAACTAACACATGGAGCACACTCGAGCTGGCTTACACACGATTACTTACAGGCTATATGCTTTATTAGTATTATAAGTATTATTCTTTTTATATGGAACCTCAAAGTATTCAATATTAAATACTAGATAAAGAAGACGTTATGACATAATCATATGAATAAAGTGTGTCAAATATATGCACAAACCAATAAATTGTGAAACAACTGAAGTAGTCATTAAAACGCTTCATTGTAGTTCAATGTTATTTCATCACTCTAATTTTCATATTGACAGTGTTTTATTTTCATTTAATTGTAGAAATTTTCATTTCAAAATGATATTTTTATTATGATACTTTTATTTCATGTCACATTTCACAATGTCACATTGTACTTCACAATGTCAGAAATGGGTTCATTTATATATTCTTTATTCTTTATTCTTTATTTCAAATTTACCAATACTGACCCTGACCTACCAGTGGGACAAGTATTAGAAGCTTGTGTTCTTCAGAACCACAGAAGTAAGTAGGTTTTTACTTTTTAGTCAAGACCCCAACATACTAAATATGTCGAGCTGAATTTAGGGGGAAATGTGTACAAAATCATGTACACACTGTGCAGTCATCTCGATGGTTCATTAGATGTGATGGTGTTGCCGTAAAAACATCATATTGGGTTTGAATACAGAATTTTCTCAGTGTAAGCATCAAATACCGACCGTCTCTTCAATAAAGTGTTAGAATAAGCAGATACAGAATATTAACTTTATTTGATATCCTTCACATTTCTTCTAAGTAATGAAAATCATCTGTCTCCATTTCCCTCCCTCTCCACCTCCAAATTATATTCCAAGAAGATAATATGATAACCATGGTGGAAGGCCCATCACGGATAATTGCATGGCTTTCAGGAGAGTGGGAAGACAGTGATGCAAACAGTGATGTTCAGCGTGGTGGTTACAGTAGGTGGTTTGGTAGGTGGTGTCTCAGGCATTTCCTCCATGGGGAGAAATCTAATGGGAGCAAAGGCTGAAATGTACGTGTTTGTTAAATTCTTTCTTTAAAGAAACAGTCAATACGTTTAGCTAGTGGGGATAATTCTTATATCACGGATCTACTTTTAACAAAATGGACAAGCATATTGAATCAGCCCCATTGTAGAACGCTATAGTCCTACAAGAGTGTGTTTAAATGTGATATAGGAACCTTTGTAATACCTGTAATATCAGTTGATGTGTTGTTGCTATAGATCCTGTTAGACTATAACTCCTGTATGTAATCAGTTCCTTCAACTGTAACAGCAGCTTCATTCATATATTGTCTAATCCTTACAGAGAACTCATACTCTAAAGAAGGTCTGCAGGCACTGAAATGCTAGTTTGATGTACTCATTCGAAAAATGTAAGTCAGGTATGCTCACAGCCTCTCCTTCAAGACCATTTGTGGTTGGAATGTTGTCATTCATGTTCACGTGAGTGGCTGGATTACCCTGCTTGGGCAAAAACAAGCCACTGGGCCCCTAATGACCCCAGTTCCTCCACTTCTCCGTGCATTGTGTACAATATTCCAGTGCTGAAATATCACACAGCCCCAGGTTTGCTGTGGTATTTTCACAATAAAAGCCACTGTGGGTTTTGCCAGTTGAGCACTTTGAATGTGAAGGGAGCGGCAGTAGAACATTTTCAGTTTGCATTGGCGGTAACTTAATAAAGCTCTGACACTGTG
The DNA here is from genome assembly GCA_011952105.1 of Coreoperca whiteheadi. NCBI lineage: Eukaryota > Metazoa > Chordata > Actinopteri > Centrarchiformes > Sinipercidae > Coreoperca > Coreoperca whiteheadi. The sequence goes on from CM022471.1 coordinate 5,608,030, forward strand.
TAGAGAGGGTGAACAGTATGGGCCGCAGTGGCTCACTTGGTTGAGCACGGCTGCGACCTTCCCACAGTGGCCGCGGGTCGAATTCAGCCCGAGGCCCTTTGCTGCATGCCATCCCCTCTCTCCCACTTTCCTGTCTATCTTGAGCTGCTGCACTATCAAATAATGGAAAAAAAAAATACTCAAAGTTTTTTAAAAAGAGGGTAAACAGCTATAGGTTGACATCAATGACATTAAATTACGTTGGATTACATGCATGCATCGTTTCCAGGGAATCCCTTGTACATGTAAACTACCATATAGCGGGATACTTGCTGAATATTGAATGGCAGAAAAAATTACGACTGTAACGGAGGGAAGGTTACCTCCTGGTTATTAATCTGGCTGGCTGAGTAACCTTTCAGAAATTACTCCGGTTAGAGAGTGGGGTGGAGACATCTGTCGAGGGGAAAGAACTCAGGTCGGCTGTGTCCTAAAACTACCTAGCAACAGTGGAGGTCTCATTTTCATCCATGGGACTTTCGCACAATGACCATAAAGAGCATCAAAAATGAGGTTCGATATCATGCCTTATTATGTTTCCTCTTTCCTACCAGTACATAAAACAGAAAGCAGTGCAAACATGCAAACACTCAAACCTATTAACTGCCTAAAGCTGGGACCTGATGAAAATACACACACACGCACACACACACACACACACACTTTGCTATCCAAATCAAGGTCATTTGTGGGATCCAAATCAGCACACTTGACTGGGAGAAAACAGGATAAGCTCAAAGTAATTTGCATCTATTACGCGTAATAATAAGGTTGTCCTCTGCAAAAAGAACCTGGTTCAAATAGCTTTTGCAAGTAAGCCGTGGTGTTTATTTACCTTCCTTGGTGTACCAGATGGGTGGTGTGTTAAAGACGTTTCAATTCTAGAGTGTGTCAGATATGTTGTCGGCCACACAAAAGCGTATCAGCATATTTACTTTCAAATATTTAAGTTGCGAATGTGTTACTTTATCTTTTTCATATATCCCTAACCCGGTTTCCTCCCGGACTGATCCGTGTGTATTATTTGCAATTTAAGTAAATACAACTCACACACAGTATGTTGCCAGCATGACATCATAGCAGGCTAAAACAAACTATAAAAGTATGAGCTGTTCATTGAGGCGTTACGCATTGTGTTGTCTCCTCTAATGTCTCCATCTTTGCCCGTCTCTGTAATATGAGAACAGGCATCAATTACAGCATCGGCTTAACTGAAGGCTCTAATTTCAATGCTTCTCCCATGTAGCCAGGATTAAATAGAATTTGAAAGGATGAGTCACTACTGACTGCAAGTGAAATGAGGTTTTTTTTTCTTTTCTTGTTTGTTTGTTTGTTTGGGGTTTTGGTCACAGGTGTAGAGTAAGCTGTGTGGAAAGACACCTCAGTATTGACACAGAGAGAGAAACATACAGTTAGTCAGAGAGGATTTTTAAACTCTTACCAGGAGCACTTGTCAGCACCCATTCCTGTCTCCCCCTATGACCTGAATTTTACATGTTTAGTGTCACATACATTTTGAGCCTAAATGGGTCCAACCGGAAGAAAACCATCTTTTTAATTTAAGTCTATTTTTTTAGAAGGGGTTTACGAACATAAGCGGAAAAAGATGGGTGGATGGATGGATGGATTTTAATTGTGATTGTATTTATATTTCATTGCTGTTTTTACTTTATTGATCTGCTTTATTAATGTTTGTTTTGTTTTCCCCCTCTTAATTATAATGAGCACTTATTTTACCTTATTTTAAAACGTGCTACCTAAATAAAAGGTCATTATCATAAGTACTACAAAGCTGACATGATTAAATACCTTGCTCATGCTTTTGGTCAACACAATTACACACTGTACAATGTATCCAACCAGGGCACTCTTCGGGAGCAATTTGGGGATCAGTGTCTTGCCCAAGGACACTTCAATCCTGTGATCAGACGACCCGCTCTACCTCCTGAGCCGCAGCCACCCCACAATGCCTAATACATTTAAACACACCTCTTTTTTTAATGAATTCTATCTCATTTTGGAATAAAACTCACATGATATGTGCCGCATCATTATTATTTGAGAACACTTCACACCAGTGTTGCTCAACGTTAGTCATCCATGTTTCATGTAAAAGTTATGCTCTCTGACATCATCTGACACCCGCTGTTGTACACTGTGTGTCACTGTGTTCCTCGGGTCAACTAAATAACTCGTTGCACTCACACCGTTTGGCAGAGTCCATGTCACAGCGAAGCTAATGAAAGTCTCTAACCCTATGTAACGGAGTAAGATAAGAGATGACTGATTGTACACAGTCAAATAAATATTTTCCCTAAGATAGTACTCCACTGATTTAACATTGCACTTCTATAACGTTGCCGGACTCACGATGGACTTTATCAAAATCAGTGCAGATACAGAGATATTCCATCCATTCTTCTTCCTTGTAAAAAAACTGGCACCTACATTACCCACAATACAACTCGACCAGGGACGGTTCAGTTGAAGATTCAGGTGTGTTATGCTAGTAGCAGCTAATGTGGGCTCCAGTTGCTAGCCTCAAACAGAGATGAGGAGTGGACTACAGAGGTCTGGAGAGCTCACTTCTTCCAAATTGCATATCCCCAGATTTTTTATCCCTTTCAAACTTGTAGTCTTCAGCCCCAACTGACATTTATGTGATTTTGCACTGCCCCCTACCTAGACACAGTTGTCCTTTTCTTAATACATTTGTTTAAAACGAACACGGTGGTTGAGATGGGGGGGCAGTCATCAGCGTGTTGTGAGGTGCGATTCCTCTGAATGAAAATGAAATACTTCCCACTGACTTCACTTTCATTTCTGCCTTCTCTGTGCGGTATCCGACAAACTGCTGTGGTTTCCGCTAAGAGGATGCACGCAACAATCTGAGGGAAGACAGACACACACACTTACACATGCAGCACTTCAAAACTGCAGTCACGAGAGTTTCCACACATCGCGGCATCTGATCGTGTCTCATGACCCTGTGGGTCAAATGTCAAAGATGCAATCAGCACAGGTCTTTCTTTCCCAGGGCTAAAATTTACTCTCAGCGTTCAAAGGCATCGGAAACTGGCATCGAAAATAATTTGGAAACACAGCTTTGTTCGTCTGTGGTGAGAACACATGATGATAGAACACAGCAACAATCAACAAACAGAGAAAAAACAAACATCACCATGAGTTGTTCGAGATAAGCTGGTCTATTAAATACGATACTGATGTGATAGCTTCTATGTTTTTTAACCAGCAAGGCAGAACATCCTGTGCAGTCCCACAGACTGTGCTGTAACTGGCTACTGTAGCCACCGTCATAGCCAATGATTTACAATTTAACCAGCTCTGAGAACATGCTTTTGCTGCACATATTGGCCTTGGCTAATAATCTCCTCACCGTCATGCACACACAGTCCAGCTGAGCAACATGTTCATTTACGTAGCAGCATGTCCATTAATAGATACTGAACTCCTAACTGCTCAGTCACTCTGAATGCGCCATCACCCAAATGCATAAATGATTACGTTGATTACTATGACGCATGTTAGAGGTTGTCCTGACACAGACATGCTTCATATTACTGAGGTAAGAAATGATGAAACAGCCATTTTGTCATCATTATTTAAACTTGTCCTGTCATAGCAGGAAAAGCACAGGTGTTGCTAACAACATGAATGATGTCTCAGTTCTGTTCGCGTGTCTCAGTGAGCCCTGACAATGCCAGGACCCATAAACCGAAGCAGTTAAATGGAATTCAGCCATCATTAATTTATCTATTTAACACCTGTGCTTTTCCCACAGTGAAACTATTCTTTTCAAAGAAAAAGGCCTATAGCGCCGCCCAACTTCAACCTGAGCGGCCGTCTATTTAGCCAAGATAATTGAATAAAACCTGTATGTGCATGGCGCTTTTACTGCCCATACTGAATGACAGAGAGTGTATGGTGTATTATCAGCCAGCAGATGCAGTTCATGTTTCCATTTACTTTCCAACTGACCAGTCTGATCAGTGATATGTTTTATCAGAGATCTATGGTCAGACAGCCTTCTGATCTGCCCGCACCAATCGGAGCAAAAGAGGGCTTGGGTTGTGTAAGAGGAACGAACAGACAGACACCCGGGACCCAAAGTCACAGGACCCAAGGACATCGCTGCCAGCATCTGGGCAAAGAGCTACAAAGCTGCTATTGTTGGTCCAAGAGGAACCTCACGCAGACAAATGACAAAGAATTTCAACCAGCCCTCCCTCCCCTCACATCCAACTGGAGTTACTGCGAAAACAAAGATTGGCTTTTTAAGGTTTAGTATGTTTATCATTTAAACCATGACGTTTCCCTGGGAGGGTTTAATTAGTTTGCATGTGTTCTTTATGTGCAAGACTATGTTTCACATGTGTTCAATCGCAGCAACATTGATGCAGCAGCCAGAGGAGGTTATTGTTTTGTTTTAATCTATTCCAATACAACAGCCCTGCAATAAATCCTATATTTGACACAGGCTCACAAATCAATACATTACAAGCTTCCCAGAGAGGTGTAAATTCAGCTTCGACAATGTTTTAAGCTTTACGTGGTGATGGAGTTGCAGCACCTGCTCCCAAACTCACTTGTCTCAGCCTAAAAAACCTTCAGTAACTATTCTTCATTTCTTTATTTACACCTCTTCACTGATAAATTAATTGCAGAAATGACTGCAGAAATGTTTCAGGCTTTGGGTGGTTTTGTGTTAATTGTGTCTGAGTTGTACTGTGTATGTCTGACTGTTGTTACTGTTTCCGTTTTTCACTGTAGATTTTAACCGATGTGTCCGATGTTACTGATGTCAAATGTCCCTCTCTGGGACGATAAAGGAAGACGGGAAGAATGACTTTTGCCTGCATTCACCTCATCAGTGCAATTATTTATCAAGACCAGAGTATAGCATCAGAATAAAAATATCTGGTGACACATACTTATTTGTCCATAATTGCATAGGTTTAAGAAAGTGAGACCTAAAAATCTTTTAAGGCTATGTCCACACCGCTATGTTTTCATTTTCAAATCCACAAGTCCCTTAAGACTCTCCAGTTGATCCAGAACGCTGCGGCACGTGTACTGACAGGAACTAGGAAAAGAGATCATATTTCTCCAATATTATCTTCTCTGCACTGGTTCCCTGTGAAATCCAGAATAGAATTTAAAATCCTCCTCCACACCTACAAAGCTCTTAATGGTCAGGCACCACCGTATCTTACAGAGCTCATAGTACCTTTTTACCCCACTAGAACACTGCGCTCTCAGAAAAAGCTCATAGTTACGGCTGGCTCAGGTGAGTCCTGAACCATCCCTTAGTTATGCTGCTATACGCCTAGACTGCCGGGAGACTTCCCATGATGCACCTCTATCCTCCTCTCCCTCTCCATCTGTATGTATCCTTATCCCATTAATGCATGCTACTAACTCGACATCTTCTCTCTCCCGTAGTTTTGTGCTTTTTCTCTCTTTCTGTTGCTTTCAGCAGGTATTTCTGCCTCCCGAAGCTGTAGAGTCTGGATCTGTGATCTGTGGTATTATTATTTATAGTTATGAATTGCTACAATTATTATTATTAGTTTCTTTACTATTATTATTACTATTATTTTATTAATATTACCACTACCATTACATTATTATTATTTTAGAATTCATTGTACCCCCCCCCCCCCATAATCGATAGTCTTATAATAACGGTGTAGCAAACATATCTTCTAATGTCTCTTCTAAAGATGAAAAACTTTATTTAATCAAAGACTCCAAAGATTATTTTATAAAGATTAGCATATGCTTAGCATGTGTCTATGCAGCCTAAAAGAGCTAAAGGCTCTTAAGAGTTTCATTTCTCAACAATGGCATCTTGGTTTCCTCCTCAGGAAGTGCATACCAGCAGGAAATGATTCATCTGTCATTTGTACTTTGGGCACTGAAAAAAATCCTCAGGTTTAACATTTTACATTATCTTGTGTTGTCACAATAACCATTTTATTTAGTAAACAAAGGGTTTCTACACACGATCTAGGTGAGAGCAGTCAGACACGCCTTTGCTGTACATTAAGCACAGTGTTTAGTAGGATCAGTAGGATTTTAAAATGACCAACTTCAGCATCAGTAATCCATAATTCATCAGTAATGACCATTACCTCACTCACGGTCTGTAAAACGTTTACCCACTTCAATGAACAGTGAAGTTATATGTGTACTTTTGCCAATAATAAAACCGTTGCACTTCTGAGAAGTAGGTAAAACAGCAGGTTGTCTAATCTAAAGATGGTCCCTTGGCTAAAACATGTCCAACTGCAGATAGTGTGCAATTGTTGGATCTGTTTCCATGTATAGATACTGATACAGAACAAGTAAACATGTCCTTAGATAGAGCAGGTAGACAGGCAGTGTGTCTAGTTCGAGGCAGTTCAACAGGGCCAAACTCATTGTGACGGTAAAAGTTAAACTCATCATATTCCAGAAATTGTGTTCATATTTCCCCATTTATGTTTGAACATGAGTCTGTTTACTCTTTGATGAGTTGATAATGTGTGTGTGTGTGTGTGTGTGTGTGTGTGTGCGGCAAATGTTTCTGTTTCTTCTGTTTCAGCTGTTAAAGCACATTAAAAATGACAACACATGTAGCTGAGTGTTACTACACTCCATCTTCTGTGGTTTCCCGTGTCTGAATCAACGTCTTACTGGAAGCTGTGTGTGTGTGTGGGTGTGTGTGTGTGTGTGTGTGTGTGTGGGTGGGTGCGCTGCCGGCTGCTCACTGGACTGTGGAGACATGCACTGTGTTTGGTCTTGGCTCAGTTACCCGGGGAGGCTGTAATCACCCACACCACCTAGAACCAAACAGCATCGTTCACATTAATAATACACAACGAATGGCGATTGAAGCCAAGAACCAAAGCAACACTGCGAAACCCTCCCATAAATAACAAAATCTGGAGGGGAAAAAAAACATCAAAAAAAGAGTTTTGCACCAAAATGAAATAATGAAGCAGGCTTTTCCAGATGGACAGCTGGAATCAAACGTGAAGCACAACAGGGAAGTTTAAGATATTGATGACATCGTCAAGTTTTTCATTTCAGATTGCAGCATTTAACCAAACTGCCTTGTTCTGAAGGGAACTCTTCTAACTGCATACTTATCCAGCTGTGACAGTAAATAATGTTTTATTTGGAGCGATGCAGGTGCAGTCTGTGTGGCTGAAACATCCTCATTGTGGCTCTACTGAATTAAAACCCAGTGTCACATCATTTGTTCCATGTTGTATGCAGTGTCGGCAAAGTCTTCCTGTCAGTCGCTCCTGTGACCTGAGCAAAAGTGAGTAAACGGGATACACCGCAGTTTAGTCTGTCAAAACATTTCTTGTTTGAATCAATTGTTTCATCAGGGCTCTCTTTGTTTCCTCACTCTCTTTTCCTGCACGTCATGAACAGCAGCGTGTGTTGGCCCTCCTTTGATTAAACCTGATACACGAGCAGCTGGGTGGCAGCAGTGGCAGAAGTGTGCTCCGCAGACACCCTTGGGTGATCACATACACAGCAAACAACGCCTCACTGACCGCCTGAGACTCTGGGAGGTGGACAGAAGAGACACCTGAGTCCTGGCTGTCTGTGCCCCGTGTTCATCCTATCCTATGCTTGTTAATGTCCTTAGCCGCGATTAGCACCCTGCCCTCTGTTCTGATGACACAGTGATTGGTGGAGGGCTCTAATGTAGGTGAAGCAATTAACCCTAACCCACAGCAGGGAGTGGGCCATATGCATGCATGTATTCACGTGCATGACAGTAATCTGTGGGGAAGAATTAGGCAACTACCTCTCGGATGTAATTACATTCAGGACAACTGTGAGTTAATGGTGGTAACTGGAATCATTTTCTACTGAGGAGAATGTAATTTGATGTAATGGTAATCCAACATATCATTATTAATCCTTAAAATATTTCTACAGTATACAGTATATTGATTCATTCTGCCAGCAGATACGCACATAGGAAGAAATGTACCAAATATACCCAACCCAACCCAAGTGGGACAAATACATTAGCCTGCTTCTGTAGGCATTATAGAATAAGCCTGCCGTTATTTTATATTTTTGTTGTTATTAAAATATTCCATGAGAGGACCTAAACTAACCATGCGTTAGTCCTTCTCACAATACTTTCTAAATTGCCTATTCTGTGGCACGCAGCCCCAAGGCCATTGGTTCCTGTTGACATTGTAATTCTTTTGAATCAAATCACAAATATCTAGTTTCATTTTCTTTAAGGCTTATTAATATCCAGGAATATTTAGAAAACAGGAGGAAGTGGTGCATTTCTTAGGGACTATTTTCAACCGCGAATTAATACACTGCATTTGTACTTATTGCAGCCGGAGGATTCATGAGGAGGAGATGCCCGAAGGAGCCTGGGAGGCAAGATGGGAACAGACTGTGGTTTCCATCTTGGCTCAACTTCCTTTCAACTATATCTGTATAATGCTTGAAAACTCTCACCTGCTCCTTAACACGGGAACGGTAGTCCATTAAGGACCAGATGAAAGAGGTAAGAGTCAAAACACAACCAATCTCCAGTTGTAGGCAAGGATGTAACAATTAATAACCTGGCTTTCTGAAACGTTGCTTATTTTGGCTTCAAAGACGCTCTCCTTTTGGCTTCCCTCGCCTTTTCGCAGCTTCTTTCACTGCACCACAACATATTTGTGGATGCAACTACATTATGTGGACTAGCTGTCAGCATCTTTTTTCACTTTAACTTCCACGGGGATTGTATAACCTTTTTTGTCATATTTGTACCATCAAGAGAACAGGAATCTGAAAAGGAGTCTCCTCTGCTTTGTTGAACAGTTTGGTGATAACGGAGAAAGTAAATGGCCCCACGGAGCTAGAGAAAAAATCATCAGAGACAACAGTGAAAACACAAGTTTGTGCATGCACGGGATAATCATATTTGAACCTCGAGATTATTATTTATGAGCACAGGCTGGGTGTCGATTGTTTCCGTGGGCTGACTAGCTGTGGGTCTGTTACACAGAAGGACGCAGAGCCTCCAGCCCTTCACACAGCAGACCCCCTTTGTCCTGGCCTGGGTCATTAAGAGGATGGGTGTGGGCCCCCTCCTGCTGTTTGGAGACCCCACACCCATCCCACGTACACAACCACACACACGACAAATACCTCCAACCTCCAGCTGCCATCTGGGTAGCTCTTGTTTGGACCCTTCAGCAAATGATCAGCGCGGGCTCTGCTGTATGAAGTGTCAAGATGTCAAAAGCACAAAGTCAGACCAGAAAAACAGAGTTCATAAATTGGCATATTAGCTGGGGTGGAGTGTGATCTGGGTGACAACATATTAAGCAATTCTCTGTTAATGGATTAAACAAACTAAACCAGAAATTATGGCGATACACAGAGACAATGGATATGTCAGCCTGATCACTGCTGACAAATAATCTTAGGTGACAGGAAGGATACTCCTTTCCAGCCTTAATTGCCTCCCGGCTATTAGCTCCATAGTTAATCCACAGACATGAGAGTGATATCTATCTTCTCATCTAACTCTTGGCTGGCAAAGTGAATTAAGTGTATTTCCCAAAATGTCAAACTATTCCTTTAAGAGAACATAGTTTGCCCAAAGCGTCACTAGATTTGGGGCCAGTCTCTTCAGAGAAATGAAGCCGCCAAAGGGGTCTTAAAGGTTGCCAAGTCTAGTGACACAGTTGCTAATGCCTCCTTCAAAGGGAACTTGTGAGGTTGCATTTTGTGACATAAAAGGTCAAAATTTATGGTAGAGATGGGGAAAGATTCCCTTGTTTACGACTGCCGAGCGTTCACGTCACTGGACAACCCGTTGTTTGGTTTTCAGGCACGTCCATGTGCGGCCTGACATTTTGAGGAGTACGCGTATTCCTTTTGTTGGCTAGAGTTAGATTAGAGGATTGATGTCACTCCCATGTCTGTATGCAGCTCGACCCAGCAGTCAGTTATCTTAGCTTAGCTTAGCATTTAGGACTAGACTCCAGCCTTACCTCTGTCCAAGGGTTGCCCAACCCAGCACCTCTAAAGCTCAAGAATTCATGTGTTTTATTAGGTTTGTTTCATCTGTCCAAATACTAAAGTGTAAAAACAGCAATCAGTGTCACAGGGCATTATGTGTCAGACCATTTCTGAAGTTACCCACTTGATTTGATTAGACTCATAGGGTCACCTTGGCAGTTCATATAAGGGAGCAATGTGTGTCAGTTGTAACAAATTGTTACTAGTGTAACAATGGTGTAGCCATGTATCAGACAAATGAGTCCAGTCCTGAAGGAAATGTTTTAGTCAAACTATTTAAGTAATCTGGTAATTCCATAGAATGTATAAAATAGGGTTATTCATGACAGCTCACCTTTAGGAAGTGAGGCCACCTTAACCGGCTTCTGCTCTTCAGGTGACTGTAAAAAGGGAGCACAGGCCTACAGGACTCATTCAAAGAAACGCACATTGACAAAATATATTACTTCATGGCGCACCGATCTTTACATGCATGCGTGTGTGTGTGCGCGCGTGCGTGTGCGTGAGCCTTGCTCCGCCCAGGACAACACAGCGCAGCGTCGTCACCGGTGAAACCGCAGAGAGAAGAAGTGGCTTCAACCAGCGCGCTTCAGGCGTCTGCGGAGTGAAAAGCGGGGCACGTCGCGCCGGAACAGACGACGTTTGGCCGCCGAAACGGACGCGTGGATTTATTAACTTCCCCGCGGCGGTTGGAGCGACTTCGGCGCGGACGCGGACGGCCGGGAAACAAGTGAGTCCACCCGGCGCGCAGACTTCGCAGGAGTAAGCAGCTCGTATCAAGGCGACCATCTAAGTTAACCGTTCACACAGAAGTGCGCCAGCCGGCCCAGCGAGTTAGCAGACTTACAGCTGTCTCGCTTGCATGAATGTGTGTGAGTTTGCAGGGAAAGGCCTGTGTGTTTATGGAACAGGGCTATGTTGTTGTACCGTGCGTGTTGGGGTCCTCTCATTAGGAAGATTACTCGGAAGAGTAAAGAGAACTGGGGAGTAAGTGGCGACATGAAACGCCTTTGGGGAGAACACGACACGCTAAAGCAACATTAAAGCAGCAGATGCATCATTCCCCTAACTTATGCCGAGGCCAGAAACGGGTGGTGGAAATTGATTAGTAGATCGATGGAAAGTTAATCAACAATTCCGACGGTTGAGCAATCCCTCAAGACCAAAATACCAAACCTTCACCGGTCCCAGCTTCTTCACTGCGTTTCTCTCTCTCTCTTTTTTTTTTAATGTCATTTGAAATTAAGTTTCTTTAAAAATTTGGGCACAACCAGGGAGTCCTCACCTCGGGCATTTTCCACAATTATCAGATTTCTTAATTTAATTAAATTTTTTTTTTAGACAAAACAATCGATCAATTTATGGTAAAAGAAAAACAACCCAAAGATGAACCCGTAATGAAAATAATCATTGGTTGCTGCCCTGGTCAGTGTAAAACGCACACAAAGTGCCAAGTGTCTCTGAAACCTTAGAGACACAAAAACAAACAAATGAAATGTTTGTTAACATGAATCCAATATTTGAAGGAGATACCCCGAGAGAATACGGACTGGCGCTTTTGCCTGCCTTTTTGTTTTTGTTTCTGGTAACCTGCGTTTTTAACCTGAACAAACGTGGATAACTTGATATTCTAGATCTAGTAGTCCACTCTTTTCTGCTCTCCTCTCCTCCTCTCTCTCTCTCTCTGATGCCATATGTGCTCCCCGAGATATAAGTTGTTAATGACATGAGCAACATTTTCCAGAGTAGCTGCGCGCAGATGTGTGTGTGTGTGTGTGTGTGTGTGTGTGTGGGCTGTGTAGCCCTGCTATGTTTAGACAAGAACGGTCCAAACCCCACTTTGGATGAGTAACCCTCATCTAGTCAAGGGTGACTTCCTGTTCCTGCTGGTTTAAAAAAAAATAAAAAATTGGGGCAAAATTTTGACTAGACAGTGACCATAAATAAAATTTAAGAAATGAGTAAGCTTTACTTTCAGAAAGGTGTCACTTAATGCCAAGTTGCCAACCCTTTTTTCTGATTGATTAAGGGCTAACTAGAGAGTTTCTATAGAAAATAACTCATTTTGGAACAGGGTGATTCACTTGTTTGGTAGTTTGGCTCCATTTTTCCATTACAAATCTCAAACCATGGATATATTATCTTGGAGTCCTATGTTGTTGCGTTTATAGCTTTCTGCTCTGTACTCCAGGTTGAAGTCATGATAATGGCTCCATTATTTTTCATTATCCATTAAGCTGCTCACTCTGCCCAATGCAGTACAGTATGTGTGTCTTTTTTAATGTTGTATTAAAATCCCCTGTTTGTTTGTATTTGTGAGTGAGGGCAAGAGAGAGATTTTAGGGAGGAGCATGTTCGGTGGTTGTGCCTTTTTTAGAGCTCCAATTTGTTGCTCGTTTGCAGTTGCTATGGTAGATATTGAGGTGTTTGCATACTTTCCTGATCCCGGAGCACAAAAACTAGCAACCGGTGCTGTGCTGTAGTTTATGGGGTTTTCTTCCATTTTTAAGTACAGAAAACGTTAGTTAAACGTTTGGCCAAATGGTTTAACAGAGTCTCTTTGGTCATCTCAAAGCCATTGTGCCATTCAGATACATTCAGCAGCACTCTGCAGAAATAGCCAATCATTTCTGACTTTAAGACACGTGCTGATGTTCTCCTCCAGCTCAGCAACACTCACTGAGCAGGCACGTGCTCCAGTTTCCTGCTCAAGGACACTTTGACCGCCATGGGACCTTTTTCTTTTTTTTTTTTAATATACGGACTATGCACGGGACGGGAATTCACCTGTTGATTAAATCAAACCTGTGACCCTTTTTACATACAGGGCGTTTTCTCTACCCACTCTCAAGCATTCATCTAGCCTAATCTGTGCCACTTAATGCAGCCCTCCTCATAACTATTCCAGACATTCCTGATAGTGGCTGAATAACAGGGATGTGTAATACAGGTCATCTTCATAAGGCGCAGAGTTTCTTCGTAGAACACTACTGTGTTCAAGAACACGAATGTCAAAGGCACATTCATTCTAGGATGGGCTCTGTTAAATAGCAGAAAACAGGCTGCTTTAGTTGCAGACTGTTTGTTTGCAGCTGAAGGGCTAAATCCTTTCTGGTGTACCACGCTCTGGAGAGAATTCAAAGTCAGTACCGTTTCCAAAAAACATAATTAGTGAGCATTCAAATGTGTCCCTTTTGTGGCTTTCTAAAGTGTTGAATGACGTACTGAATTTTGGCTAGAAGGGTGCAGCGATTCCCTCTGATTTTGAAAGAACTGACCCTTCACCGGTCTGCCTCTCATTTCAAGGTCAGTAATTTTAGCACATCTCAAATGGGAGACCTGGAGATAGCGGGGGTGCTGCTAATTATGGGGGCATCCAATCAGATCTGTAATATAACCACATGTCGTCATTCGTGTTGACACCCAAATGCGCACTGTCCTGTTTTCGAAGAGGCCGTCACGAAGTCCCTAATAGCCCTAGTTTGCAATGCATCCAGCGTTTTCTCTGGTGACCCCTCAGACCAGAGAGAATGTGTTTACCTGGCTGTTAGCCTGAGCTTCTTATCACATCCAACTTTAAGTAAGCTCACCTAAAAAAACAAAAATCTGCAAACAAAACAGGCATTGTCTGTATGTTTAGTTGAGCAGATTGGAAGGCTACAGTAATATAATGATCCCCTTGTTAACTCCCCTCTGCAGATATTTTGTAATAACACAAAAAACACTCAGTAGTCAACCAGCTCTAGAGTTCCTCTTGGTATTGGCTGTTTCCTTTTGGGTAATCTTAAAGAAGTTGTCATGTCCTGTGTTGCCACCAACACTGTCACTATTTGTCTGTTGATGAAACACTAAAACTCAGCGTAATAGCTCCGTTTCAGCTAACTTCAGTCCGCTAAACAGGAGGTAAACACAACCAACAGCATTCTGAGCCCCTGATTTTCTCTGTGTATTTTTTTTATTTGCAGCGGGTTCTGGCTCACTAAACCTCCCTTTGACTTACATTTGACAATATGTTAAAAAATGCAAAGTAAAACATTTCAGGAAACGCTCTTTTTGGTGTCTTACTCCATAGTAAGCTAGATGAGAAGGGCGTATCCTAGCTTAGCACTGACTTATCCCCCCCCCCCAATAGATTTAAAACTCTTATTTACATGTCATATCACGTTGAACTGCAAGTTGATCACCTATTTTCCCAAGAGTCACCTGGCTTTTGTAAAGGTAAAACAGAGTGCGAACCGGCAGCCTGACTATGAAGTAAGCACTACTGAAATAGTGCAGGCAAGGCCCTGAGCGCAACTATCGTTAGTCAAAAAATAGTTGCACGATATGTGCCACACTGACTCATTTCGGTTTCTACTCGTGGTCAATAGAACGCATAACTTAAAATATCTTTGGATGCACATTTGACAGAGCAGGGCTCAAAGTTTTCCCCTTGCTCAAAGCTTTGGTGCTCCTGTACATATCAGCACACCGGATGCACAAAGCTGAAAGTGATATCGATCTCTTCTTCTGCGACAACAAACAAGCATACAGTATTTCCAAAAATGTCAGTTTAAAGGTCCATGCATCAATATTTGAGGTTAGACATTGGCCTACAATTATACAAACCTACCTTGATAATTATAAAAGTAACTGTAACAGAAAGCCCGTGTTCGCAGTGAGTAAGAAAATACAAAATATTTATTATGGCAACATATATAGTAGACAGAGGTCTAGCAATATGTCAGAATGCTCTTCCCCATTTCCCCACTTCCTGTGATTGTCATCATGTAGCTTATTCATAATTTCTCTCACACTCTCCTCCTCTTACCCCATCCATTAGCTTCTCTTCTGGCCAAAGTATCTTAATGTTTTTTACCCATGGTGGGTACAGAAGTCAGGAGTGCGTACTCGCATACATGTCACCTTGGCTGCTGTGATCTCCGAACTAACTGCATCAATTCTCTGATGAGACACTCTAGTTAAACCACAGAAGCAAAATGAAAGTCAGACTGCACAAAACAAAATAGAAGTTCTTTAGTGACTTGTACATCCAGATTTCATCTAACCCGCAAAATAGAGCCAGCGTTGAAATGGAAGATTTTGTAACTTTTTCTTTTTAATCGCTAATAATAACTTTAAGGAGTCTCAAACCAAATGTGCATTATCCTAAGTCAGCAGCAGCAGCAGCAGCAGCTGCTGTTGTTATTAAAGTGCTTGGCTGCCACTGTTTTCTGTGATCCATTAAAACCAGCTTAGGGATTCACTGCTGCATAGACACAATTAGTCCATAATGTTACAGTAATTTTGCCGACAGCAAATGGCAAATACATCAGTGGGTTTAAACTCTTTTATAGGCATTAATGGCGAGGGGAAACAATAACCCGACACCAGCATTGCCTATAATGGCTCGCACTCAGAGAGCCTTTTCGTAAGTGGTACTACGCATGTATTCCGCACACTGATCAAACTAAAGTCTCACGTAATTGTAAGTAAGCACATTTGGACAGTATTAGGACGGTGAAACATATTTGTTTGGCTCTTTCTATCTGCAGCTGGCCTATAAAGGGTTAATATCCCAGGTTTGTTTTTGCACCAAAATACCAAAGCAAATTCCTCGCATGTGTAAACCTACTTGGCAATAAAGCTGATTATGATTCTGTAGTCCAGCACACTATGAGGATAAAGGCGTGACTCTCTGCTTTCAATTTAGAGCCTAACGCTGCCTGTTGGTAAACGTCTTTGCTTCTTGCTTGTTTCGGGGGTCTTTTTCAGTGTCTTTTTGTTTTGTTTCTGTTTTGACAAGTGAAACATATGCTCCGTTAAACTGAGGTCGAATGACTTGCATGTACAGTCAAATGGCAAAACAATATTGCCATTGGAAAAACTAATTGGTTGCCCTGATTGTATGTTCTCATAAAATGTGGGCACTGTGTGTGAAACTGGCTAAAAGTCCTTTACAATGCCAATGTGTTGAAAGAGACTCAAAACACTGCTCTAACTCATTGTATTTTTTTGCTTCAAGTAAATTCTTAGATGTCATGAGCATGTAGCTGATATGGTTCCCTGTAACTTGGAGTGTCAGTGATACGTCTCCCTCCTGTTTGCGCATGAAAAGTCCCACATGTTTATTTAACACCAGAGGAATGCAGTGGGGTTTTTTTTCCCCCCATAAGTCTGCCTAATATATTAACACAAGCCTTTCTTTCTGCTCAATATACAGAAAAGAAAACAATTTTATATTGGCTCATTTGGGACAACGTATATAAGCGATACCGATTATATCTGGTGATAGGCCAATATATTAGCCAACCGATAAATGAGTCGGGCTCTACTGTAAACTGTTTGGCAGAGATGACAAAGTTGGGTTAATGTGGCAGCTTTCAGTCATTGGGCAACCGGATATGACTGTTTGGATTTAGGCTACGCTACACGCACAAACGCACGAGGATACAACACAGTCACGGAGCGACTAGTTTTACCACCGAACAATTTCGCAAGCACAGTACCTCCCTGAGATTTTGCAATGAAACAAAGACCCGTTGAGTCTTTTTATAGTGACATTGCTGATATAACCCAAGAAAGTTAGTAGCAATTAAGGTTAAACTGTTAAACAGAATCTTTTGCCCCACACAACTCAGACCTTACTGCTTCTGCCAGAAGGTTGGGTTCGGTTAGTATATTGAATCATCGTTTGCACCATTGTCTGAGCTCTTCCCCTCTCTGGCCCATACCTTCTTCCTGCCCTTGTAGTTCCTGAGGATGTGTAACGTACTCATTTGTTTATAGTTCCTAATCCAGAAGTAATGCCAGATATACCAGTTCTCTGATGTTTGCACAGGAAGAAGTCGGACTTCCTTAGCTTTTTCCCAAAAGAGTCTTCATTTTGAGGTCATTACCTTTTTGATTTCTAATAAGAGTTGTACAACAGACCCCTGAATATTGAGGCTCCAGCTTCATTATGAGCGAATGAGTTTTGGTGACTCTCTCCTTTACGTAGTTACACACGCACGCACTTAAAGCTTGCAATGCGATTCTTTTGGATTTGTGATCTCTCCAAATGTGAAGCCATAAACATGTCGATCGTCCCCTGGTGGCTGGCGGCATAGGTCCTAAACCCCGCCCCCTCCATGTTAGCAGATGGCAAAAGCAAAGTACACGTCATATACACTTTTCCCAAAGATGGTTACAGTCATTTCAGGTAGTTCTTATCATGCTGATGTGTGTTCAAGTGTTCATGCTTTGGTTCTTATTAGTTATTTGATGCTATAAAAAGTGGGTTTCACGTCATGATTGACAGCTGAGGCCGGCTCTCGATTGAGTCAGCCGGATGGATGGGCGGGACCTCGATACCGCGGCTCCAACCCCAATCACTACTCTGGGACTCTGACTCCCAAATGACGTCGCCAGCGCACGATGGCAGCTCCCGTATCTGAGATATTTTTTGGCTTGCTTATTGTACAGTGGGAGGAAGTGGAGACGCGTCGTCCATCTTTATATACACTCTATGAATTGGACAGACACTAGCCGCACCATGTAGAAACTTCAGTATCCTGTTTTTGAAATGTGGTTATGTGTGCAGCTCACTGTGTCGTGGAAGAAGAAGGGAAGTGTAAATGTGGTTTATCTGGGGAGCTGTCAGTATACGCCATCACTTAAACAGCCCAATGAGACTGTTGCCTTCCTCGCTGCATTAGTTACATTATTGCTGTCATTAGTCGCAATTTGCCATTTTCCACTGAAAGCCTGAACAATTACATCCACCAGAGCTGCACTGAGGCTTTTTGTCAGTCCATCTTGTATGCGGAATTCAGCATCAGACAGAGGTCTTTCTTTTTTTACTCTAGATAGTCCCAAAAAGCACACCATAAGGCTGCATATACTTTAGCAGTATAATTTTGTCTTCAAATTAGATTGAAGTTTTTACCACAAGTGTGCCATTTATCGAAATTGTTTCACCAGTAAATGTCCTAAACCAGCACTAATCAATATTTTTATAATATCAGTGGGTCAAATGACATTGTGCAATGTAAAAAGGGTCACCACCATTTTGTAAAACATAATTTTATCCTTTAAAGTTTATTTAGAGGATTAACACTGTAAGAAGGTGTTGAGAGAAAAAAACAATTCAGCAGTCTGGCCCGGGTTGTTTTGGCTACACCATCCTTCAGCCGGAGGATCCAGGTTCAGGCTATCATGTCGTAATCTATCTCTTAAGTGCTAAAAGCTGCTGAAGTGTGACTGAGCAAGACACAATCAGCTGTAGGCACACAGTCATCGCTAACCTGACCTCCACAGTCAGTCAATGCGCTGTCAAAGCAACTGAATATTTTAGTTTTAAAAGAGATATATCCATCATATAGGGAAAAAAAGAAGAGACCATTGTGGTAATGTTATTGAAGGTTATTGAACAAATGATCTTGATAAAAGACTGTATACTGAGACCCTCTGCCAGACCCTGGTGTGTGTGTGTGTGTGTGTGTGTTTCAAGTAGTTTGCTAAATATGAGGTGTCAAACCACCAGAAACCTGTTTTTAAAAGCCAAATAAATCATCAGTCAAGCCCACGTGTCTGTGACTAACTGTAAAGATGAAGTGGGACCTGTAGCTTTTTGTGAATACTGTCGATATTTAGTGGGCAGACTCCAGCTCAGACAACACCTCTCTCGTTTGCAGCCCTTGGGCTATTTATGGCGCTCTCTCTTCGCACCATGTCGCTATTAGGCCCTCATTCCCACATGCCGGGACATCCTCTTATATTCTATTGACCTGGGTCAAGTAGTGCTGACTTTTGGTTTTAATCTACAAAGTGCAAATGGAACAAATTACAATACAGGGAAGGTTTATTTGTATAGCATGATTCATACACAAAGGGAATAATTAACATAATGCATAAAAGACAGGCAATACGACATACGGCGTTTCAAAATAAATTAAAAAGTTAAAACGGACATAAATAGAAATGACTAGCTGTAACATACTCTTCAAAAGACTGCGTTGGTGAACCAGAATAGTAAAACATCTCATGTTTTCCTGATTGGGGTGACAGGCAATAATCTTCTCTTGTGAAAGATATGAGTAATGATTGTGCTTTGTTTTTGTTTGTAACCAAAGTTTCCTTTTGTATATATTCATAGGCCATTTGTTGGACATTTATGTTGACAGTATTAAGCCGATGCATTTTTAGCACGGCACGGGTCGCTGGTGGTGTGTGCCTTCCCCTTTCTATTTCTCGCTGAGGACATCACATCAAACTCCACTGTGAAATTGAAGAAGTGGAACATGAGAGAAGTAGATCAAATGAAACACGGCTGGAAGTTACCCTCCCTCCATTTTACATAAAGTGTGCAATAGCTGGGAGGAAAATGAAATTGGAACATGTTACGATGCCAGAGCCAGGTCTTGATTCCCAGACCCCAGTCAAGACTCTTTGTCAGGTAGAAACGCCCACAGATAAAATGCATTTTTGCATTTTAGTTCAGCACTCAACCGAAACATTTCATTTGAACCGTGGACTTGGCTTTTATCATTTGGCCCTCTTGTTTTTTTTTTTTCCTTCTTGTGCATGTCTGGTTAGTCCGATATCTCTGTATCTTCATTCTAACCCCCTCTGTCAGAGTTGAACTTTGTCCAGAGACCTGATGTGGCCACAGTGCTGTTTATCTGCTGCCACACACGCATGCGCGCCCACACACACACCCATACATAGCCCGCCGATATGAGCCTTTTGTTGGCTTCACATGCTCTGTCCTGGTGACCTCCTTTCAAAGTAGTAAACCACAAACACCACACACTGAGCCCTCAAATATTTACTGGTTAGAGCACATAATACACGTGTGTGTGTGTGTGTCTATATATGGTCGTCCACCAATTGGAAGGTCGGCGGTTTGATCCCGGCTTCCGCCAGCCATGTGTCGAAGTATCATTGAGCACAATACTGAACCGCAAAATTGCTCCCGAAGCTGTGCCTTCGGTCTGTGAGTGTGCAAGTCTCTTTGGATAAAAGTGTCTGCTAAATGTAAATCTAAGGTGGAACATTTCTGAAAAAGTCAAACAGACCGTTAGGTCTGAGAAGTACCTTTCTTTTGTAAAGGAAGAAGCACAAACAGAGTGAAATCTAGAGTACACTGGACATATTTAGATTAGAGTGAGTGCATTCAGAAACTAGACATTCCATTGTTTAACAGGGTAACTCTTCTGCTCATACTTTCTTTAAAATTTTTCGGTGTTGGATAATCTTAAAGTGAATATTTCAGGAAGTTTGTACATTAACAAAAGGTGATATGTCCTCGATACCTGCTGACCCCTCATATCTAACCAGCAGAACCAGTGGTTTAATAATTAACCCAGTCGTGTGTTTTAAAGGTAGCTTTCCACATCAGTGTTTCTGCCAAAAGCTAAAGATTATACACTAGTTAATTTATCAATGTGTTGCCAGTGTTTGGTGGATAAATCAGTGAGGCTCAAAGACATGTTGTACCGTTTTATTTGATGCTTGTCTGGTGTTGATTTCAGATTCTGCTTCTTTCACAAACCTCCTGTTGGCTTATAATTTCATTATTGTTTGAAGGTCTGTTGGCAGCAGTCAGTAGCGCGGCCAAATATACAAAAGGAATATTTATACTAGACCCCGTCCGATACAGGATTTCAGAGAGGAGACGTTCACCGATCTGGTGGCCGATATATGTAAGAATAAATAAAATGAATAGCAAAATAAACTTCAGTACAGTATGTTCAGTGTCAGGCAATTGCTTAAGTAGCAGAAAAGGCGATGGAAATAGTAAAGTACAAGTACTCTAAATTATACTGACATACAGTGACGTTACGAAATGTACGTAGTGACGTCACACTCGGGTGGATAAAATTTATAGTGACACAAATAAAATAACATGACCCTCTGCCTAATATACTGAAAATAAAACACTTCTACATCTGCTATAGGCCAATATCAGCCGATAATATTGGCTGGGCTCTAATTTATACTTGGTTTGCAGTCAGGCTTAAAATACATGCTTTACATGCAAGTTTACCGACATGGTGTGTACCCTGCTAATGTTTTGTCTGTATTTGGCTTTACACTGAGCATTAAGATGCATCTTGTTTTTATTTGATCACAAGTGGGCAGTTTAGAAAAACAGTTGGCTTTCCAAACAACTTGACCAAGGTTGTTCAAGTCTGTACTCGATTAGAGGCACCGAGCAGCCTCTGCAGTCCTCCTGTCTAGCAGTGTGGCTGAATGGGAATGTCTTTATTTTCTGGTTTCCCCACCCATAAAATTAAGTATGAAGAATGTTCCCACAAATGGCCATTTGAATTTGAGACACATTTTTGATGTGCAAACAACTCTCACCTGGACATAGACCGACAGATCTGGTTACCATACAAAAGGTCTGAACTTCAGAACGTCCTTGTCTTCCAACATGAATTTTGGAGTTATCAGCTATTCCCACACTCTCAAGTAGGGCGGCGTTCTGAACATGCTACACAGAAAATGGCAGAGAATCCCGCTGCCCTGACCTACATTGAGACCCCTCAACTCCCTGATGGCCGTGGAGCACAGCAGACGTGCACGCAGCACCACGCCTACAGGAGTGAGAGAAGCTTAAACATGAAAAAACTGTAAGCGCTGAGGAGAGGAAATAAAATAGGCGAGTACAAATGTCTGTAAGCCATTGTAAGTCCCTTAAAAACAACTATTAGCACAGCCTCTGGTATCTGTCGTGGGAAGGACCTCTGTGACTCTGTCTGGGTCTTCTGGTAAATGCAGCAATTCCTGTTTTTCCACTAGTGAGGCAGTGCGAGTGGTCTGCATTGTGTACTGTGGGCCAGTGTTGTTTCATGTCTTGAATGTTTCCCTTCTGCAAAACATGTTTGCTTGTTGTCTTTTATTCCCCCTGTGCCGTATATGCTTCGCTGTCAGTCAGGATATCTACATGCACTTAAGTAGCTCCTGTCAGGTTTCTGCAGTAATCTGATTTATTTAATATCATGTAAATGAGAAACCCGGTTTCCCGCAATTGGGAGGGGGGATTAGAGAAACCCGATTTCCCTAGCCACAATCCCTGATTTCGCGGCCATGTTTATGTGTATTGCTGATGCCCCTTCTGATTTTAAAGCTATTTATTTATATATTTGTTGGGCGGTGTGGCAAAATGTATTTTTTTTCGTATCTTAGAAGTGTGTAAAAATCAGTCTGCTGTGGTAATTCCCAAATATGTCTGTGTTTCATTTAGTACTGGAGTACAATATAAAACTGTCTCAGCTCTGCTTTCTCCACTGTATTTTTGGAGTCTTTTGGACATCTGGTGGATGGCTAACCAGGCTGAAAAACGGAGGAACGGGATTTAATCAGCTGCTCCACTTGTTGATCTTGTTTAGTTTAAGTAGAGACAAATGCGTTAAATGTGATCTAATATAAACAGAATTTCACTACCTCGCTGTTCTTCGGTGCTGCAGTCTGTCTTTTGTTCACATTTGTTAGCTTTAAAAAGAACAGGCAATGGCGCAGCAGCTTTTCAGCATGTGTTTAACAGACAGTTTATTTTTGTTTAGCTTTTTGGAGCGCCTCATATCGGTGATGTTTGCCTAGTCATTTTCTTCGGGTTAAACTCCTCACAGCTGTTGGTTGACACACCGGTTGTTTCATATGTTTTCAGGTTAAACGCGCCCCTCCCTGTCACCTTCCTCCCCTCCTGATCCTTTCTCCCCATTGGCTGATGGTCCCCAGAGGGCGGAGCTAAGTATGGGGTAAGAGGGCTGAGAGGAGACACCAAGACGACACCAGCTGAGGAAGCCCTCTAACCTGCACAGGTAAGATTGCACAGTGTGCACTCACACCGTCAGAAACCAATGCAGCATGTGATTAGCTGACAGATTCTTTTTTCAAAGAGTGAGTTGAAGTGATGCGCACACACATATGCACGTACATAGAGGTCACATTATATTTAAAAACACCTTTTAATCTTTAGTTTTTCGAATGAATGGCATTAAGTTTGCATTTGACCTGAAATTCAGTTTGTGGAAAGATGTTCATTTAGAACATTGTGTTCAAGGCAATGTCCAAATTTCAACCAGCGCCTGACTCCTTATTGGGGTATTTAAAGTTGTCCACACAGAACCTTGTAACTCATTCAGATCGGCTTAATCTCAGCGACACACACACCAAGACAAGCGACCAATTTTAACCTGCTCCTGCTCACACCGATCCCCCACATGAGACTCATCACCTCAATGAACCTTTTGTCAGGTGGAAACCTCAGTAGTCAAACACAGCCTGGCATTGTCCAGTAGATTACTGCCAGATGTAGTCAGTGTGCCACAGACCTGCATTTGTGCTGATCAATGAAAGCGAGAACCACATCAAAGTCCATCTGTCCTGCTGTCGTTGCCAGGATCTAACCTGCACTCTCCATAAATTAGTAAAGGGACATTACAAATATGTAAGCATATGCTCATTTCTGATTAGCTGGCAGGTCTTTGTTGAAAGTTTTTAAAATCAGAACACTAATGAAATTGTTCAATCACTGCTCTAAATTTGTTCTTACCGTAGCCTAGCCCATGTTAGACTGACTCATGATCTAATCGTTAAGCTCAAAGGAAGGTGACACCACTATGCTTTATGTCATGAGGGTTTTCACCTCTGCCGGCCCTTTAATTTCCTATATCTGATCCCCTTTCTCATACATTATGATTAACAATTAGAGTCTCCATGCAGTAAAAAGTCAGTAATTCAGCCAAAGATGCTCCCCTGAGCAGACATACCCTTCTCTCCCTCATTCAACTGTTTTGTCATTTACGAGCGCCTGTACTACTATTAAGTACCGACGTGTTTTTCCTGTGTGACCGCTTTCTGACCCGTATGCCTGTCTTTTGGGGGAGCGCGTTCATGCTTTGCATCTTAATCTGTTCTTGTGTATATTCGTATAAAAAAACCCATCTTGATGCAACGGTGTGGTTGTTTCAAGACAGCCACAAGTGTAAACCGCAGCAGCAACAAAATGGAAAGGTGGGGTTTACATTTGAATATTGGAGGGAAAACACTACAGGCTAATGCAGGAAGGTGTGTGTTTAGTCTCTCACAACACTTATGGTTAATTAGATGTCCGGAAGCTGGTCTTGTCAACATGTTGTTTAGCTTCCTTCTTTAGAGCACTCCCCCAACC
>CM022471.1:5632301-5731042 GCA_011952105.1 Coreoperca whiteheadi
TTCCCCCGCCCACTCATTTCCCAGAGTGTCCTTGTTTGTATTGAGATGGCAGAGGACAGGAAAGCTTAAATATCCATGAGAAAAAGAGAGAAAGGAAGGGGTCCGATGAGAAAAGGCTAGGCCTGTCCATGTCCTTGTTAGTAATATGACACCGGTATACATTCAGGATTATGTATCATCGTCCTGTGGGGATGTGACTTGCCTATCTCTGTTTTCACATAAAGATGAGCGCAATTCAAGAACAAGGAGGAGAATAGAAGACGACAGGCAGAGGAGGTGAGGGGGAAAGAAGGGACAGGGAGTAGGAAAGAGAGTAAAGGGTGGCAAACAGTGCAGAGTTGTTGCTAGGAGGCGGAGAGAGCAACATGATACAGAGACGGGAAGGATACAGGCAGTGGTGCAGAGGAGGATAAACCCACTGAAGTTACAGTTATCCATTTGAACTTGTCAGGTAGAACTCGCTCACATTTTTAAACTGTTTAAGTTACCAATTAAGTGTTGTTCATATTTATAACAAGTATTAGTCGGTCCACCTCCACAATGTTTTGTCAGTTTTAATCGATTAGTTGATTTAAAGATAAATGGTCAATCAATTTTGAATCAATTCAATCGTTTTGCCATTTTTCAAGCAAAAATGCCAAATATTCCAGCTTCCTAAAAAGGAGGATCTGCTGCTCGTTTTTATTATAGAAGATGATAAATTAAATATTTTTTGGTTTTGAGCTGTTGGTTGGATAAAACAAGCCATTTCCGGACATCACTTTGAGCTCTGAGTTGTGATTGGTGTTTTTCACTAATATGCAGCCCTACAACAGATTGAAATAAATCAGGTGTTGGGTGAATTGGCATGGAATTCTGTACAGACATTCCAGGTCCCCAGAGGATGAAGCCTAATGACACAAGGTTCACATTTGTGGCTTTGAGTCAACTGATTTGCACACGTGTCACCTTTTTTGGTTTGAATTGTAAAAACCTTCATCTGGCACCATCATCGCCTGTAAAACTAACGACATTTCCATCTGCCTCAGCTGTTCTTTGTGTTTCGTGCTGATTAGCAAATGTTAGCATGCTAATACACTTAACTAAGCTTGTAAACTTTATACCTGCTAAACATCAGCATGTTAGCATTGTCATTATGAGTATGTTAGCATGGCTGTAGTCTTTCTCCTTTTTTCAGGATTTGACTGAAAGGGTCAAGAAGTACTGCTCTCAAATGACCATAAGATTTCCCAGATGCTGAGACTTTTGGCTTTCAGAGCTCACCCTCAGGCTTGTTGGCTGAGCTTTGGAGCAAAAGCTGCGCGCTCACTGCCATTTATTTATTTTTTTTATCATCATCCATTCATCAGTTTGTTTTATTGGTTTCAATGTGCTGCTTATACAGGATATGTGTAGTCTGAAGGTTACAGCCTCAAAAATTAAGCTTAAAAGTTCAAACAGGGCGTTCTGGTAGCCAAGGGGTTTAAGACGTTGACCACGTAGTCACCAGATGGCCCAAAAAATGTAAGTCATTTTAATAATCGCCGATAATTTTGGTCATTCGGTGTATTCTGGTCATCTGGCCTAGAAAGGTTAGTACCACAGAGATGTCATCATAACTTAATGAAAACCCTACAGCGGCTCGATCTGATGTACAGTGGATGTGGCTGCCTGGCTGGCAAGCTCAAAAAGGAAGAAGTTACAGGGAATGAGAGGCCCAGAAAGTGAGGGAAAGAAGGCAGAATCCAGACTTTTTCAGTAAGAAGGCAAAAGAAAGTGACACATGGCAAAGAGAATGTTATCAGCGAGATGTGTGAGCCTGCCAAACCTGAAACAGACCTGGTGCGGACTCAAACCTCCTGAAAGGCTGTATTGTCTGTCGAGTCCACTGCTCCCATGTTGTCCCCATTTCTTTTTTTTCTTTTTTTTCTATTTAATTGACGCTGGCCAAACGGGCCCAAATCCAAGGAGAAAAATACATCCTCGGTTATCTATTAAATTGTCCTCTGCCATTGTATTGCTTCAGCTACATAAACATGTCATCAGGAAACAAGAGACACATAGCAGTATGCGGCAGTTGTAGTGCAAATGACTAGCATAATGGCTTTGATTCCAGGCAAACTAGCTTTATTACAGGAAAATCTTACAAAATGGCCTCAGGTGAACCTTTTTTTATTTATTTTTTTTTTATGGTGGATAATTGTCAATTTTTTTTTATTGTATTTAGTTTGGCCCAGTAGCCCACACTCCCTGTTGATGTGCACATGCCGCTTAATGATTGTGATAATTACCTGTCTTGTCAGTGCACACATGCATGTAACATGAACACACACCGTGCTGGGTAACCTATGACATCTGTTGGTTGCTGATTTGCAGAGTTAGCAGAATGATTTGCGGTCTTTAATGTTACACAATGGGTGAAAACAATCACAGAGGCGTTCCATTTTATTGCGACAGCAGGGCAACAACAAGCTCCACTTTTCGGATGTGCATTTGAGGACACTCGCTCATGTTTTGCGGAATATCTAAGCGCTAACCACTGGTACGATTTACAGAACAAAAGTGGATGGAAGACAGGAACATCACATAGGGACTTAACTGATTACGTTAACAAAAAGACTTAAGATTGATCGCAAGGATGATGCATTACATCCAAACTTCGTGTAACGTTGGCATTCTTGGTTTTGTTCACTACCCACTGAATCACGGTCACAGTTCCTGGGATGCAGTTTGGTAGCGGAGTGTGACCTCTGACCTCCCTGTTAATGCATGCATCCTGAACATCCGTTAGAAGTCTGCGGCAGAAAGCTACTACACAGTTAGCTATGTTGGAAATGTGATTTGAATTTCCATATATCGAGACCGCAGCCCCCCCCCCCCCCCCAGCAGCTTCAAATGAAGTGTCTGGGCATCTTCACATGACTTTGTTTTTTCCACCAGAGATGGGGTAAAACTACACACTTCACCGTTGTGCCACCCATAACTGGCCATAGAAACAGTCATTACTATCTTGTTTTCCCTGAAATGGAAAACACATGATCATTACCCAGAAAATCAATAGGTTTTTGTTCCTTCTTGTCAAGACTGACCAAGCTTTAAAAAGATCTATTACAGACATGTTTCCTACAGTAGTTAATTTAATTGTAATCCATCACTGTGACTGACAGGATTAATGTCCCAATACATGATCACCAGATTTTGAAAACAATATTAACACCTTCAGTAGAGTAAATAGTCTACACTAGATACAGGTCGTTCCAGGTTATCAGTCTGCTCTGATAGGGAGAGAAAACGCTTTTGTTCACGAGCTGCATTTGAACACTCTTGATTTCTGTGTGTGTCTGCTCAGGTGGTGACGGGTGCAGGACACTGTCATGGCGCCACTGCGGAGGAAGCTGAAGCTTTTGGTGACAGTGATGATGGTCAACCTCTTCATCTTCATCCTCATCTCCCGAAGCAGCAGCCAAGACAAAAACGGGAGTCACAAGGTCCACATCCCTTCCAAACCCTTTTGGAACAAACTGGTTCCCAGCTCGGCTTACTGGAACCGCCAGCAGCAGATTTTGGACCTTCAGAACAATCCCATCCTGACGGCTAACGACAGCGCCGCAGACCTGCCCAATTGGCTCAACGACACCAGTTTGACCTCTGATCCCTGCCAGCCTAACTTCAAGGTTACCACTCAGGTGAAAGACTACAACTCCCTACCCCCCCGGTTCAAGGACTTCCTGCTTTTCATGCACTGCCGCTCCTACCCGATCATGGTGGACCAGCCTGATATCTGTAAGGAGCCGCCATTCCTGCTCCTCGCTATCAAATCCCTGGCATCACACTTTGACCGCCGGGAGGCCATCCGTCAGTCCTGGGGACGGGCGGGTGTTATAGCTAATCAGACAGTGGTTACCGTCTTCCTTCTCGGCAACGCCACAGCTGGGGACCACCACCCGGATCTGTCGAAGATTCTGCGCTATGAGAGCGACTACCGAAAAGACATCATCCAGTGGGATTACCGGGATTCATTCTTCAACTTGACGGTCAAGGAAGTTCTGTTCCTGAAATGGATCCAGACTCGTTGCCCTGGTGCTCGCTTCATCTTCAAAGGCGACGACGACGTCTTTGTCAACACCAACCGCATCCTGGACTTCCTCCTGGGCCTGTCGGAGCCCAAAGCCAGGGACCTGTTTGTGGGTGACGTGATCACCAATGCAGGGCCACACCGAGACAAGAAGGTCAAATACTTCATCCCAGACAGCATGTACATCGGGGCGTACCCACCATATGCAGGAGGGGGCGGGTACCTTTACTCGGGTGACATCGCTGCACGTCTGCACAATGTGTCACAGCACGTAGCGCTCTACCCGATAGACGACGTCTACACCGGTATGTGTCTTAGGAAGCTAGGGCTGGCCCCCGAGAAGCACAAAGGCTTCAGGACCTTTAACATAGAGGAGAAGTACAGGTCCAACCCCTGCGCCTACAAGAGTTTAATGCTCGTTCACCCGAGGACCCCGCAGGAGATGATCCAGATCTGGGCCTGGCTCAGCAGTCCTGACCTGAACTGCCAGTGACTGCTCCGCAGCAGGCAGTTTGGGACTGACTGAAACTGCCCCAGAGAAGAAGACATTTTGAGGTTGCTCCCAAAAGGTCAAACTGACAAATATTTTAGTTTGAACAGGGTCATGTCTTAAGTTGGCAGCTCTAAGTTAAGATATTATCCGAATGGTCAATTGGAGCCTCAGCTTGGAACAATTGATGCTTTGTACCTCTAAAAATGAGGTAACGCTATTTTTCAAAATGGCCACGATAGTATTTTTACTTGATGTCAGACTTCCATAGACAAGCTAATTCTGCTTAACTGTCGAACGAGCTTCATCCAAAGTGTCGGGTCTTTCTTTGCGTGCACATATTTATATCACAACTATTTATATGGCCTTTGCTTTAACACTGTGTGTCAGCTCTGTGATGGAGCCTCTCAATGCTGTATTATATAAATAAGGATACTAAGAACTGGGATGTGTCCACCTGGGACTGTGTTTGTTGATTGGTCAAGGGAAAAGATGGGAGAAAAAAAACGACCATGTCTTTGAGCACTCTTGGGTGTCTCAATATTTTAAACGCGAATTAAGCTTATGAACGTCATTTCTTAGTAACAACAAGTGGTTCCCACACGTAGAAGTTTATTGCTGCTGGCTTTAATGGGGCTTCCTGGGGAACCCTTCCTAGTAATTGTTGCTGGAGGCATAGTTTGTGCTGCTATTTCCATCCATGCTCCCTAAAGTATTTACTTGTGATTCGCTCCAACTGAAACTCAACCAGTTTCTCCTCCATAAAGACTTGGGGAAATTCATGTTTCGTTCACCATTAGGTTTTTTTTTTTTTTTTTTTTTATTTATGAACCATCTTAAAACAGTTTGTTTTATTACTGATAGTGTTTCTGTTTCCCAGAATTTGTGCTGTGTGTCATTTCTTTAACTTGTCATGTTACAAAAGAACTTCATATCATTATAGAGCTTCGTGTTTAGTGGCGTGAATACACACTTTCATGGCACTTTGCTTTCAGGAAACCGGAGGAAAGTGAGTCCAGCTCTGTACGTTTCAGCAGGTTTTGACATAGATGAAGAAATCCAAATGCTGTCTAATTGTGCTTCAGGTTCTCACTTTACACAACAAGAAAAACTGAAAAACTCACATAGACCCTAAGTGCTTTTTCAGAGATATATGTAATGCCAGAGTAGAGCTTGTGTCTGAAATACTCGCTATAACTTGCCTCATGAGTGCCTGCAGCTGTTGTGTGGAAGTGTTGAATGTGGTTACATGTTGCTTTACTGTGATGTCAGTGAATCAAGAGTCAAAAGTGCTTTCCAACACAGGTGGAACGTCATGTCTAAGCTACTCAAGCTTTCATTACTTGACAAATTGGCTCTGCAATGTTCACTGATCCTTTTTTTGAAGGCTTCATTTCAGAATGTTCCAAATCGGTGTAGGATATGATTAATTAAAATGGTGGATATCTCATTTTGGAATGAAAGTCTTTAGCACAAATGCTGTGTCTTTTACTCGCTTTATGAGAGAAGTGCTGCACATATTTACTTTAAATCTATGTTACACGATGTTCCTTTTTTAGCTGTATGTGAGACACAGACACTTGAAACATATTGAGAGTTTTCAATTGTACCTTTTGTGATATTGTGTGTGTCATGGAGGTAAATGACTACAGAGAAGGAGATGCCCTTAGTATCCCTCAAACCCGGATAGAAAAGGTCAGAAAAGTGTGTTACATGAATGTATATCTTTACCCGGGTTTAGGGTCAATCCGCTTAGATTCATGTCATTGATTTCAGGTCACGAAGTGGCTTTTTGCTCAGTATTCACATTCAGAATGTGACTGGGCCCGGTGCAGGAAGTCAACACTGAAAATAAGTAGCATGGATGTTGGTTTCAGTCAGATGTTTAGATTGACCCTGAACTTGCCCGTACACTTTTGATCTGTGAGAAGGGCAATGTCCCTACACCTCTGTTAGAGCTCCCCCTGCTGGTCAGGATGGTGATCTTTTAGCCCGTAAGGCTCAGAGCTTTAAATAGACACTGACAACTACATGACCCAAAAATGTATTCCAGGTCCTAATTTATTTTTTCATGTTTAAACTATCCATTAATTATCTTGGCTTTTGACTCTAAATATACTCCAAATCATCACTTATAGCAACTTGTCTCTCCGTTTTTACTGTATGTGTCACTGTAATGGGACGTTATATATTTATATAGATATACTTTTTATGGTTTATTTTTAGTCTTCATTGGTGTCAGGTAGTTGGGGTTTGCCAGTTAAGACAATCACAGTGAGGTTCCTAAAGGTTAATTTAGTATTTTTGTTCTAGGATTACCAACGTACTGGACACAATTTTAATTACCCTCGTGTGATAGAATCTGTTTATCTCGAATTAGGATAAGACAAACACTAAAAATGAGACAAAGTAGGCGCCACGGACCGAGTGCGGAGGTTATTTCATCCTTCTAAAGTATTTAAGTTGAAGCGTTAACTATTCTCTTCTTGTTCTTTTGGGTCATGTGTCCTGAACATCTTCACTGTGGTTTCCCACTGATCACATACCAATAATAGGTTACATTCTGTCCTTGCTGCACACAGTTTGTAGCTACTTGAAATGTTTACATGTTTTAAAAAGTCATCATCACTTATTTTTATAATTGTTACTTCTGTCTGAGGACAGGCTGATAAGCAGCTTTGTCTTTGTTTTACTGTCTGACTTTTCTGTCCTCTTGCCTTGTATGTTGGAATCTAAACTTTAGCCATCACAGCGCTTTATTTTGTAATTTTGCTTCACAGTTTTCCTTTTGAAGGATCTTTTCCTTCTCTACATCTGCTTTTAGACGCACAGCTCAGCTGTGTGTTTGGGCAGTCGGTGTTTCACTGGTCTCAGTAGCCAGTGATGCTGAGCTTCTGTAGATGCTGGTGGTGTTTTGTTTTGTTTTAAGGCAGAACCGTAAGACAGTGGGTATAGAAAATCATCATATGCAGTGAGCTGTCACTGTAGCTCCAGCTGCAGGATTGTAATACACAGAGCGAGCAATATATTGGTCAGCATGACCGGGAAACATTTCCAGAAAAATGAATCGATGCGATTGCCAACCAGGGGGAAAATATTTGATGAGCAAGAAGCAGTTATCATGTGATAAATGCACACGTGTTTGGGGCAAACAAAAAATTCTTGTTCAAACACCCCTCAATTTTCCCAACACACGAGTGTTGTTTCATCATTATTGTGTCTTGTGCATTTAATCAATCAGGATTTTGGATCAAACATCAGTGTTTTATTACCCAGAGGGAGAATTTCAAACAAATTGTGACCTTTTTTTTTTTTAACTGTACATTGCTGCATTAACCCCGTTAACAGATATTTCAGAAACCTGTCATGACTTATACAACGCCTGCACTAGTCAGAGATGATTACCAAATCTGTGCCTGATGTTTATGTACTGTATGTATGAGATTATCCTTCAACCACGTTAAGCGTGATTGCTTTTTTAATACTGAGAATGTGTTGATTATTTGAATAAAGTTATATTTTGCTGTTTTTTGTATATCAGTTCTATGCATTTTTGTTGTAATACAAATAAATGATGTGAAGGAAGGAAGTATAAAATCGATTTGTTGATCTTTTTGCATCAGGAGTAGTTTGTTTTTGTTTTTTATCAAAAAGCTATTTACAAAAATGTCCAAAGTCTGAATGTTTTGTAAAATCCAAAATCTTAACTACTTTTCAGTATTTCTTATACTTATTTTTTAATAACCGTCATCTACCAAGTTGTAATTTCTGTGCTGAAATGCAGCTTGTAACCATCACATCTGCTGTCCCGTGTAAAAGCTTCACCCAGGTGAGAGAGTTGTTTTTTAGGATGAAGTTCATCTTAAAAACCACCAACTAAAATTGAAGCCTGCACATCATTTTGGACTAATAGGATGAAGCGTTTAGTTCGGACAGATAGCGTCAGGTAAACACAAAACCTTTTAAAAACATTGCAAAACTTTGTTTGCCATTATTCTTATTTGCCATGTGTTAAGTCACTTACTAGTTACTGAACCAGTTATTTTCCAACCTCTTTGGCTTGTGACCCCTTCAAAATGTAGTCATTGCTACTTGTGATCCCACATCGCAGATTATGGCCTTGGTGTGATCATGAACTGTGAGAAGTTCAACCAAAATGCGGGTTTTCCTTCTCTGTTTCAGTTGAAGGATTTTTAGAGGCATTCAGCTTTTTACAAGAAAAGCTACATCAGAAAGGAAATGTGTTTTGTGTAAAAGTGTATACGGTGACCCCCTCAAATATTTCTCTATGGAAACCATTGTACTAAACCATTCCAGGAAATGTAAAACTGGAGGTTATTTGCTGGGGAGGAATTGGATTGTTACTGTAGCATATTGAATAGGTTAAAGATGTAATGCAGAAAGGGGCAAAAAAATGTATTGGATATACAATTAAACTGAGCTCTCTACAATATTATTCATATTGGCTCATGCAGTGAGAGTACCTCACCAGCAGAGGGCAGCAGTGTATAAACTGCCTTGGGACTGAAGCACATCCGGAGTCCCACTTCAATATACTGATTCTAAGCATGTTCACGCCAGAAAAGTGAACAAATAAAGTATAGGCAAAGTAGACAGCGCGTATGCTGAATATGATCGGATTGTGTGTGCTGTTGATGCACACTGTTCTCCCACAATGCAATGTGCAAAGGAAATGGAGGGGCTGCACATTGTGGGTGGTAGTGAGACAGCTCTAAAAAAAAAAAATAAGAATGAAATCTTGGGGAAACATTTTAAATTCCTACTGAAGTTGGCGGTTTCCAAAGTCGCAGTTTGATCGACGTCACACACAGTATTGTACCATTTCCAGCCTGAAGCCAGGTTGTCCAGATTGAATTTAAGATTGCGTGTTTACACTTTATTTTGAAAATATCCTAATAAACTGAAAATAATACTAACAGGCTGCTGTACTTTTGGTTTATAAGTTTCTATCGAACATGGACAAAATGTGATTCATTCCTGGGTCTATTCTGCTGCTAATCTAGAACAATGTGCACTTAGCCAGGAAATGCAGTGTAATGGTAAAAATGTGATTTGGGACCATGCAGTGATGGACATCACTGTATATTAGACAATTGGCTGTTAGCAATAATTCTGATTTATATCAGTGTGTATCTATTTAAGTATCATTTGGTGCGTATGTTTTATTGTGTACTGAACATTCATGTTTGATATAATTAAAGCAATTAATTATTCTCAGGCTGCCAATCACACATACACTAACACCTACCGTGTACCCGGCGACCACTGTCCTATTGTGTTCTTTAATCATCTTTGACCTCCACAGGGAGGTCGGAGCTACAGAGCCGCTTTGTTAAGATTCAGTGCCTTACTCGACGTCACTTCTGCAGAGCAGAAACTGGAGTTTGAACCAGACGGAGCTTGGGGCTAAATGCTAAAGTCAGCAATGACATGACACAATGGCAATGCTACATAGCTACATAGTGATGTTTAGCAGCAGTGACGTTTGCACGCTTGAATGCTATGCACGTGCTTAAAAAGGCATATGTTTTTATTTGTTTTTGCGCTGTGCTTCTTGTAAATAAAGTATCTATCTGTCTATTTAATGTTTACCATGTTCAGCATGTTAGTTTAGCATGTTAGCATGCTAACATTTACTAATTAGCACTAAACCCAACATACAGGTGAGGCTGATTGGAATTAGTTAGTAGTCATAAACCAAATGTTAAGCGATCACCAAAGCCATTACAGTTCATCCTGAGAGGGACATGGATGTCTGTACTACATTTCATAACGATTCATCGAATGGTTTGTTGAGACGTTTCACTTAAAACACACCTGCTGGTGGCGCCAGAGTGAAAGTCCTGCTTATCCATCCTACAGTTGTTAGAGATATTTCAGTATGACCAAAGTGATAAAAAGATAAAAACAAAAATTAGACAATCCCGATGTAGATGGACAGTTTAACGTGTTGCTTTCAGCCCACTCCTATCACTGTGTCTTTTTTTGTTACTACCACTGGCGTTTTAATATTCTACATATGGTGGCTTTAAAGAAAATGCTCGGAACTCGCTGCTACACACAGACGTTAACGTGTTTTTGTAGCAAAGACGTGCGTAGCTAAGGTGAGACTGAGCCAGAGAAATACTTGATCAGACAACAAACGGGATGTCAGCAGCCGAGCAGCTTAATCTTTCCAGGGACAAACTCATTGCCCTTTCCTATCCAGGGTGTTTTACCCTCCACTTCTTCACACGGGGCTGAGGGAAAGATAGGACACGGTTGTCATGACGGCCGTATTCCCAAGGCGATGGCCGTCGTCATCTGGTGCAGGTGTGGGAGAGCAAAAAGGGACAAGAGGGACGTACAGTGTGTCTCATACTGATAATGATCCAAAGACCTTTTAAGGGAAAGACAATTTTAAAAGACAAACGGTTTTTAGGGCCTCAGCTCTGCTTTAACAGATCCTGTTCTATGCCAGAAGAGATACAGAGTCCACTTTGTGAAACTGTCTCAGCCAAATGAAACACAACCTCTGTACCTTTCGGAAGACTCTGCATTTCACAGAAGCAAGATAACACTAAGCCAGCGTTTCTTAAAGTCAACTTATTTTATAACGGTGTAGAACTATTTAAACAATAAATAACAAAATCCTCTTATGTCAGCGATTGTTTCACAATGAACCAGTAGGCGACCATGCACCTGAAACATCTGTTCCTCGATCTGCTTCACTGTATTTAAACTTAATAAGGTGACTGCATGTTAGTCATCTCAGAGTGCACATCATCCCTTAAGCCTCACACTGAAGTGCGCACAGTAAAGCATCCATGTCCGAGATAACAATTACAACCACACCACTACAGATTGTTCAAAACCCGAATCTTCACAGCAATCACAGTGACTTGAGTGGCATCATGGTATTTTTGTGTATTTTTAGGTCTCCACCCCTGGCAACTGCTTCCTTTTCCTTTTAGACACCACTGTTGCATCCTTGTGTCATGTCCTGTCATGGCATCCTGTTTCAACTTGGAAATTCATTCAATTACAGTAAAGCAGAAAGAGGCTGTCACAAAGCCTTTGAGATTTTTAATCAGGAGTCAAACAGAGTCGTCAGCGTGTTGGTGGCAGGTGACAATGAGTGCTGTTTTTTTTTATCCATAAATGATAATTAAGAGGTTGTTACTCTGATTATGATGAAAGTGATACAAAAAGAGCACGTAACAGATAAGTCTGGGGATATTTCATGTTTTTCTTAACAAATTCCATAAAAAGACCAAAACCTACAATGCATTGATTAACAAGTATTGTGTGTGTAGCCAAACCCTGATAGATCGTACACGTCTGTGCCATAGACCGCCATTGTTGTTCAAAAACTATTAAAAACACATCAGTGAACCACACTTTTGCATTGGGTGACATGTTCCTTCGTTACCATGAACATGCAGCACCGGAGCTTAGTTTGAGTAAATTCCGCTGCTGGAAATACTGACTAGAGCACCAAATGTGGATCAATCCGCTACTGAAAATAGTCCCCACAAATGTCCTACTCCCTCCTGATTTAATGTTTGCTGAAAGCTACAGTGCCCAGAGAATTTAGGAAATCATTTAGCCTTTCATAAAAACTATTTGTCACCAGTTTTTAAAGGCGTCTGCGGTGGCAATGAATGTGCTCTGGGCTGAGGGGTGGGGAAGTCAGAGAATATTGAGAGATGGACTAACGCATCGTTGGTTTTGGTCTTTTCAGTAACAAAACTTTAGAAATATCAGTTGCCTTCCCTTTAACATCACAGTAATGGCCCCTGCATCATTGTTTTTTTTTAAAAAACGGTTAGGAAATTAAATTTTTTAGGATTTTAGCTAGGAAAGTTGTAGCCTAGTTTAAAAAAAAGTGCACAAGAAAGAATAGAACAAACTCAGTGATTGCTAATTCTAAGTTACTTTAAGAGTTTGCTGTCTTTTGGGGCGATCCAAGTCAAGTCACATATCTTGACTTGGACTCTGGTCATTAAAATGCATTTTTGTTTTAAAGCTGCATTAATAGGGTTTTTGACAAAGCTGAGACCACGTTCTTTCATTGCTCAGGCCAAATGGTTGTAATTTGAAGTTGTGTAGCCATGCTGCATCTGTCTCTGTCAGTGTTCTGGGATTTTAACAGGTCAAAACAGGAGGGATTAATGCTTTCGCTTTCATGTCTCAAGTGAGTCTGTAAGTCCTCATTTTTGTGACTTAAGCCTGACTTGAGTCCAAGTGTCAAGTCCTAAGTTTACAGCTCGGGGGTTCTGCAGTGCAATGAGAATTATCATCATGGTTCAAATGCATCTTTGATAAATCAGACTCATTGTACGAAACTTCAGGTTGTATTTTGATTAGATCCCAAGCAGGGACTAAAGTAGTAGTAGGTGTAATGAAAATGTAGACACCCTTGAAAGAATACTGTGGTGAAGTAAAACATACAATAAGTGCAGATTTACTTTCACTACTGACGATGAAGTTCAGACGTCCTGATGTGCTTAAACCGGCCAAAAAGGTCCATTCTCGTCCTCCATGTCCTCGTTGGAAACGGCAAAAGAGTGCTGGATGTTCCAGATGGGACCAGAGCTGCACAAAAAGACTACACAGGACACGTACTGTATATGACACACAACCTCTGCCAGAAAGCTCTGATCGTCACAAGAAAGCAGCAGAAAGTTTATTGATTCTCCGCCTCGGATACTTTAGCTTTTGGATGCACAACAAACCCCACCCATCTGGTTCGCTCTGCAGGATAAAAACAAACGCCAGGAACCTTTTGTAACTGCTGTCTGATCCAGGTCTGGGTGAGACTGAATCAGAGAGCAACAGCTGAGTCATTCTGACCACTGAGCTGTTTTCCACCTTCTTTTCCAGCAGAAGGATTTTGAACACATTTAACTTTGGCACTTTTTGCTAAAAGCTTGGAATTTATTGTTGAGATCAGTCCAGTTAAACTTTGTCAAGGACTTGAACTACTTCTATCTCTGGTCTTGTTTAGTTTTCTTTCTTCCCATTTCTGTATGTTTTGGGGGGGGGGGGGGGGGGGGTTTTTTGATTTTTTTTTTCTAATCAGTTTAAACTGTACTCTTATACTTAATGTGAAATACTCACTTATTTCATCGAAAATAGAATGTATCTGTATTAAATTTGTTGTGGTTGATTGGTTAATGTACTCAGTGTTTCATTTTAAGAGGTTATTTGCATCTCACTTGCAAATAAGCCTGAGGAATTAGTGTACTTATTGTTCAAAAAAGGGACACAGGGAAGCAGCAAGATCGCAAACGGGGTGTGTGTAGTAAGTGTTGTGAGACAGGTTTGGGGACAAATTTTGGACTTTAAACCAGCTGAGTATAGACAGGGTATCTGATCAGGGACAAAATTGGAGTCCATAATGTATCATAATTGCAATCTTCATTTTATGGAGGTAAAGAAAATTACAATGAGTAAATATAAAACATACATATAAAAAGTATATTAACCCAGATTGGATAACAATCTGATGGTGATCATCAAGTCTAAAAGGAAGAAAGCTGACCACATCCTGACTCAAGGACGACATCCTCAGCACGCTGCCAGGAAGCCGGGATGATAAACCCGGAGCTTAAGTTCTCGGAAATTGATGGGAGCAGCGATTCTCCTCCACACACACACACACACACACACACACACACACAGTGATGAGCTGATTTGTACTTCTAAGGTCCCAGGAGGTTTCACATCCTCATCTGTCACTGAAATGAATGTAATCTCTCTGGGACTAAAAAAAGCAGCACCTATCGCTTATTGTCAAACACACACGCAGACACCTTTTCTCCCTCTCCTTCTCACCTACTGTCTACTGCCTGACACGGACACACACGCATGCAAACACAGCATACATTCTTAGAGCTTGTAGAGGCTAGAGAAAGCCTCTGGCAACCACTGGTGCCTGCAGATAAAAAGAAAGAAGAAAAGTTGTCAGACGACTCACTGAATCCTCCAGGCTGAATGGTTCTGTAGCACTTTGTCGAAGGAACATTAATCACACTTCAGACTCCTGGATCGGTCCAGCAGCACTTAGAAGAAATAGAAGGAGAGAAAAAAGCACAGAAAAGCACATTTTCATGCCTGTCTTAATACCTAAACAGGAGTGTGAAATCATCTTACAGGTGCACACATTTTTCTTGTCTTGCATCTTTATATACTTGAATATATCATGTACTGTATGTCACATTTAGTAGCAAAAGTGTGACATTTTGGGAACATGCTTATTTGCTATTTATTTAAGAAACTTCCTCTAATAGACATACTGTGCCTCACTACTAGAGTCCAACACTTTGTTTTTTTCTTTTTCCAAACTGGAACAAGCGAAGTGGAGGAAACAGTCGGTCACAGTGAGCGTGGAGGTTTGCTTGGTGTAGAAACGTGACATGGAGGGAGTGAGTCACCACCTTTATCCAAATCTCCACTTTCCAGCTAAATCACCAAAATGCAGGACATGTCTGGTTGTTGATGTTAAAATGCCACCATTCGACAGGTAGTGGCTCAGCCAAGAGATACTGTGTTTGTGATTAGTTTCTGAGATTTCTTCCATCACCTCAATACAACTGTAAATGGAATTTCGTCCGTGGTGCTCAGCATTGAAAAACAGCATTTAAAAAAAATCAACAGCTACTTGGTTCAGTGTCCCCGTGACTCTGGATTAACCAAAGACCTCACTGTGAAAAGGTTTCATTGGAACTAATTCCCAACAAAGAAATAGTTCCTCTGAAAACAGTTTGTTTAATGTTTTGTTCATGCAATGGAAAAGTTAGCTAACTTATATTCCTATATTTAGTTTGTTTATATCGCCAAACTGTCAGCTTGCAAGCAAGCCCGAGCTTCGTTCGCTGACATGACTGTTTGTCATTTTCAAATTGCAGACACGTGCACAAGAAATTCACAGGAAGTAATGTATGCACACACTGGAAATGATGCCGGAGACGTGTTACATTCCCCCATAGGTGAATGGGTAACTGATTAAATGTGTTAAAATGTGCTGTGTTGCTCTGTGGGCCTCAGTTCTAGTTCATCCTCCTCCCTTGTGCTATTGGCCATTGAATCTGGGGACCTGCAGCCACGGTTCATCTCCATGGAGGTATAATAAGGCTGCAGAGTTTCTCTTCTAGGCTTCTTGGCCACTTGTGCGGTCTTGTTTAATCCTGTTTGCTGTGGTCAGGTTAAGGTCAGAAGGGTCGCGATCGTGCTGTTAGTTTTCAGTTAATCAGTTCATCATTTTAATTTGCGGTTACCTGTTTCTTTTTGTGTCTTAACAACTACCTTTAACTCCTCACCAGGAAGCCCCTGTAGGGAAGAGCTGACATTTTGTGTTACATTCCCTTTTCTCCTGGGAGTTTAGAATTGTACCGTTTCTTTTTGGGTAGTTTATTTAGTAATGTGACTTTATTTCTACTCAGGACTGGTTGGTTCGCTGTCATGGTTCGAGGGTTTATGGATGTTATTTCCTGTTTTATTTTGTAACATTCTCCTTCCCTCATGTGTATTGGGGTTTTTGCTTCCTGCTTCTGATTGTTTGCCCTGCCCCGATCAGTTTCGCCCGTGTCTTGTTGTCTCCCCTACCTGAGTGTATTTAAGTACATTGTGTGCAAAGTTACCTGTATTGTTGCCTCCAAGTCCAATGCAATCAGCGGTTTAGTTAAATACAATGGAAATAGTCATAGTGTGCAACAAACTTATACATATACAACGAACATATAATAAACGTGTAAATAGATATATTTTATTTAGTCGATCTTTGTTGAACAGGAAGTTTTGGTGCCTTGCTCTACCCATTGATCTCCCAAGGGAATCAAACCCTCAACTCTGCAGAGGACTGATGGCCACAGTGAGTTCCAAAGAAACACTTAACTAAAGAACCACTGATTACAGTAATAAAAAATAAGCATCCTGCTGAAACACAAACCCCTGAGACGCAGTGTTTACCCAAATGGTACCTGGCTGTGAACATTAACATGGAGCGCTTTCTGCTCACAGGAGGGCTCAGAGGGAAAGAATGGCAATTTACTGCATCACAGTGT
Source organism: Coreoperca whiteheadi (assembly GCA_011952105.1). Lineage (NCBI taxonomy): Eukaryota > Metazoa > Chordata > Actinopteri > Centrarchiformes > Sinipercidae > Coreoperca > Coreoperca whiteheadi. The sequence goes on from CM022471.1 coordinate 5,648,914, forward strand.
TGAAACCGTGTCCTGGAGGCGGCGGGAGTTATGATGGATGATCCACCTCCTGGTTTTAATGAACGTGTAGCTTTCAGCAATTCCAGTCGGTGCTGCCAACGGAGGAAGTCGTGCTCTAATTCTCTGCATACTTTGGGGAGAAGAGAAGTGATGAGGGAAGGGAATAACAAGGGAGGCAATACGGAAGAAACAGAAGCAGCAGCGAAGAAGAAGAAGAAGAAATGATGGTGCCTTGGAAATGTGGCGTGAGAAAGAAAGAAAAGCAGGGGAGACAACAGAGTAAAAGGCCGGAATGTGACAGGGGAAAAAAGGACGTGGAGACAAAAATGAAGGAAAGGAAAGGGAGCAACAATCAAACAGTCATTACAGGGAGACAGAGAGTGGAGGAAAAGTAAGAGAAGGCGAGAGGAGGGAAATGACGGTACGAGCAGAGCGCCCCTGGAGAGTTGTCGCTGAGAATATCAGCGCCCTGAAGAAAAGAATATCAAAATGCGAAGACTGCAATTCGGAGGGTCGCTGCAGCACCGCTCACAATGCGCTGTCGACACGACTCCACCCTGCTGCTGCACACAGGAGAGGAAAATCCTTGCCCACATTAAACACTGCGGGAGAGTGGTGTTATACCGCATTTCAGACCCGTTTCTTTATTAATACCGAAGTTAATAGCACAAAGACTCTGCCACCATGCACTCTGCAACCAGGATCCATGATGTTCTCTAGAGACAAAACACAGGTGAAATGTTAATGTTAAAGCGTCTGTGACCTCTAATGGACCTCAACAGCGTGATGAAGTGCCTGGTGCAGCCTCCCCCCCCCCTCCTCCTGTCCTCTTGAATTATGGCGGCTTGAGACTCAAATAACACAGATTCTGCTTCATTGTTTTTTTTCCCTGGCAACGCTGAGCCGGCCTTTGTATCTTCGGGAATTGCCCGATGTCTCCTAAACTATCGCCCGGAACGGGTTTCTGAATAAATTAGAGGTGTGAAATGGGTAATCCAGTGTTCAGCAAAGTCATGCCTTGGCATCAAGTCATATCATCGTTTAGCCCCTTCCTTTGGTGTTTGGTCCAGTTTCCTGGCTCATTTGATTCTCAGTGGATGTTTTTTCCAAATCAAAACCATGCAGGGAAAACTCTAGAAATCGCTGCTGGCATTACATGGTGAAGGTGAACTTTGTTGTTGAAATATTTCTTGATGTCACTATAGCACAACTTTGTGTTTAATAACTCAGCGCTAAAAAACTAAAACACAAGCGCCGCCTGGGTTATGTTGACAGGCGACATTTTTGTGAAGGTATTGCTACATTAATGTGTCACGTCGATTGCACAGTTGTGTCTCGTGCTTCAAGTCACTGCAGACTTTCTCTGTATTAAACCACGATCATTCCCTAACCTTAACCATGTGAGTGCCTAAACACAGCTGTAGGTTTAACAATGCTGTATGAGCGGATGTTGTATTGCAAGAGTGGATAGTGTCGGAAAACGGATGAAATACGTTGTCAGTGAACATTTTACACAGACATTCACTGTCAACATTCTGCGACTTGCCAGATACATTCTGTCTTCCAGTGTGTGGGGCGTTTGTGTTCCAAAATAGAGCACAGGGAAGTATATTTTAAGACTTTTCTGCACCTGGCTGATCAATGGTTGATTAACTGGTACAGATCAACACCTATCAATTCCTTATGTGCAATATTTTGGTCCCTTTGTTGCTTGGCAAATCAAAGCCTTTCAATGATTTGGGGGGAAAGTTGAGTAAACTTTTCATGAACTCGAATCTGAAGTGTTTGCTTATCGCAGCATCTTTAATTTTTCGTTTCTACACCATCATAATTATTGATGATTAGACATACGTCAGTGAGAAAACTATCTTTAAAAATACTCTTTTCGTCTTAATTCATCTCCCGCTTTCAGCACAGCTCGCTCCATCTCTCTGTCTTGTTTTCTGCCAGCGTGAACCTTCTCCTCCTCTTTCTTTTCCCCTCTTCTAACCTCTCATCTCGTGCTCTCCTCTTCTTGCAAATCGAGTGAAGTCCTTTAAACCGCTTAAAGCATCCTCTGTTTATTTTCACCCGGAGCTTCTCCCTTCTTCGCTTTCCTCTCTTTGCCTCAGATGATCTGACATGCAGGGTGTGAGGACTGTTTGTCATACCATTGCTCTCTCAGCGGCCTCCTCATTGTATCAAACCAAACAAACACAGTAACGCGAACTGTAGCTTAATCTTCCTCAGTAAAAACAGATGTGGTTATTTGGCCTGTCATGAAGGAAAGTGGTGGCAGAGTATCCCAAATGGAAAACCTGATTTCAGCCTGAACCTTCACTGCTGTGTCTCTGCTCCTCTCCCTGCTCATCTTTATCCCTGGATCTCGGAGGATCATATCTGGCCTACCTGAGGTGTTTCATTTCACTGTTAAACTCTTAAAAGTGTTCCTCTGAGCTCCTCTAAGAGAAGAAATTTGTGTTGAATCTCACAGCGAGAAGAGTATTTATGTTTATTCTGTCATACAACTTCATGATCATAAAATACTGATTTGACCAGCATCTCAATACAGAAGCACAACAATTGGAACAAGTTGGTAGAATTTATGAGCCGCAGTCAAATCCCTGTTTTGTGCTCGTTGGGTTGCCTGACAACAGACGCATATGATTCAGCCGTTTCACTCGTGTTCAGGCGTTTCAGTGCAAGAGAGTTTCACGAAAATGGAAGTGCGGCGCACGTCAGACTTGGTTGGCTTTGTGTGGACGTAGTCTACAAACGAAAAATGTTTACGTACATAAATGCGAATGCTACTCTGTATTGTGGTTTTAATATACAGAGACCAAGCTGCAGACAGTTCATAACGTTTTTAAATTTAATGGTTCTAAACACGTGGTGTCTGATAGGTCCTCCACGTTCACTTTACATTTTTACATTTTTACAGAAGAAAGACAGGGTGGTCTCGTGACCTTGGACAGGATCGTTTGGTATAGGAAATATATATATATGAATACAAAACTATAATACAAAAGATTTCAACATATAGAAACTCAAACTTCATCAACAGAAAATCCACAGCAAAAGACATCATATAAGTATGGTCAAATTCATAGTAATAAATCAATATGGACACCCACAAGTTATTGCTTAAAGGGCTTTATTGCGCAACAAAATCGACAAAAAAACTAATGGGCTTCAACACAAGCCCACAACCTGTTTTTACATTCAATATTCAGTGTTTTGTTTTTTTATTTCTTTTTTGTAATGTTATCAGCTACTGAGTGACACTGAGGCAGCTTTGTCTAGCTTTTGTGTCAGCTGTCTGTTAGCTATGCTGCGCAAACTGTTTTAAATTCACTTAGAGTCTGTTTGGAGAAGTAATGAATTGAATTATTCTGACTGAGTTACCCAGGAGGCCTCTGTTTGCTGAACATAATTGTGTTGGTTTGTTGTTTGCAGCACTTCAAATGCTCGATTCTCAACACAAGTTAAGTTGGTGAGGTCAGCAGCTCACTAAGTGCTGGTTTAAAGGATTTTTGTCATGTGTCTAAATAAGACGACAATGTTAATGATACTACATACAAACCTATAACAGAAATACACACGAAGGCACACATGGGGAAGAAGAGAAGCACTGTGTCATCGCTCTTTTGCCTCGCTTTGGACCTCAGAGTATCTTTGTTGAAACAGCTAGACGCCTGGAGCGATTCAGCCACACTGAACTAATGATCCATAACAGAGTGGTCATCTTTCCCAAATAGAACGTTCTATCATTTTTGTGGCACTTTTGGCTCTAATACTGTCTGTTGAACTCTGGGAAACTTGTTTTTAGCTTCCATCATCTTGTAGCAATAATATCAGAGAGTGTGACTTATACTGTGATTATGGATCAATACACACACTCCCTGCAGTTCTGCTGGCCTGCACAGCGTGCTGCGTGGCCCTCTGTGCGCATGATGCTACGTAATGAACCAAAGAAGCCAAGTAAATATTTTTACCGGATAGTAGAAACTAACTTTACATCATCCCAAAACACAAGCTCTTAGAACCATGTGGCTTATCGCACATAAGTAGGTTGATTGTGGAGTTTATTTGCCAGAAACATCACTATAGTAGCACTATATTAAACATAACATCTGTCCTTATTTGGCCTGGGAACCCAGATGTGAAATGAGTGCCACAGTGACCCAGAGTCCACCACCATCTGGTTAAATCTCTTCAGTTCAGTTTACACCACTTATCTGCCTATCTGATATCAGTCACTTTTTAACTCCCCATGCATGAGTAACTTTGACTAAGCGGTATTTAAATCTGAGATTTGCAGAAATGATGCCACATGTTTTTACCTCTTTGCTACCTGTATACTTTGTCTTGTGTTGTTGTTACTGGAGATAATAATTGACAGGGGAAGGTACACAGAGTACAGAACTTTACATGACGTGAAAGACAGTGGGGAACATTGTAGCTGCAATTCATTACTGCACCTATTATTCAACAAACTGGGACCAAAATGGGATAACATTTATGCAGCTGAAATGTTTCAAAACAAGACTTCGAACCCCTAAAGCTGAACTTTGACCTCTGACCTGCAGTGGGGGAGGGAATTCCCCTCTAGAGCTCAAAACATGCCAAAATATTATCAATAATCTCCTCGTATCTGCAGCTTGAACTACAATAACTGTGGATTTTAAACATCCACCCTACTAATGTTAGATTCCAAAATGTTTTTTTTAAAAGATGGCCCGTCATAGCGCCTCAAAAGATCATGTACTTGCAATTTTGTGGCTTCAAGACACTGAACATGATTTAATACAGCAGAAAAGCCATCAAAGCGATAATAAAACAGGACCGGAATGGAGGCTGTATCTGAACTCATCTCCTAATGGCTGGTGTCTGTGTCTTTATAGTGGCAGAAAGACACAGAGATATGAGACATTTTACTAGCTGAGCCATAGGTGTCATTTGCACTGGAGACGCTGGCTGTCCCCACCACTTTTTGAAATGACCAATTTGTCCCCATCACTTTTTTGAAAATCATAATTTGTTAAAACTGTTGCTTGCAGCAAGAAGTGTTAACTAACAAATGGGAACAACACTTTGAGAAAGGTTTATTTGCACAATAAAAAAAAACATACCGAGTAATGTAAATGTGGAAGAAACAAATTTGTCCAAGAAAAGTAAAGTAAGCTAAAAAAACAGAAGGTCTATAACCCTTTTTTTTGTGACCAGAGTAAAGGTTGTAGACCTTCAAAAACTGTACCTATCCTTAAGTGCTTGCCACTTAATGTTAGCATTAGCTGCCAGACTAACATTACTAAAACGATGAAAAAGAGACTTAACCTCCCTGGAATTTCTACGGCTGTCCTGCATGAGAATGTCTAAGCTTCTAAAACTTTGTGAAAACATGAAAACGTGTTGCTGAAGCATTGTCTGTTCTTCAAAATGTCTTCAATTTTATGAATATTCAGCCTTAACGGTCATGAAATAGTCTACATTGGAATTGACGGGGTCTCTGCATTACAGCAAAAAATACCCCCACAAATAAGACATATTTTGGTGCATCAGAATCAACATTTCTGAAATAAAACAAAAACTTAAAACTGCCTATAGTAGGCATTCCTATAGTAGATGAACCCAACACACATTTTATTTACCTGCCATACTGATCTGGAGAGAGAATATCAAGAAAATCCTTACTTGTCCCACTTTCTGAGGAATAAAGTCCTGGATCTTTTTTTTGCCCCCCCACCCACACTGCCTAAAATTGCATATGTTGAAAACCATTTTAAAACTGTTTTTGAATCTGAGCCCTTATGTCCCCACCACTTTCAAACGCAAAGTGACGCCCTAGAGCTGAGCTGCCTGGAATGACTTATAGATACTGCAGACCACAGCTGAGCTGCTGTCATCCAGAGGAGAGGGAGGAGAGGGGTGTAGAAATATCTTCTCTGTGAGCTGCTGAACCCCCAACCCTGGCACTGGATCAGTCTGTGTTATTACACCTGCAAGCAATGAGTGGGCCAGCAAGATCTGCTGCACACTGGAGATCAACCAAGGAGCATATTAGGCTATTAGGCTTCCTACCGCTGCTACTTTCTCTCTTTATCCCCTTCGTTTTTCCTTCTCATCCATCTACTTTTCTTCCTGCATGTTTCACTCTTCTGATTTTTATTTTCAACCTCATCAAATGAAGTTGGGTGAGCACGGATTCTCTGTTTCTGGGTTGAGTGTCTCTCGCCTGGGGTCAGTTTGACAGCAATGGGGACTCCACACTCAGTGCTCCCCGATCCATTTTTTCTGCTTTTATTTTTGCTCTTCATGTCCATGATGAAACGTTTTTTTTTCTCAAACACATCAACTCAGGCTTCATATTCGTTTCGGTCTTCCTTCCTCCTTTTTCCCCCTCAATCTCTCTTTTTTCTTCCCCATCGTTAAATTATTTGCTTTTAGTCCGTGTGGAAACGCTGCCAAGACTACCAAGTCTCCCACCCCTCGATCCTGCCTTCAATATGTTTGGACAGCCAGGGAGGAAAACTCCCGATAATAAACTCCAGAACAAATCCATTATCCTTGTGCCAATCTCAGTGTGTGAGAGGGAACAGAGCGAGCATTCCAAAGAAGATCATCAACTTTTCAGATTTTGCAGACTGTGCATAACAGACGCAGTGTTTCATGAGCTGCTTTAAGCGAGTCAGCCAGGTTTTATGAAATATCTTCTGAAAGTTTGTTTATTATCAGCAATCATCAGCATGACTGCTCAATCATCTTTGAACTCGGTATTCAAGCAGGTTGAAGCCTGTGTCAGTATGTAGGTCTTTTACACAGCAACGAGTTCATGTATGACTACAACATTCAAATTGAACCAACACAAGTGCTCAAACTAGGGCTGACACAATTAGTCAATTACCCGATTAGCTGATTGACAGGAAATCAGCAGTTATTTTGATAATAACTTCATTGCTTCGGTAATTTTTCAAGCACAAATGCAAAACATTCTCCAGTTCAAACTTCTCAGCTGTGGGGATTTGCTACTTTTCTTTGTCTTATGCGATACTTAACTAGGAATACTGCATTTTGCTGACATTTTATAGGTCAAACGGTTGATCGACTGATAAAGATAATAATCAGCATCTTGTTCAATAATGAAAATAAAGCTAAATTGCAGCCCACATAACAACGATAAAAAAGAGAAACAAAAAACACTAAAACTAACGAGCGTTGACACTTAAAAAAGTGGTTAACTTTAGAGTTGCCATAGCAACCGATATGAGAATAATCAGCGCAGTTTCACCACAGACTTAGATTTTTGCCAGGTTATACATTTATAACAATATAAACGAAGGCACACTGTACCTGCTAAATGAGAATCAGAATCGGCTTTTTTGGCCAACTGTGTGTAGACATACAAGGAATGTGACTCAGTTTTAAATAAACATAAAAAGCACAAATGACCAACAACATCAATAAATTGTAAAGCACTACTACTCATCTACAAGGTCATAGATTGTTATTTGTATATCATCATATTTCAATGAAGAGTATCTGTGGGAGTTGACATGAGGACTACATGAGTACAACGTTTATTATCTATACTGAGGTATGAAAGAAACTGTCAGATGCATTTTTCATAGTAAACTTATGACCTTACAAAGACCCTGCAGCAACTGATGCTGACATATTTCACGACTGTTGTGAAATGAGGGAACAGGGGACCTGTTGGTTCATATCGCTTTGCTTTGATTTGACTTGTGTTTGCAGCTCAAACACATTTTGTTTTCCCCACTCCCTCAGCTACACGTTATAAATCACTGTCTCCTGGAATAATGCTTTACAGATACAGACAGGAACTGCTCTTTATCCCCTTGGTGACAACGGGGAGAAAACTTAAGTTCTCTTCCTCTGCAGACGTTTCTCTGACAAACCAGCCGGGGGGAGAAGAAACATGAAACGAGAGTGTAATATTCAGCCTGATACAACAAGAGAAATGGGATTTCACAGCCACCTGCGCCGCGCCTGACATCCAAGCAATACATAAGCACAACCGACATCCAAGTCTTGTGTTTCTCACCTCTGTTGCTCTGTTTTGAACTGTTGAAATGGGCACTCTTTTTTTTCACCTCCAGCAGCACTTTACTTCTGTGTCGGCAAGCTGCTGCAAACTCTCGCTCCGCAGAGCTTAATGATAAATGGACACGAGAGGATAACTACATGAATACTGCTGACTCCAAGTGTTAAGCCTTTGTTTACATTGAGGGAAAGCAAGAGAAGTGGCCTCGTGACTGGATACGGGCCAGTCCAAACCAGCAGAATATCTGCAGAAATCATGGAAGTGAGGTGGGTACCGCTTCATCGTGAGTAACACACTCTGCTTTCCAAATAAATTACTATCAAGGGCGCCCTGGTGCTGGCTTATCAATGCATGTGACCGCCCATTCCTCCTCCGACAGAAGAACGTGTTCTCAGTCAGTAGTTTAAGACAAAAAGCCATTAACAAGCACTGGAAGCCTTGTAGTGTCAACCAAAGTCTTCACATCTGGATGCTTTTTCAGATTAGCCCCTAATAGCTGATGCTAATGCAAGATATTTGTCAAAGTTTCAAGTTTATTCGCCCTGAAATGTCATTTTAATTGTTCTGCTTTAAAAAGCTGGCCTGACCTGCCACACAGGAACAGGCTCATTACAGTGGAAGAGGACTATGACAAACTGTCCTCACTGTGGACTTTGATTAAGGAAGAGCGATGAGTGAAGGACCACGAAGACACAGACACTCACATGACCACGTGTGTTGTTATGGATTTGCAGCATCTGACATTAGCATGAACAACAATTTGCCTGACCAACGTTTGACACGCGTTCTGTGAATATATTGTGGTTCAAGTTTAGTTCACTCCAACACACCTTTGGACGTTGTTACTGAATGTAGAGTAATTGTCGTATCAGTCAATCTTCAAAACACCTTACATTATCAAATATTCTGCTTCTTTGGATCGTGCAAATGGATGCTCTGACATGCAACAAAATAACCATTATTAGTAACAAATGACACAAGCGTTCATTAGGGTGCACACAGCCATCTTTAGATATCTTTTGTCCAAAGTAAAGTAAGAACTGTGCGCTTTTTTATTTTTTACTTTGGTGACATATTAAGCACTAAGCTCACGTTGCAATGGTGTCTTTGAACTGTCATTTCCAGAGTTTGCTTTGCTATGAAGCCTCTTTTCGAGTTCCTGTATTTGGGGCTTTTATTGACCTGATGATGGCACTAGATGAAAGGTCAGGGGATCACCAAAGTTATTACAATTCATCCTGAAGAGGACATGAATGTGTGTACCAATTCAATTCAGTGGGGCTTTATTGGCATGGGAAACAGGTGTTAACATTGCCAAAGAACAAAGAAATAAAAAAATACATTGCGTTATAATTTGGTTTCCTTTGATTGGTGTGTGGAAAGCAGTGCTGTTGTGAAACTGGCTAGAGTGTGTCTGAAAGGGGGCAGATAGTCGCGGGCCCCACCTGACATAGGGGACTGTCTGTACTAAATGGAATCACAATCCATCCAATCGTTGTTGAGATATTTCACTCTGGACCAAAGTGGTGGACTGACAGACTGACTGACATTGCTGTCCCTAGAGCCACACCGCTAGCGTGGCTGAACAAACCCTCAAAATGATCGCGAAACATCACAGTCCTGGATCCTGAGCGTGTGCCGCAAATACTGTAGCACATCAGCTCCTGTTCCGCAAGAAGCAAAGCCAATAAGAAACACCAAAGAGGAGCAAAGGCTATATTGATTTCAGCATATTAAACAAGCCCTGTGGTGTCGATGAATTACTTCCCGCACTGAAACCCTTAATGACTTCCAGCCACCCTGCTGCTAATTAACAAGCTATTTAAAAAGGCAGGCAGAAGTGTCTGATCCAGGCTGGTGGTGGTAGAGCTCACAAGGAAGCCATTCTGCACTCAACCCGCCTGACTGGGTACCCAAAAACCCCAAGACAGCCATCCAGGGACTAATTTAGCCTTTGTTCAGGTTGTGTGAATGGATGGAGGGCTCTCTCTTGGGGAGAGTAACTGGAGAGTGACTTGTCTGCTCGGCTGTCACTGTTCATTCAGTGAGCTGATCCTGGCCGACGCTTGTTCGCTAATGATCTCGCAGCAGTGTGCTGATCTAGTGACATCTCTCTGGGTTGTTCCCTTTCGGTCTGTTTCTTCTTTTTGAACCAGGGGAGGGTAACAGGCCACGCATGTTCTCTTCCACCACCACACTGCTGTGCATCCACACATTTACATTTCTATTCTATTATATTTCTCTCTCCTTCACGTCCATGATTCCCAGAGGAAGGTGTGGATGGCTTCCACTTCGTTTCATGCCAGAAACATCTCTGGCTGGTTTGTAATTTGTCCGTCTGAATATTGAGAATAACTTTATTTTCAATATTCAGACGGACAAATTAATCCCAACTAATCTCAATATACCTCTTAATTGTATATATTCAAGCCAGATGAAACATGTTTTGACATTGTTTGAGCCTACACATTTATCTATCTTGCTTTGTGCTTCAACTTTAAATATCTTTAAAGAGCATTCTCATATCTTTCATTTCATATCTTTCATTTTAATGAAAACAAATGCATGATGCTTTAAACTTTTTGGGAGACTCGTGCAAAATGTGTTGCCCCTTAATGGATTTTTGTCAGTTCTAGTTTAGAAGAAAAACAAGCACTTTGAACTCCTCACCGCAGGTCATTCAAACAATTCAGAGCCACTGCACTCAGCAGATGATGGGATTTCAAACCATGACAGCTTGAGTAAACATTTATTTTGTAATCATTGTGAAGCAATACTGGCCACTGCATTTCTGTGCCGCTCTCACAGTCAGCATAAAATGGCAATGTGATGTATTGGCTTTCACTATCAGCAGCTAGCAGGCCATATGTAATCAGCACCCTGTTTCTCCAGAGGAAAAGTGATTCTTCAAACTAGGGATCGTTGCGCAGTTTGTGCACAGTCCAGGCTCTCCCTGGTAGAATGTGGGTTTCATTTCAGACGTGGATCTGATAACTGGCCCGATGAGTGTAAATGGGTAGTGTGCTCTCCCTGAAAAGCCATTCCTCAGCAGAGGCAAAACAGACTCATTTAATCCTAACGTCAGAGTGATATAGCAGAGTGAGGTGCTCTGACCGCGAGTGGTGTGACATTACCACAAAGCCTTTTGTGACCGAGTATAATGTGTCCATAAACTAGTAGAGGCATTGTCTAAACATCTTAATAGACATTCTAAACATGAAAATGTTATGTCCACCCTCTGATCCATTTCTACACTGTTTAATATCCATTTCAGATATTCTATCCATCGCAGGAGTTATATTGGGTTCTTCTCTATTTCCCACCACCTGACTTGTCTAACTCTAGTTCAGAAGAAAAATACCTTTGTTTCCCAGAACGCATTTTGGCAGCCCCTGGAGAGCAGGTGTGAGCTTGTTACTTTTAGTAAACGGTGGGCGTATTGGCATATTTTTATGATTGCACCTGTGTCCCTTACTCCAATGTAACGTTTCTTGCATTGCATTCTGGTCTGTTGATGACGGGGAAATTAATCTCTTTGCTTCGTCTTTGATGGATTTATGAATTTATGAATGCTGTTTGTCAATGTGAAATGGATCCTTTAGAAAGAACCCTTTGCTTTTTGATTCTGAGAGACTGAAACCAAAATAATCATGGCTATCGTTGATGATTTAGATCTCTGAAACATTGTCTTTACTGTTTGGCCATGTATACCAGCACCACCAAAGACCAAAATGAACCCCGAAATTCAAAGTACATTGCTAAGCTGTTTTTAACGTTACTAGTGGTAGTTTTTTCTTTTCAGTACGAACAATTTGTTTTATTTTAGCATAGGAGGCCTTAACTGGAATAAGGGTGGCAACTGGCGATTATTTTCTCAATTAATAATTTTGTCTATAAAAAGAAAACAGTGACAAATGCCCAGAAAAATTTCATAAAGCCCAACGTAACATCTTCATGTGTCTTGTTTTGCCCAACTAACAGTCCAAACCCCAAACATATTCAATTTACAATAACGTAAGACCAAGAAAAGTGTTCCCCGCCAAGAAATGTATACTTGGTATTCTTATTTTACATTTGAGAACCTGGAACCATCAAATATTTGGCAGTTTTGCTTGAAACATTACTTAAACAATTGAGAGATTATCAAAATAGCTGTTTAATGATTTTATATCGATCGACTAATTGAGTAATTGTCTAATCATTGCAGCTCTAACTGGAATCAAATCTAAATCAAAATATGTATGGGCAACAGATCATAAAATGCTAACCTGGCAAACAGGTGACAGACGGAGGAAATAGCTGCTGTGACTAAATTTTAATAGTGAAATTTGGAACCGAATCACATAAAATCAAATCCATATTCTACCCAGTTGTGGCTTTGATGGCAGCGTTCCAAGAGGAAATTACCACGCCCTTTATCCATCTGTAAATCCACTCATCCACTCGGAAACACAGAGGCTTCCTGTAAGTGAGCAGCGAGCAACAGATACCGCCAGACACTCTGCCATGAGTCAGGATGGTACAGTTCAAAGCAGAAGATGCTTATCTGGCAATGCAAGCATGGCACTCACATTTCCACAGCGAGACAAGCACAAATAGGAATCTGTGGAAGGAGGAACATATGGTGACTCAAGCTGCCCTGGTGAAGATATAATCAGTTATATATACTTTGTTTTTTGGGTTTGCCTTGTTGATAAATGCTTTCTGGAGAATTCCCTACTCATCATAATTCCAAATACCAAACCATTTTCCATCTCAAAATACATAGACGCATCATGTCCAGCTATCAGGGACTGGCAGTTCTTAAGACAGTACGTGTTAAGGCTAGAGTTATTCTAGATGTTTCTTCTTGCCAGCAAATCCCATATATCTGACCAAAACCAACAGTGTGTTAGTCTGTCTGGCAATAATCTCTGATTTCCCTACTTTGCCTTCATTTAAAAAAGAATTTCCAGTAACAGCGGGCCACTCTACTTTTTAGAAAAAGTTACTCAAACAGGAGTAAAACGCTTATTTGTTGGGGACTATTTTCAGCTGGATGAATACACATTTGGTGCTCTAGTAAAATACGGTGCCCATGTTCATCCTAAAGGAGGAACACATCACCCAGTGCAACAGTGTGGCTCACTAATGTGATTGTAATAGTTTTTGGACAACAATGAAGTTCTAAGGCACAGAGGAATAAAATAAAGATATATCAGGCTTTGGCAAAACAGATGATACAGTAGGATCAATTGTTTGCTGGTTTTGGTCTTTTCATGGGATTTGTTGGCAGTAAGAAAAATACAGGATGTCACCAGACTTATCCTTTAAGCAATTTGGGTTAGGGTTAGGGTTAGGGTTAGGGTTTGGCCAAGTAGCTTTTCACTTACCTGCATGGATTTTTTACTTCGTCTGTTACACTGATGGAACTTTCTGTAATAGCCATCAGAACTAACTTTGTTTGACAGCAAAGAACACAAAATATTGTACATAAGCTGATCTGTGCAAATGCACATGTACTAAACATTAAGGTATATTTCTTGAGAACAATACCTGTACAGTATGAAAGCCAGCGACACACTGGGACAGCTAAAGGAGGTACAAAAATGTTCTTAAAGAGTGTTTTGATCACATCACAAGAAGACACTGAAAGTGGTAAAGTAAAAATGCTTCAGCTTTTGTTTTTCTGTTCGTCCCACAACATTGTTAGCAGTGATACTTTTGGCTATCTGTGCTCCACTGAAGTGGCTCAGACTCACTTGGCATATATATCTAAAGGACTCTGCTCTGTTAACAGGTCTTTTCAAGTGGTTTCACACCAAACGCCAGAGTCTCTGCGCATGAAGAGCTGGCTTTGATCCTGGAGGACGTGTTTCTGTTGGCGCTCCACCGAGGGAAACGGAGAGAGACGTTAGGTGTGAAACTTCCACTCTCCATTCGCAGTGAGTTTGAGACAATATCACAATCAATATAAAGCCCACAATAAGAACCACCATGCTGCTCTACTGATAGATTCCATCTGTACAAAGGCAAAGCAGCAATATGTGTCATAGAATTTGGGAATTAAAAAGCATTTTGTGTTGAGAAGTGTAGTAGCAGGCGAAGGGGCTCTTATCACATGGATTGGGACCTCTTATCTGGGGAGGAATGAAATTGTGAAACCAGACAAAACATGCAAAACAAACACACAAAGAGTCAAACCTTTACCAGACAAGCAGCAGAGATGACCTCTTTTTATGCCCAATAAATCAGGTAATCATTAATCGTGTTAGTGATCCCGCGCTGACAGTCTGTATGTCTCGCTTTAGTCTGGGTTCATTATTTCCTCTGGCTGGAGAAGGGACAGTATCTAGAAACAGGATATATTTTGGCCAAATAGGGCAAATCTCAGTTGGGGGGATGGCGCTCTTCTCTACTGCAGCTCCAGTTTTTATGTTTTCGGCTGAGAAGAATGTATTTGCACATGAAATGATTCGCTTGTGTAGCATTAAAGTTGTTATAGTGATTAAGGGATTAAATGGCTTTTCCTCAGATTATGAGAATATGTGTTCTCTGTTTTCCCCCCAATAATTAAGACAATAAAGCAGCATAAAAATGGAAAGTAAAAATCATCATTTGGCAACAAGAGATGCAAATTATAATTGCTTTGTTTTCAGGAGTCAGGGACGAAAAAAAGGAAGTGGTATCTGGAGTTTGGAGAGTTACACATACAGGACTCCACTTGACCTTTGCCTCTCTCTCTCACTGTCCTTATATAATACACTCTTTCTTTCACACAGAAACACACCGGCAGCCCCGTCCGCCCCCTATGATATATATGAAATGAGCCCTTTGCTGACATGTGGGCAGACACACAAAGCGTAGTTTAGCATCGGGTCACTTGTCACATGAAAGCATTCCTTGACGCATGGAGGGAGGCTCCCTGTAATCTTTCAGAATAAAATGTAAAAGGGCGACACAGAGCAGCAGGATCAGCAGGCCCCCCTGCTGTCAAATCGGCTCTGACCCTAAACCCTGAAATGTTCTCAGTTAACAAATACGTATCTGAATGAAAGCTGATCTGAAATACTGCTTTGTGTTGTGACGGTAAGACAGACACGAAGAGTTTCTTCTCCAAACACAACAATGTGTTGTTTATCTGTGATGCATTTTAGCAAGACATTACTCTGCAACCTGATTTAGATGTGCATATAGTTCCAATTTTGTGAAGTTGCTAATAACATGCAATTTATTATATAATCAGAAATGTAACTTTTTTGTAAACAAATGTCTGCAGGTGACCAGTAACTTCTGTGGAAATCCTTATAATGTTTCATTAACAGTGGCATTATGTTGTCAAAGTAGATGTTTTTTGACATCAGATTTTTCATTGTTCAGTGTTCTGGATTTTTTATAATATTATTATATTACATTTTGAGTGGAAAATTGTGGGTTCAATAAAATAGCACATGTGGCTCTCGGGTGAATGTTTATAACTATCAAAAGGTCTCATTCGAAACACTGGCACTGCATTATTTTACATCCTACTGGATCTCTCTGATGATTAGAATTTGACTGGTCTTTTACAATATAAATATATTAAATGAGAAAGGAAAAAGAGATCCACCATCCCTCTTGCGGCATATAACCCTGAGCAACATATAAAAGGATAAGATGTCAATTTCCTGTTATTACGCCCATATCTTTTTTGAGATTAAATTAATCTGCCTCATATTGTCTTTCCCTCTGCAGTGCTGGCCTCCATCCTCCTGCTTCACCTGCTATGCATTTACAAGCCTGTGGTTACAACGAGGGAGTGTGAAAGATGTGTGACGGTGTGTGTGTGTGTGTGTGTGTGTGTGTGTGTGTGTGTGTGAGGAGGGGGGTATTGATTTCTGATGGTTGTAGGTGTTTTTATTTCCTCTCAACATGTAAAAAAAAAACAACAAAAAAACACCACCAGGCATGCAGGGCTACAAGGTTAACACTCACTTATTAATGTGACAGGACCAGGAAAACGGAAGTCTCATCCTCATCAGCAATAACCTAAGGGGTTTGAGCTTTGATACTATATTGTTCTGGATGAAATAAATGTATTGTTTTCATCACAAATCTTTGAAATGAGTTTGCTTGTTAGGCTGCTGTTTGATTTAAACACTTTTACACACAATGCTATGTAAGAGTATTTAGCTTAAAGCTTTGTACTTTGGGGACTTCACACACAACCAAATAGTTATTTGAAGCAATAGACCCTGTACAGTTGGCTGGTGAATGTGGAGTCCTTGGGACAGCAGCAATCAATCCAAGGAAAAACCAGAGCCAGAAAGTAGCTTATCTACACTTAGGGTCAAGGATTAAATGTCTTTGGTGGACGTTGGATTTGACCAGTGTGATAACAACAACCCAGAAATGCCTCATGAATCAGTAAACAATCTGTAAATGGCAGAAGAATCCCACCAATGGCTGATTCCCGGGGCGTCTCTTCAGGCTTCAGTCATCCAGGCGGCAGGCGAAGTGATGGAGAGGCGCTGCTCGTCAAGCTAACCAGATAAACCTACACCAAGACCGGAAGTGTGCGAATTAGCCTTCAAAATAAAACCAATTTGTCGCAACGAAAATGTTTTGAATCTGTCGTTTTAGAAAGGAAAACACCTGTAATTAGATTTACAATAGATTTATGATCAAATAGTACACACGGGTCCACATTTCCATTAGCTAGTTTATCTCCGCTATTCAGTAACGGTTTTATTTTAAATACCCCGATCGGGAATGTTTTTAAATGTTGGTTAACTTTACTCACTCCACAGGAACAGAGCGGTCAAACTATCAGTAAAAATTGGACTACTTCGCTATGGGAATTCCTGACTGGGGGTTGCAGATACTTTTGAGTTACTTTTGGGACAGACCCAAATAGATGTCGTTCCTGACTCAGTCGTGAGACCCGGAGTTGCGCTTACCGGTGGAGCAAAAGTGTCAGGAGGCAAAAGCAACGGTTTCCGCTCGTGCCGTGTTGTGATCATGGATGTATGGTTGTGATGGCTAGCCGTCGTCGCTAGCAGGGTAGCTAGCTGTATGGCTGGTGTCGGTACTGCTGCAAAGAAGGGGATAATTAGCTTGCAAGCGGGCTACGCTCACTCGGCTGCTAGTTTGTTATAGGCAGTTGGCCATCTCTTAACACTGCTGACAAGGCCGCTTAACGGATAATGCGTTGGATATTACAGTAAGGTGAGTGTCATACAGGCACAGTTAACCTAGTTTCTCATGTTAAGTCGCTAGCATTCCCGGTTAGCGGAGCGCAACGGCTCAGACTATTCCCTGGATTCAGAGATATTCCACCAAATATTCCATGTTTACAAAATGTTGATTTGAGTCTCAGTTTCGGGTGGTGTCTCTAGGTGCAGGTTGTGTAGACTGGGTGGTTAATGACTTGTTTTAATTTAATGTCATTGCTTCTCTGTCACTGGTTCAATACATAAATTCATATTTTACTGTCAAACATCCCGTTAGCTTGCCACACCAGTAAATAGCCCCCCGGCACGCCGTGCTGGCAGCACAAGTGCTGGTACGGGAGTCCTCGACACATTCGTACACATTAACAAAGTGTTGGCGATGTAGACAAACTGGGTTGTTTGAACATATACAGTGACAGCCGACGGTAACGGAAAAGCTGTTACACGGACAAAGCATCCCTGTGTCTGGGACCTTTTAACGTTTAGTGGAGTTACTTGGCGTTTAACGTTAGAAATCAGCGAGGATATTCCTGTATGCCGGGGCTCTGTTGCTATACTGACGGTGTCTTCCCCCCCCCCTTTCTTTTGCAGGAAGATCACCAGATCGAAACATGATGTTTATGCCCAGTGGATTTCTTATTATTCCCTTCGAAATTATGGATTAATTTTCTTAACAACATCATGCGCGCCGTCAAACCAGACCTCCACCACTGCTGCAGAGATTCCTTACCTTTGGATTTATCTAGCGCTTTTTAAAGACCATCAGCCGCGGTTGGGTGTGCAGTTTTTTTTTTATTTTATTTTTCAATGTGCTTCGGGTAAAACAGTAACTATGTATCTACGCGGGTTGGATATGCTCAGATACCTATAAACATTTGCGGGAATTCGTGAGAAGGAAGCCCAAAGAAGGAAGTCCAGGGCGGGATAGGTGCACAGAAACTACCCGTTCCCAAAGAAACATGGCCTCGGTTTGGAAGAGACTGCAACGTGTGGGGAAGCATGCGTCCAAATTCCAGTTCGTGGCTTCCTATCAGGAACTGATGGTGGAATGCACGAAGAAATGGTGAGTTTTTGGGGGATAACAGTCGACAACAGTGCTGTCATTTAAGCCCAATGAAAACTGTGTCTGTCTGTCTGTGCTGGAATGCTGCGCTCGTTCCTGGTGGCCATAATACACACAGACACACACACACACACACTCGTCTCCTTAGTGTGCAGGCATGTCTGCATGCTGGGAGGGGCCGGCTGCCTTGTTAAATTGCTATGTTTCTTTTTTTTTTTCTTTTTTTTTTTCTTGGGCACCAATGTTGAATTTGTTTGGTTTGAGTCATGCATTCAGAAGGTGGCAGGCAGAAAGATTTCCCTTCAACCTGAAAGGCTGGGTCCAAGCTGCCCTCGTCCGACTGATGTGTCCTCGAGCAAACCATTCAACACCAACCAACATAGGGATGCTGATCTGACCTATGACCTCACTGCAAGAGTGGGACTGTGACAGAATTTTGGAACTCTCATTCTTTTGAATTAGGATCTTGCGTTACTATATCAAAAACCAGATAATGTGTCGAAAGTTAAAAGATTACAGGAGCATAGTCATTCATAGTATATCCACTGAAAATACGAGCTGCTGAATGGGGAAAGTCACTCTTGTCAGCTTTCCTGTAGCACAATTTTCTCTGCCTTTCTCCCACTTCTCACATTTGTTTTGTCAATGCTATTTGCAAAATATCCAGTTCTTGTCTAAAGTCAGACAAATTGAAGGGAGGATTTGTACTGAGACTAAGGCAATGACCCTGACTTATAAGTTAAAAGTTGTAAACAGCCAATGTCGTTCCATTCCTTCCACTTCTAATAAGATGTTAGCGCAGTGTTAGAAATAATGACCGCCAATGTCCGCACAGTGACGTTATCTACAATAAAAGCATTCTTGTTATGTTTTAAATTGTTAATTTTTTTGGTTTACTGTAGCAGCTTTTCCCATGGCTTCAACCTCTACAGTACGTATAAAACAAAGATATTGCTTTAGTAAAGAATTAATAAATGATATACACAGCGAGGAGGTGGGGGAGCTGTTGGGTGTGCTTTCAGAGGTGAAGATGAAGTGGAGAGATAGGTGTATATAATGCTACCCCTGAGCCTGCAGGTATGTTACCTGTAATGAGTGAAAAGCGGGGACTTGTAAAGCAGAGATGTAGCCTGCAGACACGGATTCTCAAGCGGCTTGCCGTAGGCGTGACTAACCCAGCCCAACAGAGCTGAGACCAGGGACAGATGTTAACGTGTTGGAGAATGGAATGACAAAAATGTACATCTCTTCCCAGAGCAAAGGGTGGGTGGGCTCAGTATGCTTTGTTTTGCCATCTGAGCAGGGCTCTTTTATGTTATTCAATGGAAGAAATACTGGATGTATGCATAGCCATTTGTTGTTGCATAATTTAGTTCTTATCTATAGTAGTTTGTCATGACAGTGATAGTCAAATTTAAATTTAGCAACCCTTGGATGGTTTACAAAGTGCTCAAATTTCATTCAAATACTTAGCTGTAGACTACTTCATGTACAAAGTCTGTCATGTCAGAGTTAGATCATGCCCATTTCATGTTGCTGTTTGTGAGCCAATAGCCAGTGTGTGATGCTACCTCTCATCTTAAATGTCATGCTTTACCGCGTAAAATAGTATTTAAATAACTTCGGCTGCAAGAAGTGTCTTCCTTTACATCCTATGTGTGGCTGAGAGTGTTGTTTCAGGTTCTCTGCTTGTCTTCGAGGGAATGTGTGTGTATATGTGTGCACGCCTGACTCAAAGTGTGCGAGAAAGCGTTGGCGCACAGTTTCTGCCTTCCCTGGACGTCTATCAGTACGGTATGTTATTGTTGCAGTGGAAACTTTCCATCTATGCAGACTGGAAACAGTCCCCAGAGCTCAAATGGTTCTCAAATCCTGAAGCTTTCAGAAGTAATTTTTGAAAACCCACAGCCCTTTCATTTCTGGAATCGGTAACAGAAAGAAAGGCTGAACTATATATATATATTTTTTCCGTGTTCTAATGTAATCTATGTGTTCCCATACATAAAGATGTTGATGAATACACTTTGTGTGAAATTTTAAAGTATTTTGCCCACTTTGCCGACACTCAAATGCTCAGTAGAATAATCTCTAAAGTCAAGGTAATATTAGACACTTCAAACAATCAGTAGGTAAGAAATTCAAGGGTCTTTTCTGCTGTGTGTGTGATTCCCATGCCTCAGGGTTGGGGACCACTCGGATCAGAACTACTTCATACGATTTGCTGTCCGACAATGGTGGACATCAAAACGCAGAGTGAAAAGTTGGCCGCCATGACGAGGGGGGGAGTGACGTAATATCGTTTGAATAAGGGGATAAAAGCACTCATTTTCAGATAGTCTCTCCTAAAGGACATTCATAGTGTTGCACTCAGTTGTTCACATGAAAAGTGACAGAAATAGCTGAATAGTGAATGGTTAGAGTTCAGAAGACAACTGTTGGAGTAGAGTATGTAAATGAGGTACTCAATGCAACCTACGAACTGAGCTACAGAGTGACGAGAGGCCAGAGACTGCCTACTACTTTGTATGTGTGCACGCAGCGTTGGGTATGATGAGTCGCTTGACTCCTCTTACCATCATGTGCATGTGGGGTGAGCTCACATGAGCATTTTCATCCAGCCTGAATAAATGTTTTGGTGCTTGAATCTCCTGTGATGGTCTCAGGTAATGTGGCCTCTCTCTGTCTTTCTCTGGACAGAACTTCACTCTAGTCGGGACCTTTTTTAATTGCATTTATTTTTTTTACATATTACTGTAGCTAAGATGAGTTGCCAATGGCGAACACAAACACAAAACAGAGCATTGACCTTTTTGAAGGGGATGTCACCTGCTGGATGGAAGGTGATGGAAATGTAAAGGCCCAGACGCACCATCACTCGGCCATTGGGCACAGTTGGGCCGTTGTTGAGCACGTGTTGCCGACTGTTGCTTGGAGTGTTTCTTTTTTTAAAATGTTTTATTAAATACTACTACTGCATTAGTAGCATTAGCACTGACTAGTCTGCCTTCATTGGTTGCTGTTCAGCTAAATGAGCTTGTTGAATTGGTGAGCGGAGCAGTCTGCGAGGGGAGAGCTTTCTGAATCCCAGCAAATCAATGATTTCACCACTTTAGAGAGGTTTCAGCTTATTTTTCCCCTCAGCCTTTTATATTTTACAAGCCAAAGGTCTTTTTTTTCTTTGGGTGGTTTGCAACATTATTATGAACTCCTTGAGATGGAAGGAAAGTCGCAACAGACGAGGAGTCTAGGCTTGGAGAGGTTTTGTAAAGTGATTTTTGGACTTTATCTGTTGCCCTAGTTGCTGTAACGTTAGTCGACTCCTCTGTGGAGCAGAGGGAGTTGGCATGCCGCTCGCACACCCATTTCAGACTCCCAGAATCAATTCAGACTAGCCATTAAAACATTAATGAGTTCAGTGTTTGTTTGCCAGTGAAATGAAGCACCACTCACACAGTGTTGCAGCACTGCCCCTTTGAAACTTGATATTTAACATCTCTGATGAAAAATTGAACAGTATTTTCTGTTGCCTTTCAACTCTAGCAGGTAATTATGATCACTAAGTTCAGGGTTGGCTATCAAACCTCCTTGGCACATGATAAGAAGCAATTTTTAAACTTATAGTTTAAACTCTATATAAAATCATGAACTGACCTCTTTTTCTAAGTTTAGTGTTTATAATATTGATTTTCTTTCACACATGCATGTTTCTGTGCCATATTTAACTGCTTCTGCGATTGTATGTCTATGTATAATTAACTAATCTGGTGAC
Organism: Coreoperca whiteheadi; assembly: GCA_011952105.1. Classification (NCBI taxonomy): domain Eukaryota; kingdom Metazoa; phylum Chordata; class Actinopteri; order Centrarchiformes; family Sinipercidae; genus Coreoperca; species Coreoperca whiteheadi. The sequence goes on from CM022471.1 coordinate 5,670,981, forward strand.
TTCCTGGTGTTTACGCCTCATTCAGATGCTTATGCTTGCATCACATCACATGTTGCACTGATATTTGCTAATGTGTTATTCTGTTCATCTCATTAGAATATCACTGTCTGGCTCTTCTTAGCCATCTGGCTGGCTGTGCAGGTGACTGGTTGACTGCCTCCCATTAATCTAATTATCTAATCTAACATTTACATTTGACAATCAATCAATGAGAGGATGATGAGAGGAAAGTTCAGTATCGGACTGCAACAAATGATTGAAAGGACAAGTTCTAACAGTGTTGAGTTTATAATATGGATGGAATCAGTCAGTCATATACAAGTTGTAAAGTAGAATATTTATGTAGGTGCATTGCACTCTTATCCTGCTCGTCTTCATGTACATTAAGTCTGTTTTATCATCACCATAGGTGAGTGGACTAGTCTTAAAAAAAACAAAAAACAAATATCCGGTGAGCATTATTTTCTTTTCCCGCTCATAACTGCTGTCCAGGCTCAGAGAAACATATGCCATTTATTTATTAAGGCTTAAGCAAATATTATACATACATACTGGTGTGATGGAGCAGTGCAAGGTGCGACTGCTTTAATTGTTTCATATCCTCCAGCTGCTGCGAAGCACTTGGCTACAGAGTGGACAATTCGTTGTTCCGCTCATTCTCTCTGCATCTTTTCGTTAAGGTGTCCTACGACCACATCTGTCTTTTCGCATGTTTATCCCATTTGTTACTTGATTTGACACGGTGTCCTATGCACTGTTGTGTGAAAACAATTTAATTTTTTGTTCTTTTTTTGTCCTGCGGATTATTTGTGTATTCATTTTTTCTGCTAACGTAGCTTGACAATGCATTATGTAAAGCATCCAATTCAGAATTTTCAGGCAGAGGTTTTCCACTAGCTCGTAAATGCACCACACACAGCAGCTTGCAGCATGACTCCATGCTTATTGCTCAGATTATTAACTGGGGCGCATGCATCGCACAGTCTTTATGCGGCAAATGAAAGTGTCAAAGCTTGGCTTGAAATTAGGGCTGCAGCTATTGTGTGCTTAAATTGTATACAATCATATTTTTCAAAACTAAACCCATTTAGTGCATTTAGGTGCCATATTACATTGTGGTTTTTAAAGAAAAACAAATCTGAAATGCAAAAACAAACACCTTTTGCTTTAAAAATATACTAAAGTTTCAACCTAATTACAGCTCAGGCATAATGTAATGTCTTCTTTGTGGCATTTGGAGGAGGCTAAAACGAGTGTACTTTTAGCATTTTATTTTCTGTGGTTAATATCTTGAACAAAACCTAGCTAACTTAAGGACATCATAACTAGCCATCACATTGATTTACTTTGTTAACCAGCCATTACATATAGCCATAATTAATTGACCCTACATTCTTTACTAGCCTTCATATACCTTGTGTATGGTCTGCTATGTGGACTGGATGCATAACGTTAGACTGACAACGTTATGCTTTCTGCTAAGATGCTGAAGCATAGAGTTTTCGTGGACACTTTTTGTCTCTTGTTTGTCTCTTCTCTGCACGTCTTTTCTCTCTTCCTCCTTTTTGTAATCTGCGAAGTCAAACCACACCAAAGAGCGCTGGGCCGTCTCTGATCGCACACAGCGTAAGGGCCTTGTGCATCAGTAATAATCAACCATGTGAAACACAGCGCGCTGTATGTAATTATATGGATTAAACGAAGCTGATCAATCGTCTCTGGTGTTGGTTAAGTGAGTAGCAATGTTGATTAGTCAGGCAGCAAAGTTTCACCAGTGAGCAGGTGAGTGCTGGTGTCAAACCCCGCAAATTGTTAGATCATACCCCATGTGCAACAAGTTGTCATCAGACATTATTGTCTCCTGTGTGAAACCTTCTGTTCTGTGCGGATTTCTGTTTTTTTTACTATGTTTTAGACTGGGCTGTATCATAATGTCTAGAATTGTAAGCTTTAGCTGACCAGAGAGTTGTTGGTTCAAACCCTCAGATACATAGCAACCCTTGGAGGAGTGCAGTAAGTGGGGCACACCTTTCTGTCCACTAGTCAAGAGGGTGCAACCCCAAAAGCAAAAGGCAACTCATTGTGAACTTTAAGCATGAATGCAACCCTCGCTCACTCTTAGTATTTCCCTAACGCTGGTGCTTTTGAGCAAGAATGCGTTTTTTTTTTTTTTAGCCGACGTGTCCTGCAAAATATAGTTTGAAAACATCGTCAAAAGCCAAGAGTGTCATTGCCGCTGACAGGCGTGTTGACACGTGTGGCGAGGATGTGAGAATTATAACCTGGAAACAATACAGAGACTCTATTGATTTCATGGTAATTCTATCTGGCTACATGCAAGTGTGGCTAATCAAGACCGCTTCCCTCACAGCCACATGACAAGACAGGGAAGTTTCAAGAGTTCTGAGGAAGAAGTTCACATCAATCAAGGGCTGTGGAGAAACCCCGAAGGACCATGCTTTCATTCTTTCAATTTACCACTTGCACTGGATATAGCTTTTCTAGTTAGAGCTCCAAATTTTAACGTCTCGCTGCTGAAAACATGATTTCTGAGCTGTGCAACTATTATATACGTATTATGTTTACATTCGTTGTTTATTCACAGTGAGAACTGCACTTGGAACAAATCAGCAAACTGTATTACCTTGAAAGGGAAACCCTTAAAGGGTTTGAGTAACTGCTAATTGTGCATTAACCAGCATGATCCCATCAGTGTGTCCTTGAGCAAAACCCGGATTCTCTACTTGCTCGCTCATTGTATTATCGCGGCATAAACGTGTAGCTAAATGCCAAAAGCGTGTAAATGGATGTCAGTCCTGGAAACCAAATGCCAAGCATCAGACGGAGAGTAACGGCTCACTATTTCAGTGGAAGTGACCTGCGTGTGTCAGGCTGTGACATGACAGTCTTCTGTTGAACATGTGTGCGTTGTGGCAAGCGTCCATCATGTCTCTGCCAGAGAAACATCCGCCTGCCAAATTGTCTGACGTGGCTCTCCATTCTATTCAAATTCAAAGGCCTTGACACATTCCTGAGTGTAAACTTTGGCACCAGCAGAAGGTTTCACTGCCAGTTGATAGTACTGTGCAGTCGTTTCTGTTGTGCAGAAATCCTGGATGAAACTACAAAATTTGGGTTATCGTTGGCTATGACATTTTAGAGAAAATAAGGCTCTTTCTCTGGGTTTAATCATTTAACTGTTTACATCTTCTTTGGTCTCTCAGTGATTCACTGATTTAAGGCTTCAGTCACTGATTTGCCTTGATATGCTCGATCATATGTCTTTGTTCGAATGTTTCTTGAAATTTGAACTGAACTGATTCCAGTAAAATGCCAAAACTGCAATGAACAAAAACAAGTGTTTTTATAGTTGACACTTGAGTTGTTCTAATTTGTGTGCTTGCTTATCCCTTCCTTAATTATAGTATTTGCTGTTTTTTTAACTCTGGAGATTGTTTTGTCCTCTCAGTACAGCTCGCAGCTCTTCATCTCCTCCTCCTGTGTTTCTGTAATTGTTTTCTTGCACCAAGCCCACTGCTGTTTCTGGGGCAGCTCGCACACTATCATTAATGCTCCTTTTTCCATGTTCTTCCTTTCCTGTACCCTTCTTATCTCCTCTTCTTCTCCCTCTCTTCCTTTGTTACTTGATCTCTCTTCTCTCTGTCTCCCCACACTTTTTTTTTTTTCCCACTTTGCAGTGGAATCCACCCAAGTGTAGTTGTTCTGTGCTGCAATTATGGACACAAACAGGCATTTATACCCCCCCCCCCCCACACACACACACACACACACACCAAGAGACGTGAAACATTGCAGGGTTGTGAGGCAGTCAATGGGGTGGTAAATGTGATGAAAACTCTGCTGGTGTGTCTGTCTCTGCTGCTGTCAGGGAGAGAAACACATGGCCTTGGAGACTGCTCATCATTTATCAGCCTGCAGAGCAGTGCTGCAGCATCTGCAGGCTGATAAATGCGTACAGTGTGTGTGTGTGTGTGTGTCAGGATGGCAACGCAGAACACCATAAGCCACTAGTGCACTGGAGTTACATTTTAAGAACAGGGGTTCCTGTTCTTGACCTGCATTCAGAACTTCCCAGCTTTCCATTCATTTTGTCAGGCAAAATAACTTTGCTAAGTAAGTAATATCACTGCTGAAGCGCCGGCCACCTGACTGCTCATGCATCATTGCCTTAAGAAATGGACGTTGTTGTCATCACCAGGGCTCCTTGTTCCTGTGCTGTTGGTGCGCTTAGGCACATGATGGTTGTAATTCCTACTGTGTCAGTCCCTCCCTAGGGCTGTTAGCAACCTGGTATGGGGCGGGGGTTATTATCTCATTTACCCTATTGAAAGGCAGCTTCCTATCATTCCCTTCTTTATTTTGGAGATACCCCTAAACACATGATCTACGTGATTCCTGATCTCTCCCTGAGGCTTTCATTGTGCTATCATGTTGTGTGGAAGTAAGGTGTATGTTGACTATTGTTTAATTTCGCTGTCCTGTATCAAATTGCTTTCTGAATCCCTCTTTTCCCCTGTTCCTTCTAATTTGTATTTTTACATACATTTATTTGGGGACGTTTTGTTGAGCAAACCTTGTTGGGCTCGAGACTAACGGTGTCCCGTCGTCCCGGGGACAATAGAAAATGTGTATGGGACAGGGAGAGATCTGGGAGGGATAAATCAAGGGATTTATATACCGACCGGTATGTGTGTGTGTGTGTGTGTAACTATCGCTAGCAAATGACAAACTGAATCGAGCGCGGACTACAGCGGAGCACGTCTTCTCATGCTGTTACTATAGTTACCGTCACTGGCTGACTACCACATGAGACCCATGAACAATATGAGGGTTCTGAACTGTTCCTGTGGTACCGGTCCATCTAACCACTCAGTCACAAAGGGCTTGCTGGCAAGACCTCGCAAATATGTTGCGCTGGTCACAGATCGAGCACATGATTTGATTGACACAGTCTAGCCAGCTGCTTGCTACTAGCTAGCTAACTTTAGTCAGGCGCCAATGTTACCCTTGCTGTGTGTGAGTATATTATTTTTTCCCTGATAAAAAAACAAAAAAAAATTCCTATCCTTAGCTTTGTATACTGTGCTGGGCTTTAACAGACTAGTTAGTTTGATGCACTTATGCATTTTGTTACCTTGTGTATTTATAATTGCTTCCATTGTATTCCTCATATGGAAATCGCTTTGGATAAAAGCGTCTGCTAAATGACTAAATGTAAACGATAATGCTACATTGTGAACAACAAATCCATGTTGAATTAGGCAGGAGGAGAGCTAGCTAGCTAGCTGTATTTCAGTGCGCCGGTGCAGCACTTAATGGTGTAGGCCAGGAAAACAGTTTAAAGGCAGCGGTAGCAAGCACGTAATTGTCAGCTGACAAAACAAACAACAATGTGTTCCTAAGTTGTGTCCTATTTAATTTGTTTAAATTCAGTTTATGAACGTTTACAGATAATTTGTCAGGTTTTGTTTTAAACCTATTTCTTTGCATGGAGCAAAATAAATATATTTATTTATTTCCTCACAATTTTAATGGTGTTTTTATTATGCCACTAAGAACTGTAGATGATACTAACAAAGTAAATCACATTTTGATTTTGGGACGGTTTACATTCACCTCGGGATGGTTAAAGTCGGTTTTTGGGATGGTGGTGAAAAGAAGTTACTCTGCAGCACTGATGTAGGCTCCTTCATTATTGTCTTGCTCCATACTTGATGTTGATGGGTGTTCATCAAAGTTTGCATGAGATTTTCACTTGTGACTAGCTGCCTTGTTTTTTCTCATGAGCGTTAAACAGTTAGAGAATGCATTGCTTTGAGCTCGCCCTCTCATAGGCTTTTTCAGACATACAGTTAATGTGGACTCCCCGGCCACTGCAGAAATCTAGTGATAACGAACGACAGCGTATTGGCAATGAGCCAGTAAACTGAAGCAACAAGACGAAAAGATGCACACCGTTCCCAGTGTGTACACTTCTCTTGTAGCATCTGTAGGACTAAATTGTGGGGTCTGTCAGTTATTTTTGTCACTAACTGTAGACAATGCCCATTAGTTTTATCGGATGTTATTCCATCATTTGGTCAACTTCACAACCTCAGCACAGAACTTTCATAATTTTATTTCCCTAAAATCTTTCTGTGGAGAGAGTTTTACCTTTCACCCATAGGGTCACGTCAGCAAAGAAACATTTCATTTTCCTCTGGCTGTCAGTCATCACCACTTAGTTCTCCTTTTTGACAGTTCCCTCTTCTCTGCTCGCCATATAGTTTCTCTGGGGGTAAGATTGAAATATCTCTTACCCTGATCTCCGTCCCTCAGGCAATGTGGAGCTTCTGAACTTCACTTTCATCCGTCCAACCTGCCTACTTTATGGTTTGTAACGTACTGAGTCTCTCTCCTCAGCCATGACAGATCCATAATTGGCCACACTTGACCTCCTGTTGGTTTATTCCTGCAGTTACGCTCTCAACTACGACTGTCTCCATGCAACTATTCTTTTAAGCAAACTTGTACATTTCTCAAAAATAACATGCAAGCTGACTTGAAACAAACCAGGCTGCTTACTGAATGTGAAATGCAGCTGCTTTAAAAAGAGTCTTCACGCTTGATGTCTTCGGGCTCTCACTGGAAATAATGAAGTCTGTAAATGTCTGGAAAAAGATTGTGCAGTCCCGATTCACACTCCACTATGTAGCTTTTGTAGTTGTAGATCATTTGACACATCAGATACCATTTTGATGTTAACAATAGTGTTCATCAAAAGAGTGATATTAGACCGCTGTGAATCCCGCTGGACAATGGGATTGGTGCAATGTGTTAATCAGCAGTGTAAATCTTCAAATCTGGTCATAAAGCATAGAAGAAATGTACATTGTAAATGGTCAAATTTGGAAAAATAATGGTGGATCTCTTTTTCAGACTCTGATCTAATAAAGGTCATGTTTCTGTCATGCTTGATGGTAAACTCGGTGACCGTTTAAAAATTCCAAAATGTAAAGCTTGATAAAGGGGTGTTTACTGTCAGTATGACAACAGAAGAATTGAATATACATACACACAGTCACACACTTAATGTGCATTTATAATATTTTAGTTTAATCCTGGAAATCGAATTTGATCTGACAATTTTACATTTACAGAAAGTGGCCCCGCCGCACATCTGGCTGCAGTTCCAGTTACACACGCATGCATACAGGCAGGATCAAGCAAGCTGATTAGTGAGGTGCTTTAGCTTTCACTCCTGACACTCAATTTGGGCTTTGGTGCTTTCAACATTAACTCTGTGTCACTGACCCAGCCTTTGGTTGCCACATACACACGGTTTGACTGTTATATAACTGGAGGTCAACGTAGACATGAAGGGCTGAGTGACACACACGCACTTCTAATTTTACTGTCACTTTTTTACTTCTTGCAAATGCACGCAGATCCTGGTGTCTCAAAGGCCAGATTGTACGTTTTTGTCCTTCTCGAAGATAATCTTTAAAATCTGTTGTTTGACAATGAATTCCAAAGGTGACAAGTTTTTAATGGCAGACTAAAAGTTTCGAAATGCCCACAGAAACTTCTCAAACCACTTTCACTGCACTTCTACTTTATGCTCAGTTCAGTTATTCTAAAATATGGCTGTAGACACAGCTTCCGCCAGAGTTTTGGAGTTTAAACGAGAGTGATAGTATTACACGGAATATTACTTAAACAGTTAAAAGAAATAAAACGAGAGGCTGACAAATATTAAGACAGATGCAAATTTATTGAACAAATAAACTGAAACAAAGTCAGATTTTCCTTGGTGGAAAAATAATAAAGCGAAAGACAGCATGCAAAGAGGAAGTTCAGTTGCAGAAAAAGAAATCATGAGGGATAGGATCATTCCTTTCTGGTAGCAAAGCAAAGTGAGAGCTGTCCTCCCTCTCTGTTTCTTTCTTCCTCTTTTCCCTTCCTGTCATTTGTCTCTTCCCCCTCTCAACCATCCTCTTGATGCTGTCTTTGCTGAATCAGAAATTGCCAAGTAGGCCAGGTATAAAAAAAGAAAACACAGCAATGCTTTTCATGATGGAGCTGTTATGTATGAGTAAACAGTATTTTGAAAGCATTTTAGCTGTCACTCTGCCATTTATTTCATTTTGACTCCATCCATGGCTGTGTTCTTCTAGCACTGCGGATCTCAGATTCTTTTCTGGTGAAGTTAAAATTTCTGTAGGTGGCACTCTTTTTCTTCCATTCAGTTCTGGTCAATATTAAAGCTTATGCAGATGGTTTAAGTGTATTTTACTGCATATAGTCCTTTAAATGGCCCTATATCACAAGCTAGAAAGGGGAAAACAGCACAGCAATGACAGAACAATATGAAACAGCATTTTGTAAAGACATACACACAACATAGCGAAGTTTACCCAACGCCATCAATCTTAGACCCTCTGTCCATACAAGAAACAGAGAACATCTTTAGCAATACTTACCTGGCCAACCCCAGGCTGTCAAAGAGTGATCCCCCCCCCCAACAGGACAGCGGAGTTTGCAGTATATGCAGGGGTTGTGTCGTGCTGTTTAATCTAAGCTTTTGCCATTGCTGGTGTTGGAAACATAAAACTCGCTTTACTCTGTATGCGAGAAAGAATACATGTGGTGTTTAGAATAGCAAGTGTAAAAGCTTTCATACGCTGGATATAAGCTAGTCTCTATTTCTATTTTGCGGCAGTATATAAATTACATTGCATTACAATACATTGCATTTACTATTTACATCACCTCTTATAGCACAGCAGTTTAGATTCGACAACCTGTTTGTGTGTATGACGCTGCAGTCTCAAACCCAAATTATACTACAACATAATAATCTTTCATGCATTGCAGTGACGCAGTCTGTGGTATTAGTCTGAGAGATTAGATATCAGTGTGTTTGTTTTAGCATGCGTCGCAGCGCTGTAGTCTGTGATGTTTCATCTTTTGCAACTGCTGTATTGCAGCATAAACAAATCTGCATTTACCACTCTGCTAATGTCTGTGATTGACAGGCAGACAGGGAGTCTGGGAGGCGTCCAAGCTCTTCCTCCTCTCTGAGTAATGTCAGCATTTAGTCGGGATGATACAGGATCCGCTTTTAGTTGCCTGTCTCTCCTAAACACCCACACCCACACACTTATCACGCCTCTTCCCTTCCCTCCCCCCTTACTCTGACTGTCCTCCTAATTTCTTCACACCATTGTGATCAACCTTTACAACTCGTATCTCTCCCTCAGACAAACACACAGACCCCTCAAGCATAGAAAGTTGAACGGAGAGAACAACAATGAATTCTTGAGCTCCAGAGCTGTTCTAACTAAAGAGATGACGACTTAGAGTGCCGTGTAACTGAAATGGAAGGAGGTCTCTGTATGTATGTATGGCTGTCCGTCTGTCCCACGATTTTCTCGACAACCGTTAATCCGATTGACCCCAAAGGAACCCAAGGAAGTGCACTGTCCAGTGCAAGCGCTTGAGATCTATGGAAAATATTAATTAGTGCGTTACTACCGCCAGAAGGACACGCTGTGTAGCGTAATTGAGAGGGGACCCCTCTTAACTGTTACACCGCTAAACGGCATTCTGGGTACAGCTCGCTCTCCTTCGCTCGCTACAGTACATTCAAGAACAGATGAAGAAAGAGAGGCTGGAGATGATGGAAGGAGTCTCTGTCTCCCTGTATGTATGTCTGCCTTTTTTTTTTTGTTAATCCGATCATCTTCACACACGGCACACTTTTTATCCCTTTCTTTTGGAGAAATGCTGGTGTGTATTGTCTCATCTTTTTTCCAAAGTGCCTAAACTCAAGTTTAGGTTACCATCCACATTTGTAGTTTTTTTTTGTTTTTTGTTTTTTTTGTGTCACAAGCCTGCTGTGTGCTTAGGTATTCTACACAGACATGAAGCAATAGAAGACTGGATGTGCAGGGCAGCTGCTAGGTGGAACATTGGTAGAAATATGGCAGCCATGTAGAGTCCTCTTCTTTCATCTGTGCCCTTCCCTGCTATGTGTTTATGTTTGTAACACTCTGTGTGTGTGTAGTTGGTGTGAGCGCGTGTGTGTGTGTGTGTGCTGGTGTGCGGGCCGTCATATCAAATGTGAAATGGTTCCTTCCCTCAGCCTACAGGAAAGATAGGGCAGCCACAACATCCTGACGCACCCTCCACTTCCAACAATGAGGGCAGATGGACATGCGCCTCCAGGGTTTTACCACAAGCACATTGAAGCTGACCAACTGTTTTCTTGATGAGCAAGCTTTACTTTTACTTACTTAAGAACTAAAAATCATAGGATGATTTTATTTTTGTGAATCCATTTGTGGGGTTTTCACTGCGCTCCGACCAACTGGTGCTTTATCCTAGATGCGCATTACATGAAACGAACATTTTGTGTGTAAACAGATGATTTAGAAAACTCTGTTGAATGGCAGACTCCTGAGTGTGACCATCACTCAGGAGTTAGAGCTCTTCGTTTTATGTAAATTTTGTGGATCCACCCATTTGTTCCTCTGAGCTCTGTAAAGACTAACTAGTTAACTGTGCAGACTCATTTCAGCCATGTCCTACTGTCTTCCATCTGATGGGACAGATTTGCTTTGTTTTTAACCAGTGCAGCTCTACACTCCACACCTGCCCTGCTTCACTTGATATTTATGTGCGTTGCTGCAGCCCTAAGCATCTTTTTTTTTTTTTTTTATATTTTATAATTTATATGGAGCTGTGAGAGATGTCATTAGGCTTCACAACTGCATTAGCTTAGCTTAGCAGTGCTGTAGCAGAGCTGATGCAATGTAGACACTGTTGAAGATCTGTAGCCGCTGCCTCCGCTGCACAGTAGTCCGAGGTAGAGTAGACGAGGTGTAAAACACACTCCCAAAAGTACCTTCCAGCACTATGGAGCTGACTTTAGAATTTATCATTCTTAGGAAGCAGAATGTCTCCATGAAATGGCACTAAAGCCAAAGTGTGGGGTTATTAATAAGACAGTCAAATTCAATAGAATATGCTGCCAATTAAAAAGATCTGCCTGGAAAAGAGTCTGCAACTGATAATGTAGCTGGCAGGTTGTGTTTGTGGAAATGAGTGAACATAAACATGTCCTCTACAGTAACTGCAGGATGACGTCTTCTTGCAACAGTTTGTTTTTTCTTATCTGCTGTGATGCTAAAGTGTCTTTGAGGAAAACATTGAATACCTACATGCTCACTAATTGCAGGTTTCTCTGGATGCGAGCTGCAGCTAAATGCCTCAAATGTAAATGTGGGAGGGTTTATCTCGGAGGGCTCCCATCTCAGCTCCTGCTGAGCTCGCTGACCACTTTCACTCTTATCTGCCCTCTCTCAAGCACACACACACACACACACACACACACACGCGCACACACACTATCACAGATTCTTTGTTCATCTTTCCATCTCTTTTTCATCTTCAGAAAACCTTGTGTTGATGTTTTTTTTTGGTTACATTTTTATCATATCTGAGCTTTAAGCCAAAGGTTGTTTATTGGCCAGTTGGACACTTGTAGGACTCTTGTATTACCATTTATCACACACATCCACAGGTTTGCATGTTAATTATTTCATTTTTTCCCCCCTCTTTCACCACCCCGCCCCCCCATCTGCTGAGAGTCAAATAAGTTTCTTACGCGCAGACAGCATCATTCAGAGGTAACCAGGTATTCATGAAGTCCAATAAGAGCAAGCGGAGCTCACATCCATTGGTGGAACGCTGAAAGTCTTTTGTTTTATCTACATTCAGTAAAATCCGTCCAAGAAATGATAGGAAACAGTTGGAGCCTTTCAGAGGACTCCATCAACAGAGCAACAATTATTACAAAGAAACACGTGTTAAATAACCCTCCATTACTTATTTAACATCCTTATACCCAACCCTTACCCAAAATAAGCCTGAAATCCAGTGTAAACTGAAGGCCTTAACGTTAAAATAGCTTTTTGTAAGAGCGAGGGCTGCTTTAAATATTGTGCTTCGCCGCTCTCTGTGGCCATCTTCATCATTCATTTGTTTCTTCGGCGTTCCTCTCTGATTCCTGTTTAAAGACAGAAGGAACCTGCAACCCTGAGGTTGAAGCTGAACACGAGAGAGAACGACACCAAGAAGTGTGAAGAAGTCACTGAGCCTGCAGGCGAATGGTTTAAATTTTTCTCATAGGACAGCGAGTACAGTACAGAGGGAAAAAATAAGCGGATGTTATTTTATGTGCGTCTGCATGCTCTCTGATATGGCTTCTGTTGTTGGACAATAGCTGCTCTATGTGAGGCCTCTCTTCAAGGATGAAATTGTTGCCTGTTGTTCTCCCTCTCCTCCCTTTTCCCTCTCACTCCTCCTCTTTCCTTCCCTCTCTGTCCCTCGGTTTTCTTCTTTTGTGTCCTCTCTCTCTCTCTCTGTCACACAGTCAGCCATTCTTATCCTAGAATGGCTGCTGTGCTCACAGAAACCCAGTGTTATGCTTGCTATGCTTAACTCTGGAATATGTGGACACAAACCGCTATGTCACAAACCCATTGATACAGGAATATTGCCACACATGTAGGAGGTGATGTTGAACCCCTATATGTTGACTTATACAGGTGGCAAAAACAGACACCAATATTGACGTTTGAGCTTAATTCTTTTTCATCAATTTCAATTTTTTCACACAAAAGCCACAACAGTAGCACTAGAAGAAGGCAGTACAAGTATCAATGTTTACAAATATGTACCGCACTTAAATTTAGTTATTGAAGAACTGTGACCAAGCTACTCAGCGGGGAGATTTTAACTGTTAAAAAATATACATGTCAGTGCTCTCTGGTGTGATAGATGGAGACACTTTTTACATGACCTGAACCATATCTTTGGCATTACTGTATTTAAATTTTTTGTAACAACGCTGATAACGCTTTATCTGTGATAAGCTAATATCGGCCTGGACAAATGATCAAATAGGCTTTAACAGAGCCTGATGGAATAGAATCAAGTGTTTTTTAATTGATCCCTGTAGTGCAATTTGCTCCCTTTTGTCCATTGTGAGATCAGAGGTCAGGCTCTGTTACAGATCATCAGCTCGGGAGCTGGAGAACTGAAGAGCATGGGGTGGATACTTGCCAATACAGGGACTTAAACCTGGACTCCCCTATTGACAGACAATCTTGTTGATTGGCATCTGCTAACTGCGCCACGCTGTTGTCTTTGACCTAAAGCCAAAGCATGGTTTGACCTATATACTAGGATTTGGGATGTAGATGTATTTTTAGGAGGGCACTTTATTAAGGTAAGTCAGGGTCGGGTCCTGACAGTTTGGTTTGGGGTTTGGTCTAACATGTACGGATGCACTTATTTAGCTTTTTCTTTCCAGATCCTTATTCCAGTATCTCATCTGCTGAGTATTGATCCAATACAGGCGCTATTTTTTCCAAATTAGAGTCTGTCAACAGTTCTCCCTTACTTATTGTCAGTCTGAGAAATCATCCAAAACACAGCCAAAGTGGTTAGCTAGCTGGCGAGTTGGCAAGTCTGGACCTGCTTGACTGTCACTCCAAACGTGTTTGTGCTGGAGGGGGACAGAACTGTTCAGAAGATGAAATGTTTGATTTTTATATTAAAAGTACCACATAATAGTAACATTTAAATCACCTTTAATACTAATATTTATATTTTAGTAGGGATTCCCTGGGTCAGTAGCAGCCCGATGCTGACCTTATTAAGTGGAGCGGGCATCGGCCATGATGTGACCAACTCTGTTTTTAGCGCCACAGCAATCCCTGGCCTCATGTTACCTGGCATTTATTTTATTTCAAAGAGTTGAAAGAGGCATACAGATTATTTTTGTTTGTCACAGTGTTCTTTTCACATCAAGGCAAAGTATTGAGTCTGCTCCATGCAGGTTTTATATTTAAGATTGTTTAGATTGTGTTTTTTAAAGTGTGTGTGTGTGTGTGTGTGTGTGAGAAAGTCCGAACCAGTGTTATTTTCTAGTAAAGCTTATCTGAATCTGTCAGGCTTATCAGGATTTTAAAACTTCAGGCTTCACGAGATCTGATCAATTGGGCGTGTAGATAGATGGAGGCGCAGAGATAGGGGGATTGGTGAACAAATACCTTTTGCCTTTTTCACTCATCTGTCTTGTGTTTTCTTCCGCACAGGCAACCAGACAAACTGGTGGTGGTTTGGACACGCAGGAGTCGGCGGAAATCCTCCAAGGTTTGTATTTGATGACTGGAAACTGTAACAATAACACAAAACAAAAAAGGTCTCACTTGCAAATATGATTCTTTTTTATGTTGTCCCTCTGTCCTGCAGTCCCACAGCTGGCAGCCTGGCATCAAAAATCCCTACAGAGGAGTGGTGGTGTGGCCTGTACCAGAGAACATTGAGATCACTGTCACTCTTTTTAAGGTAGGCTGAGACAAGCATTGCTATGAAAAAGGTAGACTCGGGTAACATGAGGGTCTTTTTATGCTAGTGAACAGAAGTAACTGTAACCTAAAAACATAATTGGAGTGATTCCCACTCTTATCTCACCTCACCTCAGAAATGGGAGATTTACCACCAAATGTTGATTTTCAAGATTTGGTTAATTTCAGTAAAAGGGGCGACACCCAGAAGCAGCACAATGTCTATTTTATTTTGATTACATGAAATGCATCATAAGTATTACATGAATGATATTATGTGTGATTAGAATTGTTGGAGAGGGGAAATAATATTAATAACAGCAAATGTCTTAGCAACAATCAGCTTTATGGGAAATCTTGTTTTTAATTTAGAGAAATGCAAAACGCTGGTTTTTACATATTTCTACATATAGTAATACAGTTGTGTCTGTAAATGACAGACATGCACAGACAGTATCTGTCACCGTATCTGGCTTACTGAAACATGCTGGGCCTCTGTGCTGACAGGCTCGCTCAGAGCTCAGTGTCTTGTTACCCTCCTGTCACAAATACCTACATACCTGCCTCTGCTTTGTGAGGGCATTAGTAGCTTTTTACTTTTCAGTCATGGGTGTATACCTTACCAATTACATAACAACAACGTAGGGAATCCCGATAAGGCACTTGATAAAGACGGTCCATAAAATGCTAAATGTGTACTCGCACACAATGAAAGACAGTAGTCATAGTGACACAAATCGGAGATTTTATCTCCAGACGTTTGTAGAAACATATAAGGCACGCTGGCCTCTCCTCCAGTTAAAAGTGGACTTTCATTTGTACTGGCTCAGTTTTCTAGGTCTATGCTTGTTTGGCACTGCTGCTGTACATGTCAGTGTTTCTGTGTTCTGGGCCCACTTCCACTTCCTGTCCCAGCGGAAGTAATAAAGCTGTTTTTCTAATGTGACACAAAGCGAAGCCCCTGAAGGCGCAGGTCACCCTAATTTGCTGAATATAGCTACAAATCAAATGACATCCCCTCTGCAATCTAAAAGCGCGTTGCCTTTGTTAGAACAGATTTCTTCCACTACAACCGTTACAGTGAAAATTAGGAGACAAACACAGCCTTGATAAACCACCAGCTCATCAAGTTGTTATAGCTAAGGCGTTACTTCTTACTCAAACACAAAGCAACAAAAGCATGCCATAGCAATGGTATATCTGGCCACCTGAATAATATACGTAATATTCACGGCCTTTCAGCTCTGGTTTGGTTCTCCACAAACGCTCTCAAAAAGCTTTCTAGATGCTTGACTTTCTTCACCAATCACAATTTGTTTGTCTCTCTGCTGTTTTGTGCTGGGCAGGTGGCGTACAGTCACCTTGCCTGAGCTTGTCTACTGGAAAGGGCAGTCTACAGGTTTATATGGTGGGGTTGAGTGGTGAGACTCAACCATACAGGTTATGAACGGGGGGAGCGGAAAACCTACACCGAGTTATAAAGTGACATGGAATTGAAAAGTTTGTTCAATAATTTTTAAAGGACGCTCCACCTGTTTTGCAAATAGACCTACAGTACTAAAATAGCTGTATAATGAAATCCTACAAGGTTTTGACAGAATGCCTACACAACAAACTGAGGGCATGGATTACGTACAAAGGGTATGTTGTACACAATGTAAAGCCCCTTTGAGGCAATTTGCTATATATAGCCCAATATCACAAATTGTCTTAAGGCACTTTGTATGAGAAACAAGGACATGAGGGAGACGGAGCTCTTACAAATCATAACAATAATTTTTGCTATATATAGCCCAATATCACAAATAAAATAAAATAAATAAATAAAATTGAATTGGATTTTGAAAAATGTAGGCATTTACATTACAGGGAGGGTCTAAAAAAAAAAAAAAGATTCTGTTGGTTGCATTATGGTAACTGTAGGATCCAGAGTTTTTGGAGCTTGAGCCATATTAGAGAGCAAAAGTAAGGAAACTGCAAACTCTGCTGCAATGATTTTGACCATCTGTCTCTCAAGTCCCCCAACTTAATGGACGTGCAATACTACAGTGCTGCAGTGCCCCTTTAATATCAAAATATTACTGAATGCCAGTCTAAATCTGTCAAAATCTAATACCTAATAACCTACAATTTTTAGATATTTCTACAGTGGGTTGAATGAAGGTTAAAGCAAACGCTAACAGTGATTTGGAGATGCACTCATACCCCTGTCTGGCCTGAAGCTCTGCAGCGAAAACAGCTGAGCTCCGTAGTATTGCAGCCTGTACCTCAGGGACATGTACACCAGCAGGCAGCCTTTGCTGAACTTTGTAGAGGGCAAGAAAATACTGAAATTAATAGGTACTTTACGTGGGCACCGTTCTGAACGCTCATTCTGTTGACAGAATCAGTCCCAACTAGGGCTGGGTTTAAAAAATACATTTTCCGATTTAAATCAATCTTCATTTGAACTATCCCATATCGATTCATAAAATCGAAGATTGATCTTTTAATATATGCCCTTTTATCTGTGGATGCGTGAAGCTTTAACCCCGTGTGTCCATTTAGCCTAGCAATATGCAGAGAAGTGAAGTACTTGTCAAGCGCTTGTCAACCTTAAATGTCAAGTTTTTTTCTTAATATCTATATATTTATTTATAATTTAATGGTTGGAGAAACACTGGGCTGTCTGAGTGGAAATATCAGCTCTGTTATAGGGGATTTAGAGGGTCACTTCTTAAATTAAATATTTTTAATAAAGCACCAGGTTAGAGGGTTCCTTGTAAAATTGCCAGCATTACTTCTCCGAGAATCTCTTTCATATCCACGCAAACCTGGTATTGTTACTAAAATATATTAACTGAATTGATATCAAATCGGAAATCGAATTGTATCGGGACCTTGTGAATCGATTCGATTTGTGAAATCAGTGGCGAGCTATACCCAGCTCTAATCCTAACAGAGACAATGTGCAGAAAGCATAGTGGCTTACAGCTAATCCTTAGTGAAACACTTGGCTTGTGATTTATTTATTTATTTATTTTTTTATAGCACATCTGCATTTTCCAAACCTGTAGAAGAGCTAAATGTTTGCTTGCACGGGGAGAGATGTGTTAAATATTTTATCCATGAAGATCCTTGTTAATGTTTTAACATGTTAACAACAAGAAAAATGTTGCATACTGTCACAGACCTGCAGCTTATGATTACCAGCAGCACTAAAACACTGCAGACAACACCGTAAACTGAGATGGCTGATAAGGTCGTGCTCTGTTGGCTTTTAGAAGCAGTTTATGTAATAATGGACGATTTAAATGTATCTGTATGACTTGCTGTGTGTGTGTGTGTGTGTGTGTGTGTGTGCGTTGTGCCCATGTGGGTGTTGCGTTTGACCGTTTTGCCAGACTGCAGGAATATTGATTTCCTAGGGTGTGTCACAGGCGCACTCAGACAGAATGGCCATCAGTGCGTGTGTTTGCCTGTGTGTTCATGTAATACTGGGGCTGCAACAAATGACTATACTCAGTACTGATTGAATCATTTGGTCTGTGAAAGGCAAAAAGTAATAGCAACAGTATGAGCAGTAATAACAGCAAATTATATTACTCGAGGCCAAAGCTCATTTTGATGGTTAACCCTGTTGGATTTGATTTCTTTCGGGAGTGCGCGAAAGGAGGGGTTGATTAGGTTAGATTAGCATGTCTTTGTGTGTCCAGCAGTGATTTGTGGTTGTGTGTATGTGCTCCTGGAGGGCAGTGGAGCACATTTATGCCAGCACAATAAAACAGGGCGGCCTGCTGTCGTGCTGCCTCCATTACGGTCTCCTCTCATCACCTCACAGCTAAACAGGTAGGAAAAGAGACACGACAGATCGGCAAAGCCAGTGCAGAAATACACTCTGTTGCCAGTTTTATTAGGTACACCTAGCTAAAACGAATGCAGTCTAATGCCACAGTCCTGCCATAAATCCAACCTTCAGGAAGGTTATGAGGTTCAGTTTTTGTTGAAACCGTTTTAGAGCGGTGTTCACAGATCGTTTTGAAGGATGTAGTTGTAGATGTAGTTTGTGGTGCTGTTGAACTGTGTTGCATTATACAGAGAGAGTGTTTCTGTTGTTTAGCCTACCCTCATTGATATAAATGGGGTAGACAAAAGACTAGCAAAACCTGTCAGTATAACACTCTCCAATTATTGCGTTTATCCTGTGTTTAAAAGTAACCTAATTATTTCAAAACATTCGACACGTGTGAGAAGGGAAGGAGGACAGACAAACCAGGTCAGTGGGTGAATGGAGCGAGAATAGAGAGAGTGTTGGCAGAGCTGATGAGCTGCCACTCGCAGCTTTTAAAAATGAAAATCTTCAGTTAATGAAGTGAATTGTTTCAGTGTTTTGCCATCAGGATTACTGCGTGTTGCTTAAGCATGATAATTCATAATTATTAAGTGTAGTTTTGATGCTGTATCAAATGACCATACTGTGTTTCCAGTCTGCTCTAATGTACGGTATATTGTGTACTTAAGCGTTTTTTTTCACATTGCCCTCGCAGGACCCCCATGCAGAGGAGTTTGAAGACAAAGAGTGGACTTTTGTCATTGAAAATGTGAGTACTAAATTATGTCTTTGTCCCCTCGATCTTTTTATCTTTGTTATTGCATTGACACTATCTCTTATTGTGTCACACATTTTTGCATTTGTATTTGTTTTCTACCTTATGGGGGGAATGGGAACAGTATGATTGGATGCCTTGTTCAAAGGCACCTGGACTGTCATTTACAGTGACTGGTGATGACAACTTTGAAGTAAAACAGGAAATAAATTCCTTATTCTCAGCTGGTCTCTAGGAGATAGGTTTTCAAAGTGGGAGGAGGCTCCAAACCGTTTCAGGGGATGCTCAGTAATGGAAGTGAAGTGAAAATATTACATTAGTTATCTTTTCCAAGCTTTGCCTGAGGGGAGGGGCCACAGTCTCAGACTTTGAAAACCCCTGTTCTAGGTAAATCCTCATGGCATTACATATGCAGGTTCTGCCACCATGTGGTGAGGCTGTGCTATTACATGCTTCTCTCAGTGTGGATGGGGATCCCGCAGAGCAAACTACAAGGGCTGATTTTGGGAGGGGCAAATTGGTCACAGTACTGTTCACTGCAATAGCAGGAGAGGGAAGAATGAGTAACGGTGAATAACCAAACACAGGGAAGGTGGAGAAGAGAGAGGAATTGATTGGGCAATTTGGAAAAGTGGGAGAGATGGATTTGGGGAAGAGGGAGGGCAATAGAGGAAAAGAGACATAAAAGGGGAGACTATTTTGACATGTACCAATGGGCTGCCAGGAAACTGGAAACTTGCTGGTCAAAAGTGATTTGCTGGAGCCAGTTCTGTGACACGGTGTGCCCAAGTAAGACAGACATTCAGTACAAACGGGGCCTTTGTACTTACACATTGGCCTTTCTTGTTTTAGCCGTTAGTAGAATAGTTATTCAAAAATGTATGACTAAAGCTTTCTGTGGCAGTGATGCGATTTTGTGTCTCCGAAACTCTGAAAGAAATATTGTCTGCATTAAAATCAGTTTGTAATCCGTGACACTGGAGGAAAAAATAATAGCACATCTCCATATCATTCACTAATTGTCTTAGTGATAAAATTGATAATGATAATTTCTTTTGCTCTGTGACTCTGCGAGATCTGAGGTCAAGATTTGCCACAGAGCGCTGCCTTTTGATCTGCCTGGGATTCACTTGAACAGGGTGTGTCCACGCTGTCACAGGTGCTTGTCCTGGTCCTGTAGTTAAAGGAGGAGTCACCCTGCTGGCTATACATATACATACATTATATACACATATCACAGGGACAGCCTGACCTCCCTTTCAGTGCAAGGTCTTGAAGTGTTCAAGAATCTCTATCTGGTGCTCACATTTGTTTGTGTTGGGGAAGGTTTTGAGGTGCCCAGTTTTAAAGCCTCCAGGGCGTTTCTTTCGAAGGAACTGTTGGACGTTATGCCAGTTTCACGTTTCTGATAAATGCAAGCCTTGACATGTGTTGCCAAAACTGCTGTAATAGTTGAAGTGAAGACTGTCATTCACCCAAAGTTGATACGTGCGCTGACTTTGTTTTTGCTGGCATAGCAGCTTTTTACAGAGTGCTTATAAAGTCATATCTGTCTTACACGTTTTAGCAACAGATTGACTGCATTTTAAGGAGCTATTACGTCAAAGCGTTGGCATTTTGGCAGGATTTCATCTTTAAACTTTAGCAATGTTGAAGAGGTTCTGAAATTACATTTGTGAGAGTGACCAAGACGAGCAAATACATCTTTAATGAATTCAACTTCCAAATGCTTTGATGTGTAAACTTTCTGACTGTCGAGAGAGGGGGGCATCACTAGTAATCAACAGGGATAGACCTCCGAGACTCCTTAACCCTCTTGTTATTGTCTTTTTTTTTTTATTTTAAAGAGAGCCGGCTGAGTGCTTTGCCACTGTCACTTTCTGTCAACGTCAAGCTCAAAGGAACGGCAGCAGAAACTGCTCTACCTTTCTCTCTTTGATAGAAAGCTGAGAAGACAAGCAGGTCAGCCAGTGTTCTCTGGCCAGAGCGTGGGAGAGAAAAAGAGAAGTTTGTGGGTTTGCCTGTGTCTCTGCATACCTGACTAATGACAGAAAGATCAAAGCCACACCAGTCCCCTGACAGCAGGAATGGAGAGCACAGAGGAAAGAAGGGAGGGGATGGAGGGAGGGAGAAGGCAACTTTTCTACCCTCGCACACTCACGTGTAGAGGGATGAAATGATGGCAAAATAAGAGTGAGACTAATGGTGTGATTTTATGGTTGGAGGTTTGGCATGTATTTGCTTAATTAGAAAATAATTTTAGGGTGTTTTTCAAAATGACATTGTGCTATGAGTGGTTAATTTTATACATAATATACAGGAAGTGAACAGGTGAGGTTTCTCTGGGTTTATTTTGTCCCTCCAAACCTTGTGAATCTTAGAAAAATAATACACATATCTCTACTTATTCTAGTGTCACAAGTGTATTGTCAGGACTGCGGTTCAGTCTTCTTTCCTCTTTGTCTCTACATAATTTTTTTTATGTTGAAGTGTTTGCTTGGTTGAAGTTTCTTTATGAATGGCAAATGCCTCGAAAATGTAGAGTAATAACAAAACCCTAGTAACCAAGAGACAGATAACAAAATGGAAGATAGCAGCTTTTGAAAAAAAGGTTAGTTAAACTCTATTTTTAAAGACAACACATACTATAGCTGTATCCTCGTGGACTAACCCGCCTGGAACGCGTCCTGATATTGCTGTACTGTGTCGGTTTTTAGGGTTGCATCTGCATGCTACTTTAAGGAAATGTTCACAGTAAGTACACATGCATTGGCAGCTCAAAAATAAAAGCCATTAAACTCTTGAGACATTTATTTCCTTGTAAATTTCATACTTAAGTTGTACTATTGGTCGGTGCCTTACAACTTAATCTCTGAGTATTATTACCGTTACTTCTAATGTGTGACACGGACAGAGAGAAATGCATCCTGCTCCAGTAATCATTGTTAACTTCACATACAGTACATATTTCCAGGTGTGATGTAATGTATAACAGTAACTCTACTATTCATATTATTTACTTGTTTCGGGCATGCGTCATTTCAAAGCCTCAACAAAGTCCAATCTGCCTTTTGATTGATGCGATTTATATTATATTTTAATTGTGCTGCCGGTTCCTAGTTTCTCACCATTAATAGAGCAGGTGAGCAGAAATTAATGAACTATATAAATTGACCACAAGAGGGCAGTCTACCCTAAGATCTGTGAAAACCCCTTTTCAAACGTTCATTGTTAATCACCCCTTTATGTCGCATCTGTGTTTATCTGTATATGTGTGTCAATAGGAAAGGTATCTTTTGTGCACGTGCCTGCATGTCTGTGTTGATGTATGTGTGACGAAAGGTGTAACGTTATCCAAACATACTAAATGTCTGAATGGGTCTGATCACACTTTGCATGTGTGTATGAGTGTATAGGCAGCTGAGATCCCCTTGCTCACACACCACCCCCACCTTTCAGGTATCGAAGCTAATATAAAGTCAGGAGGGAAGAATGAATGCGGTAGTGAGTGCTGCTCTGAGGAGAAGGAACCGAGGAAGAGGAGAGGTGAGCTCCCCTGACCCCTCATCAGACGGCAGAGGAGAAAGGGGAAGAATACGCCATTGTGCCCGAGCGCAGGAGATGATGAAATTCAAGATCCCCGCGCTGTGGCTTCGTCTTAATCTGGGGGCCCAACCTCGCACTAGGCTAATCCCTCCCCGTCGAATTACTGGCCCTGGTTAGATTGTATTTTGTCATTGAAAATGGCAGTGTCAAACACTACCTTTTTCTCTCCTCTATTTGTTCGTCTGCCAAGGCGAATCGCATAATCAAAAGATGGAGAGAGAGAGAGAGAGGGCGAGGAAGAGAAAGCGATGGAGAGAGGGAGAGGTGGCGGGCTGAAAATGGCTACACAGTAGTATCTCTAAATTGCATGCTACCCTTGCCTTTCACCCTTTTTCAAATAGGCCCGTATTATCAAAAAGGTGGGCAAATTGAGAGTCAAAAGATTGGACGGCTATATTTGAAGGCTTTGTGCTGACAGACTCTTTTGTGTGTGTATGTGCATGGGGGGGGTGGTTAATGTATGCCTGTGTGTATTCTCTGCGTTTGCAT
The DNA here is from genome assembly GCA_011952105.1 of Coreoperca whiteheadi. Taxonomy (NCBI): domain Eukaryota; kingdom Metazoa; phylum Chordata; class Actinopteri; order Centrarchiformes; family Sinipercidae; genus Coreoperca; species Coreoperca whiteheadi. The sequence goes on from CM022471.1 coordinate 5,694,082, forward strand.
ATCAACTGAAGCTGGAGATGACCAACTTCCCTCATCTTCAAAGCTTTGTGAGAGGATTTAAATATCACACACACACACACAGGACTGTTACAGACACAGAAGCTATCATGTCTGAATACATTGAATATACAGTAATACACACTCCAAGGCCCACTCTCCCTGCTCCTCCCCCATCTCGTTCCCTCCAAGTCATACTTTAGCTCTTTCACTCACATTACATCAATGTCACTCAGAAAAGAAGGAATTTCCAAATCTATGGCTGCTCTGCCAAATCACCGCTTACACAGTTTGACAGCCTGTCTGCTGCATGTTTCCAAATTTTCAATACCGATTTTGAAATTGCCACTTTCAGGACTCACGGCTTTTAACCTCCTGTTTTAATACTTAAACCTACACAATCATTGCATTAAGAGTGACCGTGTTTTTCTGCTGCATAAAGGGGAAACGGTTTGTCCCACACAAAATCCTGGTGAATACAAAATGTTTCCTTAGTTTTACTTACATTTAATGTTTATTAGCCAAAAGAAGGGTGTGGGAGGACAATTTTTAACTCACCACGCTTGGAAAAGCAACTTTCAGCTTTAATGCAGCGTATATAGACCAATATTAGACTATTTACTGTGTATTGAGGGATTTTTCATCATGGCTTACGATAGTGTTTCTGCCACCCCTTTGGCCATATTGTTACTGCTTTCTTCTCCCTTCTATCTCTTTTCCTCTCTTTCGTCTCTCTCAGTCCTCTCTCTGAGGTGATGTCCTGTCTATTGTGGACCACATCCAACTCCATTAAGGCCATTTCCACGCCACATACCTCCCACTTACGCACACTCATGTACAGTCACACGCTGTCACATACTGATACACACACACACACTCATCTCACTGCGCACACAGTGAAAAACCATGACACCCAACCACTCACACACAGACACAGACACACACACACACAGGCTGACCTACCTCATCACCTTTACACACACTCCCTTACACACACACACCCTCTCTCTGTATTGTTCCCATAGCCATCGTGCGTATACTGCCCCCCCCTTTCCGTCTGGAACACATTACGTAGGCCAGTGGCTTGTGAGCGCTGACTGGGCCTCGGGGAAGAAAAACACAATTATTTCAGCCCTCGGCTATTCACGCAAAGGTGACAAAAGCTGGTATGAAGTATGAAATCCCAAAAGTTTCTCCCGTGCCGAGGCCGACAAATTGGGATTAATTTGCGCTTGTGTGCACGCGTGTGTCTCCAAAGTTTTCACCTTTGCTCGTTTCCCATTTCTTAAATAGTTTGGGAACTCAAAAGGCCTAATTTATTGTGTCAGAAAGAAGAACGTGTGTTCGCGCGTGTTGTGTGTGTGTGTGTGTGTGTGTGTGTGTGTGTGTGTGTGTGTGTGTGTGTGTGTGTGTGTGTGTGTGTGTGTGTGTGTGCTAATTTAAAATAATAAATGCCTTATAGTTAAAAGCTGGACGGATGGAAATTAGTGTGTGTTTGTGTGTGCATCACTGTAGGGGGGTGGGTTCTTAGTATGTGATCACACATTCACACACGCTTCCCAAATTAATTTAATCTAATTAATCACCCTGAGGAGAGGCAACAGATGCTGGCGATTACCCCCCATGTGTGGAACCCCCCCCGGTGCAGGCACATACACACAACCACTAACACACACCGCACTATGGGCGCACACACATAACTATTACAACTCTAAATGCTTCCATTTTCTCCCACTATGCAGCTAACATATATTATTTTTGTTCATTGAAGCACATACAGTATTGTAGGCTGAATAAGAAAATGAAAAGACACACACATTCTGCAACAGCAGAGAGCAAATTACTCCACACAATTTAAGCTCACAGGAGAAAAAAAAAACTCAACAATGTAAATGATGTGCGTCTATATGTGTGTGTGTGCATTGGTGTCTTTGGTGAGAAACTTCCCCTGTGTCTGGAGAACTATGTATTTGGCTGTCTGGTGTGTGTGTGTGTGTGTGTGTGTGTTTTAGTGGGTTGTAGGTGGCTGTGGAGGCCGGGTGGTCCCTCCTGTCGCCCTAATAGGCTTACTGGCCCCTAATCCACACCACACCACCCCATCACATGGCTGGTCTGCTGACTAACTGCTACTACCACCACCGTGTGTGTGTACCCTTTTTTTTTTATACATCTCTTCTAGCACACACATGCATACACTCTTATACACGCAGGGACGCCCTGCTCTGCACAGCTTTTGGCACACTATCGCTTAGCACACACCAGATCTTCTATCTGTGTGTTTTTGCTTATATGCATGCGTTTGCTAATTAAACTGTTGCCACAGATGATTTGGGGGCGTTGCCTCTGTGCTTGCGTCATCTTTTTCATTCAGTTTTTTCTCTTTCTGTCTCTGTTTGTGTAGCTTTGTATTTATTCTCTTTTCGTATTGTTTTGTCTGCGAAACTGTTTTGTCTTTGCCCTGTTTATTCTTTACTCTCTCGTCCTTGTGTTCTTGTATGCCCCCCCACATGCTGTGTGTGTGTGTGTGTGTGTGAGAGACATATGTGTGCCATGGGCATACAGTCTGTGTGTATGCCCTTATGTTTGCATGTGTGACTTTGTATTCGTGCGTCATGTGAGCGAGTGTGTCTTGTCCCACTGGTCCAGGTTGTGACCTCAGCTTTCATCTCCTTAGTCTGAGGCTCCTGCAGCCCACTGTGCTCCGCTACCAGCCAACAACGCAGCAGACAGAGCGAAATGTACACTGTCTTACATACAGTGTCTCTCTTTCATATATACACCCATAGGCACACACACAGGCTCGTGGCCTGTGTACACATACAGCATATAATCCACACACAGACACACTCGCACCCTATCACACACATACACAAACACATATAGATACGTCTCCAGCCCATACGCACCCATGCAGAGTCTAAACTGGCCCAAACAGGTTTTTGTTTTGCCTCACACAGAGACGTTTAAGCCCAAAATAAACATCAAAACACAAGTGTCACCTGAGAAACGGCCGTATTCCCACCTGTGTGGCCTTCCAAAGACAGACCTAAGTCAGTGTGTTTTGTTTTGGCTCGAGCTGTCTGTCTGACAAACTGCGGCTCATACCATGTGTTGAGTATTTTGGCCTAACTTAAATGGATGACGATGCATCTCACCACTGAAATATACACTTGACGCGTAAAAGGGGAGTGCTACTGTAAGAGGCCAAAACGAGGTGAGATATTGTGATTGGTTGGTCAAAAGGGGGGAATGCATCATGTTTAGGTGGCAAGACCTTTAGGCAGAGAGTCGACTGCTAACTTAACTATAATTTACTGCAGCGCAAGCTAACACTGATATACTCACTGTACATCCAGATCTGGTTGTGTAATAAATGGCACCCCTGCCAATCACCGTCTATGCACACACGACTTACATGTTCCTCAAAATAAAAGGCAAATGAAGTTAAGTAAAACTAATTACGGTACTGTTTTAATGAACTTTGTCTGTAGGTGTCCCCTTTGTCATTTAGCCACGGTGCATGTCGCTGCTCATGTTAACCAATCAGTTGAGAGTACCTGAGACTGGGTGTTTAAGACAGCAAATCTTGGACATCGTGGTATCCAAGAGGTTTAGGACACATGCCACACAATCTCAATGTCTGTTGTTCGAGTCCAGCTGGCAACCTTTATTGCAAGCATTCTGCCTCTCTTCACATTCTGTCACTATAGTCAGCTATAGCAGTAGAAAGGCAAAGAAAAAAGACATTTATTTCAATAAAAATGTCAGGGACTAGTATGTTAACTCAAAGGAAGCTAATTTCTGTTACAGTATGATAATGGCTGTTGTCCCGGGCCCTGCAGGGGCTGCCAGCTCACTGTGTACAGGCTTGTGCCAGTCTAGAAAACAGGTTGTACCTCCTCCTCCTGTTACTGCCTCCTGTCCCCAAGCTGACCCAGAAGACACACACGCATTCACCTGCAAACATACATGCTGGCAAGGTTCCGCAGAGGCGTCTACTGTTTTAGGTTTTTTGGGCGGGGGATCTGTGTAAAATGAGCCTTGAACCAGCAACAGGGAAGTGAACGTGGGAGGAGAGGCTGAGAGATGAGAGGAGGAGGTGAAGAAGGAGGTAGACTGAGACGCTATTCGTCGGTGCAGTCTTACTTGTTGGCTTGTCTTTGTAAACGCTGTGCCACTTATTGACTCTCTCGTCTTTAAATTGTTCTGCGTGTGCGAAACCTGATGTGCAAATACACATCCAGTGCTCAGCTGCAGCCTCTCAAGTTTCAGAACATTAATAATAATTAAGAAAATAGGTCTGTGGAATTTGTTTTCACTTTGACGAATGTTAACATCAAAGCTCCAGTTGTCCATTGTTTCTTTCCTATTATGTTGCCATTTTCCACTGTCTCTGTCTTCCATTTTTTTTTTTAATTAAGAGCTACAGTCCTGATATCTCATAGGAGGTCTTACATTATTGGTTGCCACACCCTCTGTTATCAGCCATCTCGGAGGTCGTGCTCTATCACTTCATGGCTTCACATCCTGTCACCTGCCCTCCTCCTCGGTCGGTTCTAAGCAGACTCTCCCTCCCCGTCTTCATCCGCATCTCACCTTGTTTTTGGTGTCAGGCCTTACACTGGGCGATGTCAGACAGTTCTGATGCGATGTGAGATGCGATTGAACAACAACAGTGGAATAGTTATAATCTCCATCTCGGTTATTTATTTTTCCTCTGGGCGACTTAAGATGGCTGCTTGCGATGGAGACAGGCCTGCGTGGCCCGAAAAACACTGCCCTGTGCAAATCCCCCTGTTTATCCACAAGCTTGACCCGCTGGGCCTGCATGGGCGGGTCGTTAGCTCGGTACATATGTGTGATGTGGGTGGTGGCGAAAGAATATGTGTGGGTGCACGCATGGAGAGGCTTATGATGAACTTAGGTTAAACTTGTGTGTAGGGTGACTCGTTTGACATTATCTCATCAAGATCCGCTCGCAGTGAGTTTGTGCGAGTGTGTGTGTTTGTGTATGGGCATTTTAGGGTGTGAACACACACACACACACACACACACACACTTACTGGCAAACTGAGGCAACTGTTCTGCTAAGTGGCAATGAATAGGGTCTTGTGATGTGCTCTGATGCCAGTGCTAAGCCAGCCACTGACAGTTAGACTGATCCCCAAACATGACTCGGTCTCTGTTTGGGATATAAATCTGTACTTAGAGTACCGCACCCAGAGAGGATGGGGTCAGGAATTCGAGGTGACTTGCTATGAAGGCGTAGTACACCCACTGGGTGTTGAGGACTTGTGGCAAAGGACACATTCTCACCATGTGAGAAGTGCTCATATGGGATGTGTCAGTTGTCAAAATTGGCTTCTAAATTTCCTTTAAGCAAAGGTGAAACGAGGTAGGAAGTTATTACAGATAAACACAAAATCTGCAACATTTACATTATATTTAGCTTCCCTTTCTTTAAATGTCTTAAGCAACTCTCTGTGTTATCAGTTGACACGAGTACAATTCCTGTGGAGGCAGTATGGCGACCCTTGCCCCCCTTAGTGCTTATTGGTTACGAGTCGTCTATGAATCTGAAAATTAAAGGTTATTCTCCAGTTTCACCATTTAAAAGATCACGGACTAAATGGCTCATCCACAATGTACACATGAGCGGGAGCTGTTTGGGTTTTTGGGAGTGAGTCTCACATGTAGATGCACATAAACAGAATTGGGGACCCCTATTGTTCTTTCGTGGAAAAGGAATTTCAAAGAACAAGCGCTCATCCATGCACACACACGCACACACACTAAGGCACACCAGCTCCTTATCCAATCCCTCCACTAATTCCCCCTTGGTAGAAGGTGTTCATTGTTTCTCTTTCATTCTAATCTCTCCCTCCTTTTTTTAAAATCCATATTAGATTCTCTTTGAGTTGGCCACAATCAGAGGCACTGAAGCAGAGCATCACCCTGCTAATGCTCTTTGTCTCCCCAGATTTGTCACTTAGTATGGAGAGTACACCTTTGTCATGGAGCAGGGTGGGAGAGAGGCTGACTCTCACTTGGGGCAATTGTTTCTTGTCACAGGCCATCTTAACCCCCCTCCCCCTTACGCAAATCAGCTTTGCTCTGGATTAGGGCCCTATCATAGCTCTGTCAGATCTCAGCAGCCTGCCTAAAACTACTAAAACAAACAGATTCTTAAAGTGAGAATCGAGTGGATGTGGAGATTTTGATTACCCCCACCCGCCCCTAAAAAATAAAATCCTTGTGTTGTCTTAACCTGGAAATCATCATTTGATATCTCTGAAATGTTGAAGTTCCAGTCTGAGATCTTGCTGGGAGTTTTATCAACCAAACCCTTTAGCTTCTTAGCATCCTCTTCTCTGTTATCTGGTAGCAATGCTAAAAGAAGATGGGCGGAGTATCACCATACAGTCAGTTAACAATGGGATAATATAGCAGTTTCATAGAAATGTATCATTACTTTATTTGCATGTCATACTGTCTAGAGGTTTTATCTTACCTTGAAATTAAAACAGGTGCTTAAATAAGAATTGAGTTGGTAAAGTGAATGTAAATGGTCAAAAGAGTGGACTCCTGGGAAGGCACAGTTAAAGTTTTCCCCTCCATTTAACATATAAAGCACTTTCAAACACTGTTTCATAACTGTTCAATGACTAAAGCCAGTATTGTTATCGGTTTGTATCTGCCAGAGGTTATTTTCTTGCTTTCACAGTGACAAAGTGAGACCGATTTTGTCGGTATTGTATCAGTTCTGCCTTATTCGGTACGTTTTCTGGTATAGACGTGTGTTTATTGTGTCAGAGTGTGTACTATAAAATGAGGTGAAAGCTCATGAGAACTCGGGTGCTCGACCATCGTCATTCATTCTGACACACACACACACACACACACACACACCACTCCAATATCTTTCATGCACTCAAATCTGTCCCAACTTTATTTGTGCACACATGTACACAGATTTTGCTGGACACGCACCTCCACCGATGTCCGCCACCGTGGTGAATCTGCTGTCCTGATATCTGAACGGCTGCTTCATGCAGGAGGAGTAATCAATCCCAGATACAGTAGCTGGGGGTATTGGCTCAGTGGCTGTGTGTGTGTGTGTGTGTGTGTGTGTGTGTGTGTGTGTGATGATGTTATTGGCCATTTTAGGCTTCTACGATGGCAAGAGATGGTGAAATGGTGGGAAAAGTGATGAGCAGGCACTTCATAGACCAGGGATGAACTTCTGCTATAATCCTGTCGACCTATCTCTCTCTCCCTCCCTTCCCCTCTTGGCTCTGTTTTTCTTTCTCCATCACCCCCTCTCCCTTATTTTCTCCATCTTTTCCCTTCTCTACATTTCTTTCCACCTCTGTCTTTCATTTTCGTCTTCTCTACCCTTCTCTCTTCCCATTTCTTGACCACCCCCTTCTTTCTAAGGCCCCCTTGTCCCTTTCTCTCTCTCCAGCAGAAGTGCAGAGCCAGGGCTTTTGCCTGCTGGTAATTTATTTTCCCATTAGCCCCCTGTCTGAAGTGCATGCTCTGGGTCTGAGTGTGTGTGGGGGGCACTGAGGGCCACCCAAAAGAAAGACCCGGAGAGTCGAAGAGAGGAGGGCACCCTGGACACACTGATAAGACGAGAGAGGGGTGGGGGAGGCAGTGTGGGAGGGACAGAAGTGAAGGGAGAAAGAGAGGGTATGAGATACTGGCTTGGTGTCCATCTAAGCGTTTTTGCTGGTTATGAATTACGATGCAGACTAATTAGGAAAGGTAAATCAAAAGTGATTTAACTGACAACAATTGTGATAAACAAGGAATTGTTCGTCATCTGTCATACAAAGATGCCAAACATTTGCTCGTTCCAGCTTCCCAATATTGAGGATTTGCTGCTTTTCTCGTTTTCTATAATTGTAAATTGAATATTTTTGGGCCATGGACTGCCGGTCGAGCAAAACAAGACATCACCTTGGGTCCTTCATCTTTCACCATTTTCTGACATTTTATTCACTAAACTATTAATCCAAAAATAAACCAAAAAAATGTATCGATACTAAAATTGTTAGCTGCAGTGTTACTGTTCTCATCATAGCTTAGATCCCCTTCTAAAGAGGTTTTATGTTAGTTTGCTTCATGTCCATGCTGCAAAATTGCTCCTAAGGGTCTCCTGTTATAATATATTAATTTAAATGTGTCCACTAAAATCTGTCTTGCTTTCTATGCACCTCCTGTCCCAGCCTTAACATTGCTTGTGTGTGGATTTAATGTAAACGTCCAGTGTAGCTGCAGCAATGCAGACGGTATCAAGTGTGTGTCAGGTGCATCGCTACAACCTATCAGAAATATATGCTCAAACAGAGCACATAGTAATGACATAAACATACACTCAAGTCAAGTGTGACCTCGTTGGGAAGGTCAGGGGAGTATGAAGGAAGCCGGATGCTTTTTTGTGTGGTTAAAGCTAATATCCTTCAGCCTGCTGACTTGTGCTCAGGCTGTGTGGTGTAGAGATGATAGCTTTTATATCTGGAGGTTTCATTAATGTTTTTGAACCTCTGGAATATTGCTGTTCTTTAGTGTATTTGTGTGTGCTCTTGGCTTGGTGTTGCAAGCTAGTAAGAGATTAGTCCCCAATAAAACAGCCTCCTCTCCCAGTTAGGATTAGACCTTTTAAGGGCTGGTTGGTTTGTGACTCTCCTCCTTTCATCTGCTGCCATCAGAGGCAACCCTGCATTAAAGGCATTCCTCTCTCACTCTCTCTGTCTGTCTTTCCCTTGCTCTCTCTCTCTCTCTCTTTCTCTAACCCCCCCCATCCCTCTCTTCTCTCTCTCTTACACACAAACGCTCACTCGGTTATGTTTTCTGTGTTGACTGATTATCAATATGTGTGATAACTTGAATCTCCTGCCTGGCAAACACAGAATATTGGCTTCAGAAGCAAGCTATATAATCTGTTACTATCAGAAATGAGTTGAAATGAATTAAATGAACAGGTTTTACAATCTGATGGCTATAAGCATAATAGCAAGGATTGTTCATTGCCCACTTGATCATTTTTGGTGTTTGAGTGCATTTTAGTAAATAACTATCCTCTCTGTTGCAAGGTGGCAATGTTTTGTTCATTTAGTACAAAACATGTATTATTATATCCAGCAAGAAGTGCTGGAGACATACTGTGTTGCAGTTAAAAATGTACCTTTTAATGAAAGTACACAGCTCCCTTTAATCAAAGAAAAACTCAATGTTTTGATGTGGCCTCCTCCACAATTTGGTCAGAGGTCAGGCTCAGCTACAAAATGGCTACCCTTTAGCTAGTATACTGGTAGTTCCATCTCAAGGACACCAAGCATGACAAATCCTGTCTTTAGATATTTTTCATTAAGCCTTCATGAGATTTGGAGTCTGCACCCAGTTGTGAGCTTTTGTTTGCAGTTGTTGGTGCACAGTGGTTGTTTGTGACTGTATGTTTACCTCACTATCACCAATGAGTTTCACGAGTGTAGACCTGTACTGACCGTTCCTGTACCTGGCAGTGTTTCCCATATCCAGTTTCTTAGTGTTATACAAAAAGGACTTGATGTCTGGAGCTCAGTGTCATCCTAAACTATATTCAGCCAAAACTACGGCACACACTGTGCTGTAATCTGCTGTCCTTTCCTTTAAAACAAACTAATCCCACTGTTGTTGTGACTAATCGCTCTGCTCTCGCTCTCTTCACTCACTTCCCTCTCCCATGTTCCCTTGACTGTTTGTCAACCTTGTCGTTTTTTGTTGTTCACGCCCCCGGGGACGAGGTGGTGGTCAGCGAAAGATGTTTCCATTTTGAGCGGTTTAAGTTAAATCTGATCCACAAGGTGGTTCTTGTGAAGAGAAATCCTGTGGTCCTTTTTTTCTACTTGTGTGTCAGTGTGTGAGAGTGACTGTGTGTGTTTGTCCATGTGACAATACACATGAAATCCATTTGCACAGTTCATTCCATTATTAAGACCATTGTCATTGTAATTCACATAACCGCAGTGATAGTATAGCATGCCTTTTATGTCCATTGTTGCCTTTTTTAAAATACACACAGCTTGGGGAAGAAAAAATAAATCCTCACATATAATAGTAGCAGATGAATAAATTGGTCTTAATCTGAGTGTGTGTGTGTGTGTGTGTGTGTGTGTCTATAACGCCTATAGTGCGGTATTCATAGGTGGTATGTAAAAAGGCATGCCTTATCAGTTATCAGGGGAGGCCAAATTGACACAGAGGAATCACTCCATTGTGTGCGGATTCAAAGAGAGATGTGAGCACATTGAATGTCTCCATTTCCAATAACTGTGACCTTGAGGCGAGAGGAATAGCACGCCCCCCCCAAACTCCCCGCCCCGCACACACCTCCAATCTGCTGACTGCTGAATTCAACCAGAGCCAGCTGATTTTGGGTGTTGGGGCGGAGGGCTAATCTGTGCTACCTCGGGGTTATTCTAAATGGTAAATTGAGTTTGGCTTTTATTTTTTTCTGACTCGTGCGAGTACAAATTACAAAGGCCTGTGTACAGTTTTATGTGGAGTGGAATATCTGGAGCCCCTTTGTCTATTGTATCCGCTTTGAGGTTGAGGTTTTGTTTCACACATCACATCTACATTAAACAAATTTAAAACAGGAGAGGAAGAAAAAATAGAGGGAAAGGAAAACAGTGGAATGTGGCATGATCCTGGAACTCAAGAACAAACCTTGTTTCTGATCCATTTTCTGTAGTCCTGCTGATTACCATAAACTGCCATGGTTTAACAGTTCTTTGCAAAATACAACATCTTCTGCAGTGTTAATGTAGTCTGAGTGTAAGTGACCTCAGGTTGTCCCTTTCCTCCAGTTTAGGAGGATTGTTTTGTTTTGTGGCAGCAGGCTTAAGTCAGATATTCATCTGCTTGATGTGGAACCAGTGACTCATCACTTATCGTCGTTGTGATACCAGAGCCATGTTTTTACCCTCTGTCTTCCTCAACAACATACTAAACATTGCCCCACTCACTTCAGGTAACAATGGTAGGAGCACAACAGAACAAAAAAAGTTGTTGCAAACCGTCAAAATTAAAATGAATATATTATTATTTTGTCTCTCCAGAAGTTTGGGAACATAGTCAGTTTAAGAGTAGATAATGTTGATATGCGAAATATTAGTCAAAGTGGCAGTGTATGGATCAATATGGAACATCGACTATATTTGTTAAAATTAGAAACCAACTGACTGGTGACCTGTGTTAAAAAGTCATTAGCTGATTGATGTTTGTGTGTGTGTTTTGTGCACTTTTTCTTTTTGTTCATCGTGTGCTACCCCTGCCCAACTGTCAGTGTGTGTGTGTGTGTGTGTGTGTGTGTGTGTGTGTGTTCGTCAGACCAGGTCTATACAAAGAAGCCTGGTTCTTCTAGCACTCAGCCTAATTAATTCATCTCTCAGTGACAAAAGGATCCCCTGCCCCTCCTTCCTCCGGCCCATCCCATTGGCATTTTGGGGCAGAGGGATTCAGCAGGACCCCCGGGCACCCCTCCTGCCCTGACCCCTGCCCCCCCACCAGGGGAGCATCTGTGGATCGATCCCGGGCCAGCTGGCACCAGGGGAGAGGGGGCAGGACTGGTACACAAACACACCCTTCACTGCAAAAGTCATTCGTCAGTTATGAAATTAATAACGCAGTGCAGAGTAACTGTAGGCAGGTTTCCGGCTTGATCGCTCTTATTTTTTATTTTTTTATTGCTTTCAATGTGTCTTGTCACATGTGGCATGGTTTGTGTGAGTGTAACACAAAGCTGGAAGTCAGCGCTGACTCTTGGTCTTAAACGATTCTCTGCAGTTGTGCAGAGAGACAGCTAGGGGGCAGCATACACCCATCACCCCTCCCTCCTTCTTTCTATCCTCTCTCTCTTTCCCTGTCCTTCTTTCTCTCTCTCCCACTGTGCCACCTCTACACACACACACACACACACACTCAGGTATTTAGTCATTCCCTGGGCTCAGAAAGAGAGAGCATATTGATAGTCGTATCCTCTTTGTAATAAATTAAACTTCTGTATTGTCCTTCCCTTTTAATTTTACATTGTCACAACCTCCCAGTCACCCTAATCCCAGCTACCCCCCCAAATTCTCTCAAATACACACACACACACACACACACACACACACACACATTGATTGACAAGTAGCATCCCGGGAATTGGAGCAGATTTCCATTGTTTGCTGTCCCTGCACAAATCTGTTGAAACGGTTATTCCATTCTCATGCTGGGGTATTTGCATATCCTTAAGTATTTCCTATTTTTCAAGACCCCTCTCCCCCCTTTTCCACCTCATCCCCCCTTTTGCTAAATCCCCTCTTCTTAAGTGTTTGGTGCATTTGGCAAATTCATTCATAACGCATCTACATGCGCTATTAGCTTAGTATAATAGCCGGGGTGTAATCTGCAGAGAGATAAGAGGTGGAGAGGGAGAGTTCTTTTCCCCATCTCCCTCTTCTCCTGATGGGCTGGTCTTTGGACAAGTTGGGGTCGGTGGTGGGGCGAGGATATGTGGTTATGTTCCCCAGCCAAAGTGACAAGGCTCAAATGTCAGCAGGAAATGTCAAGTGGCCTCGCTAGTCGGTCGGTCGTTTTCTTCTGTAGTTTTTTTTAATTGAATTATTGGTCTGAGCGAGGTGGGAAAGGGGAGGCAAAGATGGAGGAGAGATGGAAGGATAGGAGGGTCAGATGAGATGTACGGTGGGAGGTCTGAAGGAGATACAGGGATGGAGAGGCTGGATAGAAAGCGAGGGATAGAGGTTAGAGAAGCAGATTCTGATCATCTGTGCCGGAGCAATTTGAGGTTGTATGTCTTGTTGAAACGCACTTGGAAAGTAGCTCTTGAGTAATGGAAGACTTGAGTTGCCTAACAGAATTTTCCTCAGCGGGCCTGGGACTCACGTTATCAACCTGCTTTTGACCCTATTGCTCCCACAAGCCAACTGCTTGAGCTCTTCAGTCTGTAACGCTCACTAAAAAGAGTCTGTACCAAACAAACATGTTTTCTTACATCTGGAGAACAATATTTGTTTGGCCGGGGCATCTCTGCAGCGCTACAGGACTTCATTATAAAGCTGTTTTGTCACACATTTGACCTTCAACAAAAAATATCAGCTTCTGCGATTTGGATGTCGCACTTGGCCGTATTGCGATTTTGATAATGTTTCGATTAATTGTGCAGCCCGAATGATTACAAATAGTGAGAATTGAAGTCACTATACACATTAACGGGCTGTGTTGGAATGTGTTGGCTGGCCCACAGATTTCTAGTCCCTATTTGAAGCCTACATAGTTTCTCACTATATTACCAAGCTTTACCACTCTGTACTGATACCAACTCTGTGTGTGTGTGTGTGAGTGTGAGTGTGAGTGTGTGAATGAATACCCTGCGGTCCTCAGCGATAAGGCTAGGATTGAGTTTTCTCCACAGAGCCAAACTCTGAGGTGTGTGTGTGTGTGTGTGTGAAGACATCAGGAAACAGGAAATGTAAGGAGCTTGTATCACTTAATCTACCGTACATGCCAGAGTGTACGTGTATATGTATATGTGCTCTCAAACTGGTGTTGTGTGAAAGAGAGCTAGCTGCTCTGCTTTATTCGGCATTGTGCACATGAGAGGATGAATCCTCAGGGCTCGATTCGTAGCTGAGACAAGAAGGTATTTTTCTGTGGTATAATAAAGTGTTTGTAGGTGTGTGTACAGTTATATGTGCTGTTTTTAGTGACCCATGCAGTGAAAGAGAGATGGAAAAGGAAGAGCAAGCGAAATCAGACAGATTTGAAGAGAGCAAGTTTGTCACCACTGCTTGCTGCTTTCATTCCACATGGCCTGATAAGGGACATGCGTGCACCAGGGTCCAATGTTAGAACCAAATCCAACGCAAGGATCAGTCTCTCATAATGCAAATGAACACATATCAGTTAACTACGAAAATACGGCAGTTTCCCCATCACAAAAACCGAATCTGCGAAAACAGAGGAGGCAAAACACAAAAGAGGGACATGGTATGTCAGTGGTATCAACACAGCAAGGAGGTGAACCAGTCTGCTGTTCACGGACAGCGTGTTGCTTCCATAGCCAGACTTGCTGCAGACAAAACCCATCAGTTTTTGTTGGAGGGGGGGGCAGACAAAAGGCTGGAACGTCCCCAACTGTTAAGTTTCCATATCTAGCAGTGACAAACCTTTCCGGCAGTTCTTATTTTTCACATACGGCCCTCTGGTGAGCGGCTTGCATTGCGTACACACACACACACACAGAAGCCCAAGCCCCTGTCACTGATTCTATAACTCTTATCACCTGGTCTGTGGCATATTCCCAAATTCCAATTTGACTGCTAGCCCCTGGCCCAGAGCACATCTCTGAAAAGAGGTACCGCATGGACCTTTGATAGGAAATACTAGGAAGGATGTCACAACCGTATTCACAATGCGGGACGCAGGAGGGCACAGATTTCAGCTTGTTCGGGATTTGCCAACCAACAGTACCCAAATAAACCTTTTATTTATCTGGACGTTGCAATTGCCAATCATTAGTAAGGATGAAAAGAAGTGTTCTGCTTCACCCTGTGTGTGCCTTGTGTTAAAATGAATTGTACAACCCGCTCTTAACTGAACCCTAAGTACTTGCTCCACAAAGAAGCATGTGAAATAGTGAACAAAATGTCTCTTTTCTGCCTTTCTCTTTGTTTTCAATTTGATCCCTGCAGTGTCAGTGCTATGAACTGTCAGTTGAGTAATATGGGCCCGTATTCACCTGAATCTGCTTCATCTTTCTCTCCCTCTCCAGGAGTCTCCATCAGGGCGGAGGAAGGCCTTGGCCACCAGCAGTATAAACATGAAACAGTACGCCAGTCCAATGCCCACACAGACAGACGTCAAACTGAAGTTTAAGCCCCTGTCGAAGAAGGTGGTGTCGGCCACGCTGCAGTTCTCCCTCTCCTGCATCTTCCTCCGTGAGGGAAAGGCCACGTAAGTCTTGGTCTTCTAATGTAACACCTTTTCCTAAGTCAAGTTGGGGTATAGTTTAGATTTTAACAATATTATTATAATTGATAAGGCAAATTCTGCACCTTTTTATGTGGATGTCCAGTCAGTGATGATAAATGCAGTCAATTGAAGCAATAAGTTCCTCAATGCGTGCTATATTGACAGAGAAAGCAGAGTTCTCCTGCTTGCGGAGCCATGCCGGCAGTGCCTACACGTACCAGGATGCATTGCACGCTGACGCCCACGTCAAACTAGCGGGCCACTACAGCTTTGAGCAAGCTAGCTGCTGGGTGCTAAGCGAAGTTACACAACTTTACCATTTCTTTACCACACGTAGCTATATTGTTACCTTCAGGGCATGTCTGTCAAGTAAATGTACATACAGCAGCAACACACGCAGGCATATACCTGCAGAATGGGCTTCTGCATACCAACAAAGCTAACACTAGCTGAGCTAGCGCTGCAGTATAAAGTTCCACAAAAAGCAACATGAAAATACCGTTACCGGGGGCTATGTACGGACACGTCCTACAGACACACACACCGGAGTGCCCCTCGCAAGAGCAGAGAAACGGAGAGTCTGACAGAAGCTGCTCATGGCTGGTTAGCTCTGACTACCAGCATTACGTCGCTGTCCTTGCTACACTGAGCGGTGGCCAGTCAGTCTCCCCAGCGTCCCCCGGCCCTCCGCGTCTCACACTACGTAGCCACTAGGCCACGCCTCCTACAGTCGTTGCTCCCTCACTTCTCTGTTGCAGTTTTTAAACATGTTGGGAGGGAGCGCTCTGGCAGAGTTTGAGAGTGTAGTTACCCAACGCAGAGCTTTCATTTTTTTCTTTCATGTTAGTTCTAACCAGTGACATTTAAAAACTACTAGTATTGAAGCTTTGATTGCAAGTCTTTTAGAATTATAGCAGACATGGCCAGAGCTCTGTAAGGAATCGCATCAAGCTAATATCTCTGGGTATCTGTTTTGTTCTACTGAATGTGTACCATTCTAATAAAGATTTATTAGAATATACACACATAATGTAGGTACACAAAAATGTACACACATCTGTTACGCAGTCTTACAGTCTTTGATTGCACAAAGTTTAATTTACAAACACACACACACACTTACAGCTTCTCATTCATTCTCACATATTCCTCTTTGATACCACCAACTTTCCTTTGAGGACAAACTCTCAACCACGGTGTTTGCCGTTTGTTATGCATTCTAATTTGATAGCAGCAACTTTCATTTAAAGACAGGCGCACACACACACATAGTGAGCAAGAGCAAAGCAACGAGGCCTTTGTTGTGGTGCGGATGGCGGGTCGATGGCGCGTAACCCTTGTTAACCCTTCGGGGAATGATGTCAACCACACAAACAAACTCCATCACACCAGTTCAAATGAGCCTCTGGGCCTGGGAAACACCAAACACAAAGAACAGAGAGGAGAATACATTGATTATGATGGAGCGGTGGTATCGAGGGACTAATGGGGGATACGCAAGACTTCATAAAATACAAGGAATACTGTAGAAGTTGATGCATCTGTGAATAAAGTGGTGGAGGGGGGGAAATAAGAGACAATGGGTGGACGGGAAAGAGTGAGAGTGAGATAGGGGTGGTTGAATAGGGATGAGAGACAAAAGCTTGAAATGTGAGGAGTGAAATTGAAGTCTTAGGTGATTATGACAGCAAGGTGTAGCGACGGAGGTCTGAAGTGAAGAAGCGAATGAGTGAAAGAGGTAGAGACAAAGAGAAGGATGGAGAGCTATGATAATCCCTATATGTGATCTAGCTATTGGCAGCTGTGTTGGTGAGAGTTGTGCGTTGAATTGTGTGTGCTCCTCTTTTCTAGCAGGCGCGTTGAAAATACAATGCTGCTGCATTTTAATTTATTCATTAATCCATTTATGCATTATGTCTTTTCTCGCCCCTTTTTTTTAAGCTGCGGTGGTCGTTAATCTATTTAGGCTGTGTCGTCATCATCATAAAAATGTACAGGCCTGTGTGCTTCTTTCTTTTAAGAGTGGTCTTGGTTTTTCAACAAGTATGTTCTATTTTTAGTGCTGGTTCTACCTATGAACATGAATTTCTGTCTGTGTTGGCTGTGTGTGAATTGTGTTTTGTTTTTTTGATTTGTTTTTTTTTTATTGTCCAGTGATGAGGACATGCAAAGCCTGGCCAGCCTGATGAGCATGAAGCAGGCTGACATCGGCAACCTCGACGACTTTGAGGAGGAGAACGAGGAGGACGAGGAGAACAGGGTTAACCAGGAGGAGAAGGCTGCGAAGATCACAGGTGAAAACTGGCACAAAGCATTTCTTTGGCTGGTGACAGAGGTTTGTTTGTTTTTTTTAAGGTCAGCTAACCATCAGCTGATGGTTACCCAAATTACGGCTTTGCTGGAGTCATTAGATGCTGGCACAGTACTTACTGCTGGTCAGCAACCACACTTTTCCGTTATCACTTGTTCCCTGTGCTGTCAGTCAACGCGCCGTCAATGGTAAGTCGGTCTGTTATAGCAGCTATTTTGGCAGCTAGCAAATCTTGGCCAGTAAATGTCCAGGTAAATGTTGCCATCTTCCCAAACTGACTACTTCTCCAACCCTCCGAAATAATCACTCAGACCAGAATCTAACCAAGACCGAGGCTTCAGTGGGGCATCAACTTTGCTTTTGTCTTGATTTCTTTAGTTTTTCTTTAGTTTATGCCTCTGTGAATGTGGGAGTGTGTGCATGCTTGCAAACATAAGAAGAAGAAGAACATAAGAGAATTTGTAAATACATGAGTTTCATTTACAGTGTTTTGTCAGCTTCAGGCTATCTTCTATTGCTTAGGCTTCACTTCCCCATTACCGCTTGTTCTTTGCTTTCTTCCTGTGTTGTTGGACTAGTCAACTGATGGCGGCTTGCCTCCTTCCATACATACATGTTGAGGATTCATTCTATGGTCCAATGTATGGGACCCTGCTGCTTCCCGCTTTGCTTAATCCAACTTTTCAAAGCGCCATCTCCTCATTTTAAGATTCATGCTTTCTCTCCTTTCTTTTCCCTTCCCTGTTCTTTGTCTCATTTGTATGTATATGCATTGAGCGCCTCCAGCGATGCTTCACTAGCGTGTGTCTCTGAATCAAAGGCCTGGCCAAGCTGCCAAAACTCCCTACTTCCCTACTATCATATTCCTCCCCTGGATGCTACCTATCCAACACACCAGCAAGCTACCCCAGCAATACTAACACTAGGCTAACCAACGCATACCCTGCAAAACACACGTTCTCTTTTTACCGTTTTACATACGGTATGTAAATAATGAAAAGAGAATATATTACATCTAAAAAGGATGTATTGTAGATCTTTATGATTATATATTTTGTGTGTGTATTGTATGTGTTTTTGAGTATGTATGTGTTTGTCAGTTGTGTTTTAGTGTTAGATGTTCTACCTACCGAGGTGACCAGCTAGAAACCTCATCTATGAAAGCTTAGCAAGATAGCGCTGCCCTGTGTGTGACATCGCCGAGCTCTCCGACTCTAAAGTTTACTTTGAGAGATGCACACAAGAATTCCAGTGTTACTGTACTGTCCTGTACCTGTGCAAATGGCAATAAATATCGATCTGTTATTGAAAGAAAAATTGCAGTGTAAAAGTAAAGAGTTAGTACAGCTTTTTAAGAGAGCGGGATAGCTGTTCTGGCACAGCTACTACAAAGTTAACCAAAGCATGCAGGCTAGTTAGCTAGCTAGTTTAACAATCGTGATAACACCACATAAACCAGGGTCTACACTCTGAAATATATGGACTCTATATATGTACAGAATATCTACATGTTATCAAATGGAGTTTGTGTGTGTGTGTGTGTGTGTGGATACTCTCGATGGGTTGTTATTTTGCTTTGTTCACTGCTATTCTTCCTTCCTCCCTTCCTGTATGGCCCTGTCGTTTACAGAGATAGTAAACCAGTTGAATGCCCTCAGCTGCTTACATGGGGATGATGATGATGATGATGATGATGGTGTCCTTAAGCGAGCAAGCAAAGCAACCGCTAAGCCTGCCGCTTCCTCCCAAGGTCTTTTTTCTTTCACCTCTCTCACCCTGTGTTCCTGACTCTTCTTTCATCATCTTGTGAACATTGTGTCGCCTCTACACTACCATTCCTTATCACAATTTCTTTATATATATATATATATATATATATATATATATCTACTTTTTTTTATTTTAATTTTTTTTAATCCTGCCTTTTCCAGCTTACCTCTCTTTTTGTTTCTCTCTCTCTTTGGCTCAACCCCCATCCCCCGATCCTCCTTTACATTGGTATTGTGATCGTGTTATAGTCATGTGGTCTTACAGTTTTTCTTGGTCCATGTGGTGGTGTGCTGTACAAGGTGTTGTGAACACATCAGTTGGTGTTCATCCTTTTGGTTCCTATCCTTTGTTTTTTGACAGTGTGGCCTTCCCTATTCTTTTACTGCAATTGGCAGTGAACCAAACTAGGTAAATGGTATCCAAACAAACTTTTCTTACACAAATCTTTTCAGGAAGACAAAGGTTGTATGTTGTTTTCAAATTGGAATAGAGTGTATTTGTTTTCAATTGAACTTTGGATTGGATCGGTGTGTGACTTTCATTGGACCTCAAGCTGGTGAGACGCTTCTGAGAGACAAAGTAATCCATTACTAAGTTAGATGCAGGCGGGTGGGGGTAGTGTAATATCAGGATTACATTAGGGGTCTCAAACTATGTGCTCCCAAAATCTAAAATATTCCTTGTGGTGTTATTTATCCATCTAGATTTTTTCGGTGTGGAGATCTCTCCCCTTTTTGAATATAATGGGACTATATGGCACTCGTCCTTTAGTCTGCTTAAAAAAAATAATTTGTTGTGCGCAGTTTCATGTAGGAACTATTGTTAGAAAGAAAATTGTTCCTAAATGAAACTGCTCACAACAAGGTATGTGGATTACTCAGACCAAAACAATCTAGATGGATAAATAGCACAACAGGTAAGGGTTCCGTCTACAGTAAAATAACTAATCATTGCGTATAATGGAGTCTGCATTCGCTTGCCTTTCAGTAATACATGACAAACACTTTACACAAATGCGTTTCAGTTGTCCTGTGACTGGAAAACGCAAGTGAGCTAATTTGGGTTTCTTGCATTCTCAAGTTACTCTGCATGAAACCCCCCTGGTTCCTCTTCTTGGACAGTGAACAGTCGCAAGCCATGCTGCACACCTGTGCACACACACAGAACTAAATACACACCCATGCACATGTGCAGTTGCCATGGCCTAAAAATGGGCCATGAATGTTGTCAGTAAGAGGAAGGAAAGGTTCCGCACCTCTTATTAGCTACCACCGCTTCACATAGCCACCCTGCATACAGACCGAGGGACTCACATTTACACACCACTTTTTCTCTTTGCTCTGATTGTCTCACAGCGCTCTTTTCAAACTGACCCACACCCTTGCAGCATGCGATTGAGCTACAGTGAGGATGATGAAGATAAAGTGGACAATTCTCAGCCTTTCCAGCTAGGATCTCCATAGCAACTCTATACTGCCT
Organism: Coreoperca whiteheadi; assembly: GCA_011952105.1. Taxonomy (NCBI): domain Eukaryota; kingdom Metazoa; phylum Chordata; class Actinopteri; order Centrarchiformes; family Sinipercidae; genus Coreoperca; species Coreoperca whiteheadi. The sequence continues at coordinate 5,714,660 of CM022471.1, forward strand.
TCACTGTCTCCCACAGTAACCCTCCATACCACACACATTTTCCCAGAAAGCTCCTGTTGCACATGCATAGAAGTGGGCTGAGGTGGCATAGGAGCACAGAGGAGTTTAGGCAGCGCTCTCCAGCAAGAGGGATTACTTATACAAGACCGAATGGTCTTTATGTGCATGGTTCACTCCAAAGTGCAGATATTGGTATATTTGGGTTATGTGAATGTTTGTATTCATTTCATTTTGGGCAACGTGTTGTTCTGTAGCTGTTATTTTTGAACTCTAGTTGTCACTCTTCTTCATTGTTTGTGTAAATGACTTTGTGTTGGACTCTGTGGCAACAGAGCTGATCAACAAGCTGAACTTCCTGGAAGACGAGGACCAGGAAACGCCTCCTGCCATGAGCAACAATCCCTTCGATGACCCTGATAATGACCTTCACCCTAACCACCTCAATCCATTCGATGATCCTGACGAGGAAGGTATGTTCAGCTCTGTCAGCATGTGACAAAAACGCATTCAATCCAATTTTACTGTGGTAGATGGATATTTTCCATCATTTTGGCTGGTTTTAGGCTTTGATCTTATTATTAAATAATTAAAAGTCCGTGGAATGACAGTTGATTCAAGTTGAAGGTTTGGATGTGCACATACCTTGAATGTGTGTAGTCATGTTTATCAAAGCAGGGAGCCTTCAATGCTTTCAGTTAGCCAGTTAAACCAAAATTTGCGTCTGACCACCTGAGTAGCCAGGTGTCTTTAGTATGGATTATTTGGTTTTGAGTGGCATGCTCCCACACACATAAAGCTTGGTGCTTGTTTGCGTGTTTAAGTTGTCTAATCTGAACCTTATTGTCTGTATGAGTCTAGGATTTTGCTTTCTTGTGACCTCCTAATCGTCAGTTCCTGTGGATCTGAGCCCACAAAAAGCATGTTTGACTTGTTAAATTAAGCCAAATTGCAGAAATGTTTTTTGGCCAGAGGAAAACTACAATATAAGTATAGTATTATAACTCAGTCTCCAACAAATAACCATACTGCATGTGCCTGAAAATGTGTTTAAAACTTTTAAGTGAACCATTGTAAACCAAACATCGGTGTACAAATGGCAAAATGCAAAAGTAAATGGATGTAAGGAGACATATTATGATATTGCCATAAGCATAATAAAACAATCTAGGGAGAATCCACTGGTTGACTTGGGGCCCCCTCCTTTTTTTTTCTACAGTATTTTAAAAAACATAATATGAGAAGGCACATAGGCAGGTATCTCTATAATTCCTAACTACTTACCAGGACTACAGTCACATTTATTTAGACTCTAACCCAGTGGGGTGATAAGCTTCCAAAGCTCTTCTAAGCGCTTGTCAAATACTATTGAGTCATTGTGACTTATGTTTTACAAGTCAGGTATAGAATGCGTTGCCTATGTAGTCAGAGCTCTCTCCACTCTGTCGAACAGAGCCTCCTGCCCAGCCCGTCTTAAGGCAGCGGGTTGATGATGATTCCTTTTATGACCATGACTCCTCGAATCCGTTCGATGAGCCGGATGAACCCGAGACACAAACACCCCCAGCGAACCCCTTCGATGAGCCCGACCAGGAAATGGACCTCCAGCCAGACCCAGAACCCCCCAAGCCCAGACAGAGAAAAGGAGTACGGCCTGTTGACATGAACAAGTACTTGTACGCCGACACCTCTCAGAACGAGGAGGAGGAGCTTGATGAGTAAGACTTTATTTCTTCATTATGTCCTATTTCTTAATCTTCTAATATTTCCAATCAGCTGACACTGGAACGTCAGGATATGTGAACCCTGACGTGGCAAATATCATGGCTATTTAGTCCCTGGTTACTGATAGCTTGACATTTTGATGCAATATTTTAAGATGACAATAACAGACTTGTTTGTATTTGATGAAGCAGTAATTTGAAATTATGAGGTTTGGATGACACCTTGCATGTTTTGTCCTGTTGTGTTTAATTTGCATTGCTTACACTTTCCCTTCCATTAGTACAATATAAGGAGACCTAAAGCCCCTTTCTTTATATACAGTTCATTTAACCTTTTGTGTATGTCAGAGTAGAAAAGTCTGTTTTATTGTTTGCTAGAAGAATGTGGATAAACCCACTTTCCTACACTTTCAGCAAAATAGCCTACTGAGATATCTATATATATATATATATATATATATATATATAGATATAGATAGATATCTTCAAGAAGCCCATACTAGAAACAGTCTGGGAGGATCCCGGCTGCCCAGCTTGATTACTGTTGGCGGGCCGAGTCGTGTAAGACCCCTCCTTTATAGAGGGGTACTTGTAGCCCCCCCATCAGGACAGAATGACGAGGCAGCTCTTTCAACGGGAACAAGGACCCTGTTGTTTCACAGCATTCTTTAACCTTGTCTCCCTCCTTTCCCTCCCCTGTCATTCCTTCCCTCCTCCCGCCCTCAACTTGTTGCCCAATACTCTCCGTCCTTGCCATCCTCCTTAACTTCCTCCCCAGACTCTGCTCATTTTTATTTCACCTTCCTTCTGTTTCATCCTGCCTTCCTTCTTCCTCCTCTCTTTCTTTTTCTCATTTCACATCACTTCAGTGTATCAACACCGCCAGTTAAGTTCAGTGACAAATTCCCAGTGACTTCATAAGCAAGAACTTTTTAAGTCATCGATTAGTTAGGTTAATCACGATGTTGTGATGGTAGAGGGTGCAGTGGTTGATGACTGTCATCCATCGGGCCCAAACCTGTCTGTCAATGACTAAGAGCTAGAACAAAAATTAATTCTGTGGGGATCCTCCTGTCATTCTTTGCACAGCCGAATGTCTCACTGATTGTGTGTGACCTCTGCAGACGAGCCGACCATGCCTAAATTGTCAATGTAAACTTCTAAGTGTTGGCTGTTGAGCGAAGCTGTCACCCAGATAGCCGTATGTTTTAGTCCTCCCGGCTGTCTAAAGACAGGCAGGTTATTGACTGGCATGTTTCTTTTGCTCTGTCTCTTACAGCAGGAGCAGTTCTCTGCAGAATAGAAAGTTCAAGAGGGCAGTGCAGTGTTTTGACGGGAGCCCTTTCACATGTCTTTTAGCCAGTGCTGGTCTGTTAAAGCTGCTCTATAGGCCTGCCCGCTTTTCTTTTCTTCACTTCCCTTTTTTTCCTCTCCCCCCTCTCTGTATCGCTCTGCAGTTAGATAGAAACCGAGTAGCTCTAACCTTCTCTTTCAGACAGATACCCAGTCAATCAGCTTTTTTCTTTCTCACTCTCGCTGTCACCCCCACCCTCTCCATCCAATTCTCTTGTTTGTTTAGGATTGCTTGTTGCATGTTGAGTGACTGTCTCAAGGCCGTGCCCCTGCTTTCAGTGCCACAAGCATGCCTGTATATTGATAACACTCTGGTATGTGTGTAAGAGGGCCTGTGTGTGTGTTTCTGTGCATGCGGCTGTATGTGTGTGCGTGTGTATGCCTTCGTGCTCGTGCCTGTCTGTCAGTAGTCCACCTTGGGCACTAAGGATATGAGGTCACGCAGAGCTGACCTCAGTGCACCTGCATCTTCTATTACCCTGCCACTTGTGTGTGCTGTTCATTGTGTTGCACCAAACTCTCATTTCCATGTATTAATTTCCTCATGTTTAACTAAACAATGGGCAGTTGGAGCCGAAAATGGGTTTAAATAGTGCTGATAATCTCATTAATTCATGGCTAGATGTTTTAATGTTCGGTACCACATTTAGCCAAAGAGGGATTGATCTCATGTGCTTTTGCCTTACAAATAATGCGCTGAATCGCATCGCTGTAATATCCTTAGCCATATGAATGAATGCCTAATAATGCCATTATGTGTTGTACTTATTGTTTTCTTATGTATCTTGTTTTGTATAAGTCCACATGATGTTTTTGTTATTTCTCGCAATGTTGACAGTTATGGTTTGGTGACCTTTGAGGCAAAAGATCTTATAAATCTTAAAAATGTTACACTCCTCTATCTGTGCACATTACTCTAAGTTCAATTTTTAAAAGGAAAATTGCCTACTGTGATAGATCCATGCACTTTCTAAAATATGTCATATGTTTTTATCTTGTCTGTTACCCCTTCTTTCTCTCCATTCTCAGGTCCAACCCATTCTACGAGCCAAGGACATCGAGCCCCACGCAGCCTCCTGCTGAAGGCCCCTCCTTCAATGTGGGCAGCAGCCAGAAGAGGAGGGCTCCCTCGCCCCCAAATTCCAGCCCTGGCCTTGGCCCCAGTCCGCCAGCTCCCAAACCAAGCTCTGGCCCAGACAGGGAGAGAGCCCTGCCAGTCGGGCCCAGCCCAGTCGCAGCGGTGATGGGGAGAGAGCTGGCCGCCTCTTCCCCCAAGGTAACCAGGCTTCACTTCAATATAATAAACTTGATGTATCCCCACGACAGGCACACATGTGACAACAAATGCAATAAATGCATAAAATGCAATAAAATACAGTCTCAGCAGTGTGTTAGATGGTAGTAGAACAGGAACAGGACTTAATAAAATATAGTCTAAAATTTGCAAAATTAGGATTTATATCAGAAAGTGTGTGTGTATATATATATATGGCAGTTGACCATTTATCTATAATATAATTTATCTATGACACATTTTGCTTGTTACCAAAAAAAGTTTTCAGATTTGATACCCAGCCTTAGATCAATGAGTCCTTTTTGGCAGTGATAGTTAAAGAATGGTCAGACATTAAATGAATTTTTAAGTTCAATTTCATTAACTCCTCGGGAATGTTTGTCAGATGACCAAAGTTTGACTTTGTTTGCCAAAAACAGTAAATGTAATGTAAAGTTATTTAGATAGTAACACAGACAGAACGTCTTTAACATAAACTGAACCCTAAAATCCCTCAACTCCACAGCTCTAGGCAACAGTCTTACTATTCTTCATTCTGACAGTTTCTTTGTAGCATGTGTTATTATAAGTGAGTGACTTGAAGCATTTTGTACGTGTGTGTGTGTGTGTGTCCACATCCAGTGGTCCTTACATTAGCTTTTTTTCCGCCTGCACAATCCCATCTTCTGGGCCATTCTTTATGCTCATGAAACTCCCTAGCTCCTCATTTGAATATAGGTATTTGTTTATTGGGGTGTTTTCGTATGTTTATTTATTTATTTAAATTAGGTAAATCATGGCTGGGTCTAATTAAATGGCTGATGGTCACACACACTCACGGCAGGAGTCAGACCACTGGTGGGGAATGATTGGCTGGGGGTGTGGGGATGGGTGGGGGTTAAAAATGTGTGTGTGTGTGTGTGTGTGAAGGGGGGGGGCTCAATGAGCCTATGTGGGGCTTAAACACAGGGGGCTTAACTACAGCAGAGCGATCACAAGGGGGTGTTGACCCCGTGTGCACACACACATACACACACACTCTATACAGTTACTTATACACACACAGACACACACAGGTCCCTCCTCCCCATGCAGCTGGCTAGCTGACTGTTTTAGTGTAGCTGGGCGGTGACGCTGGCCGTCCATGTAATTATGGCACAGTGCCTTTATCACCCAGCTGCAGTTGCCTGTGACCGTGGGTGAGGGGGCCTAAACCACTTTAATTACCCAAAGCCAGTGGCCTGTGGTGGGCCACACTTCGCCAAGAGATGCCCCTGCCTCTGGAGCTTGCGACGGAAGGAGGGAGGGAAGGATGCAAAGAATGAATTGTGGGTGAGGAGTGAAGAGGAGGGGGTGAAGGAGAATAGTGAAGGGTAGAGGAAAGGAGAACAGTAGGGGGAAGAGGAGCAAGATGGCCATGGAATAGTAGAAAGAGCGATTGGCTGTTCACGGTAAACAAGGATAGACCTACAGGGTTTGTTGACATATACAGGTTGTGTAAATAGGTTTCTCTTTCTTATTCACACCAAGCACTATGACATATACACACACATGCCTCCGCCATGTGTAGGCTGGGAGATGACCTTTGAATGTATGAAGTCAGAGAGGATTAAGCGGAGACATTCCCACTATGAGAGGCCAAGACGAAACCAACACATCCTCACACTATGAACGTGTACAGAGTATAGATGTGTGCTTGTGCTTGCATGCATGTTTGTATCTGTTCTTATAGTTTCTTGTATGCCTTAGGCTCAGTTCACTGACTATGTACTGGGGCAGTTATAACCTTCCCCCAAAACACAGCTAACCTCTAGCTCTCTCATATAAGAGCTTTCAAGGTGTGTATTCTCCAATTATATTTATTTCTACCACCTATGCATTTGGGCAATTGGTGTGTAGGACCAAGATAAACACACACATACATGCAGACAACATGCAGGTGTAATCTCAGAATGTGAATAGAAATTGATATATTGAAAACTGCCATACTCAGTTATTCATTTACAACCTGCCCTGAAGGGTATGAAATGTCTCATATGCGTTTTGTTAAACCAAATCTTGTCTTTGCTAACCAAAAGGGATTAGCATGCCTTGTATCTCATTTTACATTTTGCACATTTATTCAGTGCAAAGGTAACATAAGTGCAACCGTTTAACAAGCTTTAACTGCTTGATCACCGTAGTTACACCCAGCAAATATTTATGTGTGTAAGGGTCAGAGCCTTAGTGCTCAAATAACGTTCCTGTGATCATGGACTGATATTTAAAAGATAGGAATATCAAATAAATGGCTCAAGCAAGAAAGATACCAAGAGTTTTCTCTCAAGATAAGACACGGTACAGCAGTGGAGAAGCAGGATGTCGGAAAGGAAATATGGATCATGGAGAAATTATGATGTGAGCCACTAAAATGCCCATTTATTATAAACAAAAAAAATAATAGTGTCATATTGTGGCTTAGCTAATCTCTCTTGTCCTAATGCATTGATTCACTTGGGGAGATTTAGCATTACACTTTGTGGTTTTATCCTTCTTGTCATTGCATTAAAACCACCCACTTCAATGCCAGCCTGTGAAAAATCAGGACATCTACAGGACATATGGTGTGCAGCCACTTACTCTCTACACAGGTATTACACATATGGACTGGATTTACATTGAGCTCTAACAAGAGCTCAAAGCTCTGGATGTTTGCCAGTGGAACACACGTTTAGCGCTGGCAATTTACGGACAGCATAAGATGGCAGTACTGAAAAACTCCAATGCATTTTTTGGAACGTGGCTTACCAGTTGTTGAAGTTTTTCCATCTTGAGACCATCCATGGGGACCTGTGAAAGCAATGCTTAGCAAATTTACATTTAGCATGCAGGGACAGTGGATAGATATGCAAATGTAGATGTACAACCGGGAGCAACGATTTCAGTTCCAAAAGCATTTTTTTCCCCTTCTCCATGATGCCTAGCAGACTATAGGGCCTTACAAAACCCAGCCAATGTTGTACAGCACATACAATAAATGCAATCTCTGCCTGGAACGGTTGTGTATCCGTTTCTTCTATTTGGTTGTCTCCTTGTTGGCTTCCAACACTGACAATACTAGGTCCGTCCCAGCGTGAGCTCATATCCTCGTGTATCACTCAGCAGTGGCTTAAATGAGGACTTTTGCAGTGAATACTTGTTTTTTTTTGGTTGCCGTAATACATACTCAAAATACTGGGCTCAGGGTTCCCCAGTAAGATTGCAGCATTTCACAGTTGACCAGTTAGCAGCTTTACCATGTGCCTTCCTCTGGGTCACTATCTGGGGTTAATGCACATGTCTTTACCTTGACTCACAAGGACCCTTCTTTAACTATTGTCACCATTGAGCATTGACAAATGGCACTTATATATTTTAATATACATAAAATAAGTTAGCTGCTTTAGCTTTACTTGTGGCAATGACAATAAAGATCTATCTATCTTTAGTTATCTTTGTTAGTATCTGAAATCTGTCTTCAGGTTGGTGAAAGTGGCACTCGGCCTCTCATTAGATGCTTCATGCCTCTCATGCCAATGTATCTGTCCAGTGTCCTGTCAGGGAGATATAGATCCTCAAAGGCGTCAAGTTCAAGTTTAGCATCTGTGAAGGAGCTGGAAGGATGGAAACGTCTGTGGGGATTAATGTAAATGAACAGAGGGAGTTCCTGTTGGGCGGGTTGTGAGCTCTGTCTGGTCTGATTCAGTCCATCTCTTTTCCCTGGGGCTGATTTCACCCCTCCCTGTAGTTCAGTGATCCCCTGCTCCTCCTTTTGTTTCATCTCCATCTCTATGCCATAGTCAGACCGCTCTACACTTAGATGCTCTGATCTTTGGATTTTCATCAAGTTTCCGCTTGATGAATTATTTGCCTTATTTTCATATAAAGAAAAGTTGGAATAGCTGGCATATATCTGTGGGCAAAAGTTTGAACAAAGAACTTCTGTGTTATCTTAATATTTACTCAAAGAGTCTTGGAAAGAGTAAGACGTCTTTAACTTTTAAGTTTCTGGCACTCGCTGGATCTGACAATACATGCACATCCCAGTACTGTTGATTGCTATATAAAATAAAGTTTACTACAAAAGCTTAATAGCTAAATATATTTTGGGATGCAAGACTTGATTACATATTTTGGTGTCCTGCCCCATGGGGTTTGTAAGCTTTTCTTAGGCTATTACTTAACTGTACCCTTTGTTAATATCACCATCTCATAGTACAAACTAATATTAAGGTGGTAAATTATAGTCTTATTATAGTCCCACCACTTTTCCCTCTATTTCCCTTTCCTTTTTACACACGCTCAGTCTTTCCAGAGGTGAGAAAGTGTACCAACACTGGAGGTATGTTTTCTTTCTCCCCTTCAGTTGAAGGGCTTGTGTGATTACTTATGTTAATCAAAAGGTTCAAATTAAATAGAGTTTTGCAAGTTGTGAGGGCTCCTGTGCCGGGGGGAGGCAGAGGCCAGAGCTCTCCTTCCTCTCCCAGACATTGTTTTCACAGCCCCTCCTTCAGTTCAGGCTACCTCCAAATTGAAATTAGAATAAATTAACATTATTTAATTGAGTTCGCAGAAGGCTGCGATATTTCTTAATTAGCTTTAACCGGGGTTCGCGGCAGGAGAGAACCACATCCGCACAGTGAAGTGTTACTGAGGTTGACGTGACGACTGTGGGATGTTTTTGGAGGACAGAGGGGAGCCCAAGGGACAAGGACAGTCATCTCTGGTCTACTGATCTTTGCCCGTTCCAAGGTCTCTCGTCCTGTTATCATTATATCCGTTCCAAAGTTATTCTATCTTCTCTGATAACTTTGACATACCTTTAACAAAGAGTCTCAGATGTCGGATGTAAAGAAAGTATGGCATAGTGTTTTTTAATAGTAGTTAAATACAGTGTATATGTAACTTTCTAATACTAAATATTTTTTCAGTATTTGAAATTTGAAAATGATGTGTCCAGGACTTATCAATTCTCACCAACACTGCATGCCTCATTTGCTTGCATTAAAAGAAAGAATGCAGCATGAATTCATCCTATATTGTCATAAATCAATCAACTGATTGCCTTTGCTTTTTCCACTCAGTCTCTTCTTTCTGGATCAAGGTTAATTGTTCTGGATAAAAGGTTTAAGTTTAAAGTAAATATAAAATGTCGCCATCTTCAGTGCAGACATGTCTAAAATACCCCCCCCCAAAAAAAAAGGTTCCAGTGCAATTTGTATAGAAGCTGTATATTGTTGGGTTAAAGTAAAGGATCCGAAGAGAGCTGTGTCTCTCAAATTTCAGAACCTGGAATCAATATTAGCAGGGAAACAGTCCTGAGACCAAGGCATTGTAGACTCAGTAGCTCCCCTTGGCCACATTGGCCTTTCCATAAGCTGTGTAATATTAGGAGAATAATCCTTGAGAGGAGTAAGGCTAAGTCAGGACCTCTCAATGTCTGCCTTTTCCCAGTGTGGACCCCTCCCCAACTCTTATTTGCAGTCACTGAGTGGTCTGTCATTGGATCTTGTGGGAGAGAGGAGACCCAGTTTCTTCTGTCGTGCAGTTGAGGTCCGATCATTGGGCTTCCTGTTGCCGTTTCGTGCTGCAGGGCATCGCTGTCATCAAGTTAGGTGGAAAGGCATAAGACATTACTGACTACAAACAAACTCAACTGTTTGAATCCCTTCTCATAAGTTGAAAAAGTTTAAGAGAATGTTTACATAAGGTAACGTTCTGCGTCAAGTTGTGTAAGGGTCATTTTTAGGTTTTGTGGATACATAAATCTTTGAATAAACTAACTAAACGTTAGAGCCATGTTTAAAAGACTTTTCAAGAATTTGGGCCTGCTCAAGGAGGTGCTGATCTCCTCACGAGACTAATATAGGAAGTCTGACGTGAAACACAATAAAGATCCTGAAGTCTCACAGGGCTGGCGTTGGTATGTTTAATCATCTTAAATGAATAGATGTATTCAGGGACTATTCTAAATTCATTTTTATATACGGTTGCCATGAAAGAACAAGCATGTTTGTTGTGTGTACTAACATGCAGTCTTGTGTGTGTTGTGAGGGATATATTTTGATGCAGTTACTGTAATGCGGCTATCATTTTTCCACCTCCTCCTCTGTTGGGTGCATGTCGAGTTCACAAGTTAAGCACTGCGAAGAGCTCACTCTCCTCAATACCCGTGCCGACTGGTGTAAAAGGGCCTTCCGCAAAGCGCCGCTTGTAATCTGCCTTTGGTAAGTCCTCCTTAGTTTTATCTGCCAAGGATTACCTCACAAGCTGCAAGCAGGAGAGAACGAGGGAGACGCAGAGCAAGAGAGAGAGAAATGAAAAGCAAGTCAAACAGAAAACGATGAAGATGGAACAAAATGAAAACAAATCGCTGTGTAATCTCTGAAAGAGAGAGACATGCTTTAGAGTTAAAGGGAAGTTTCCCTTGCCACTCATTTAGAGAAGGAATTGACTAATCCCTCCATGATTGATGTCTGCTATGAGAGGCTCTATGGCAGACTAATAGGGTTTATGAGGATGGCCAGAAAGTCTTTTGTGTGTGTCTGTGTGTATATTTGTGAATGAACCAAACCTTTTTGTCTTGTGTGTCCTTCTATCCAGTGGTCATAGAGGCCAGGGGTTTGAATGACATAGCGGCCGAAGAAGGGGTAACTTTATCTTAATCTGGTTTTAATCTGCTCCAGTCCTCCAGGTGTGTGTGGGCTTAAACCCAGAAGGATCCAGGGTTTTGGGGTGAGGTTTAAGGGGGCTTTGGGTGAGGAGATAGAAGTCCATGCACTTGAAAACTCCTTCAACCCCCAGAAGGTCTAGGACCCCCCGCACATTCCTGAAAATCGCACTCACTTAGTCATGCCGTACCTTACTCCCGTCATCCTTAAGTGGCCCCTGCTACATTTTAATTGAATTAAACCAACCGTTCTCCATAATTTAAAAAGGACCTTAGAAGTACCTTATGAATTAGTCTGAGTGATTTGTCTTTCAAATTGTGTGTGTGTCCGTGCACTCGAGTCTGTGTTTGAGGAAAGGAGAGCGAGTGTGGAAATGATAAGGCTTTAATTGCCTCTGTATATAGCCCTCCAGCACCCCCTCTTTTGGACTGTTATGGTATGCAGGTGTGTGCTCTTATGTGCTATAGGAAATACTAAGTGGCATTTTCAGTGCTTAACTCTTAGATCATTGAGTGGGATCATTCCCATAGCATTTCATTTAGCACTCTAGTAGGAGCTCAGTCATTGCCTGCACTGCATGATCATAATGCATCAGAACATACATACACACACACACACACACATACACATACAGCGGGTTTGCACACTCAAAAATGTCTTTAAATTGGTTGGATCTTTAGTTGGAATGCAGCAAATTTGACCCCAGTTAGTAGCTACTATTTTTGAAGGCTATTCTGCTGTAACACCCATTTCTAGTCGCCTTAAGTATTTTTTGGTGTACTAGCTAAGCTAAGGATTAGTTGTAGAAATGGGGATGTCTATCCATTAGTTGGTTGTTCTGTTGGTTCAACACTAATTCACAGTAAAACATTTTGTTGTCTATGGGATTTATTGACAGACAGCCCGGAAAACTACTCCTCATGTCTTTAGTTATCCCCAAACTAATATCTGATGAATGAATTCCTGTCAGGCTTTCCCAACTGCCAGCTACCGTTAGCATGTTAAAATACTAAACACCACATGCCAAAACAGAGAAATGGCTTGTATTAAAAGTGGTAAACTCATCAGATATGTTGACCACAATGTGAACGCCTGGGTACTCTTTATTGCAAAATGTTAGAACCTATTTTAAAGTATCAGTGACACACCATAAACTACTGAGTCCCTCTTATTCACATGTTCTTTTCTTTCTCTTTGTCTCTTTACTTGCTTAATCCTTTCTATACTTTTCCCCGCTCTTTCTGGATGCGCATACTCTTCCCTCTTTTTCTCTGCCTGTGTGTAGCATTTCCCCCCACCACGCCCTTCCTCCATCAGTATGTGTGCGTGTTGATGCATGTGTATTCTGATCAGGAGTCAAAGGGGTGACTTTGTAATTATGTTCATTTTAATTGGCTGTGCTATCACCCCTCTCATCACTTTGGAGCCCACACTGCGCTGGACAATGGCAGTCTGTAGTGGGGGGGGGTTGCACAACTGCTGTGTCAAGACCCACCCCACCCACACACACAGACACACACACACACACACACACACAGTCAGCCTCTTTACCTGCGGAACGTAATTCCTAAAGTGGCCTCCTTAATGAGTTTTTCCTGCCCAGTCTTAGATTAATTGATAAATGGTGTTATCAGCACAGCTGATCTCCGAATCCATTGCACCACTAATTTGTTTGTTGAACATGGCAGTTAAAGGAGATTAATACGTTATAGATTTATAAGAGCCCCCCCCCCCTCCTTTTCTCTTCCTTCTCCCAAAGCTTATTTATTTATCTGCGGAAGATGAGGAGGTGGATGAAGAGTGAAGAGATCGTTGGCCTTTGGATTCTTTTTCTGGATTATCTAAAATCTGGCTTTTAAAATATATATATGAAAGATGCATTTTCATGATTTCAAGGGAAGTTCATTTGCCAGGCCAACAGCATGTAACCTCACAACATGCAACAGATTCACTAGTGAACAAAATCTCTCACTCTGGTCAGCCTAGTAATGACCAGCACAGTAGATATTGTTAGAAGACCTCATGCTTTACATGTAATTCGTAATCTGGCTGCTCCTTGAAACACAACGATAGTCCGACAGAGACTGGAGTTTTGGGGCAGAGACAGATATTGAGATTTGAAAGTTTAAAACATCCAATATTGATAATTGACCACAATACATAGTGAGTGGGACATTTTCCAGTTGAAACATAAACTTGTCAGCTCTGTGTCAGCGCTCTCCGGTGTAATAGGGACTGGTTTATAACTGGCTTCAAACATATCTTTAGTATTTATTGTATGGTAATCTCTTCTTATTTATCGGTTGATGTAAACAGTTGCAACAGTTGACCTGACAGTCACTGTTTTGGATGCGTGTAACCAAGTAAACGCAGACAAACTTCATAGTTAGAGCAGCACTGCATTTTGGTTATTTTTGCATGTCATGAATGCGCATTAGGTAGAGTGTCACACAACTACAAACACTGACTCATAAAAACGAGGGTGCAGGAAGAGGCAACTGGACAAAACAGGCTTTGAACTCTCACTCTGAGCTGGTGATAAGAGATGGTTGAGACCTCATGTTGTGAGTAGTGGATGAGCAGGAGAAGGGATGGGCCCAGAAGGAGTTTGTAATCTCTTCTGCTGGATCTGTGCAACCCATAGGAGGGAAAAGACTCCCCATCAGTGATGCTGTCTTGTTTTGTCACTAACTGGATCCCAGCTTCCATACCACCATCGACCCCCAGCACCCCATCCCCCCTTACAGCGCACACACAGATACGTGCGCTCAATCCCAAACCTACCCACCCTGCGCGTCTTTTTTTCCCCCCCAGCCAAAGTTAATTTGCAGAGGCGTGAGTGTGGGTAATGCCACTGCCGTTTCCATGACAAGCTAAAGCCAGCGCTTACACCGCATTATGCCCCTGTGTTACACGTTGGGCGGGTGGGCACACTGCAAGCTGGCACAGTCACTCGTTTGTCTGCCTGCCTCTTCCAAACTGTTATTTCATGATGTTTTTTTTGTCAGTGAATGGATTTTATTTAAATTTCAAAGCATTGCCTGTCCTCTCCTGTTCTGCCTCTCTCTCTTTTTTTTTTTTTTTTGCTGCTTTGCATGGTTATGCCTTTGGAGCAGAATAGGCCTTGGAAGCAAAATGGTCCTGGAAAGGGAAACCGCTTTTCCTGATTTTTGCATTTTACATCTCAGTAGCCAACTGCCGAAAGGCCCTCCGTCTTGGCCTGCAGGTTCACTGCTAGATGGGAAGCTTCTGAGTGAATCACTAGCAACCCCCCTTTACCATCATGATGAATGTATTTACATATTTTCCTGGTTTGTGATATTACACGAACCCGTGGCATACAGATTTGTTAAAAAATTGTGGAACAAACAGTCTGGCTAGGTGGCGTAGCCGCTTGAGTGCCTTGCTCAAAAGTAGCAGGTTCGGTCTGTAATACCTCCCTGCGAGCTCTCAGGTGCAAAGTCTTATTATTCTCTCTGCATTCGTTCACACACATAAAATGAAGCCTGACTTAACTAAACAGGGTCTACATGCACAGTCACACATAGGTGCACACACACTTTCTCTCACGGCTCTCTTTGGAAGGAGCCCCTCCTCGCTGTGATTACAACAGTAATGCGATATTTCCTTTGTATGTTAATGTGTATTATTTTTCACGCTACATTCACTCCCCTCCCCTGCCCCCGCCTTTTGCCCCCCCCTTACCCTATTGTTCCATCCACTCCACATCTCCATTTACATAATTGAACTTTTGATTGGACTTTGCTCCCTCCTCTCTGTTCTCATGCAGGCAACGTTTGAAATCCGAAGCATAATTTCATGGGTAAGATGACGCGAGGCGATCAGTCTTTTTTTCGCTCTGCCGTTTCCTAATGTGAAGACGTCGGACATAGAAAGCCCAGATTAAACAAATTGCTTGTTTTGATTAAAAGTGCAATTAAATAATTGAGCATGTTGGTAGTTGGAGCCCAGCCAATCAGATGAGCGCTTTCAGTAGCAGGATGGACAGGCCACTTAAGTGCACTAACCTTTATCCTCTTAAAAGTGAACAGGTATTACTGTTTTTCAAGTGGATAAGAACTGTGTTACTGTGTGTTTGCCTACCTTTTCTATCCATTCTGTATGTCTATAGGTTTTTGCCTGTCCTGTATGCTTTTAATACAGTATGTCTGGGTGTATGTTGCCTGCTGTTCAGTATCAGTATATTAGAATCTGATGTGTATGCATATACAGTATGTGGGCCTTTATATTGTAGACCCTCATTTGAAGTGACTCGGTGTGTTTATATGTGCTTCGCGCTGTGTGTGTGTGTGTGTGTGTGTGTGTGTGTGTGTGTGTGTGTGTGTGTGCATGGACCTTTTTTTTTTCTTTCTCTTTTTTGCCGTAGGCTCCTTGAGCGGATTACAAGTTTTAAAGAGTATGAGATTCAACACCTCCTCAAATCTGACACTCTCTGACACTGCTTTGAAGCCATGAAAGTGAGATTGGAAAGACACGGCAGCTCTTTTCTTTCCACAGAGTCGTGGGTTTATGTCATTGGGTTGAGGCCAGTTAAGTTTCCATTGAAGCGTTATGCCCCAGAGGGGGAGACAAAGCTGCCACTTAAAGCATTTCACTTGTATCTTTTTTATGACTCTGAAAGGCCAGTTTTTAATGGCCTCCATACTCTTTAATCATTTAGTTGTGTATAATGCCATGTGACTGTGTTTACATTTGTCGTGTCTTCATTTAGGCCAACAGGGTGACCCCGTAGTCAACCCCGTAGTATTAGCATCTGTCTTACAACTCCAGGAGTACTATTCAGTTGCTGACTTTGTTCTGAAAAACAGTAAAAGAATTCCCTGCAATGATCAGTATAGCGTAATTCGTTTTTTTTTTTTAACTTTGGGATTACAAATTATCAGTCTTGATATGAGATATAAAATAAACAACGAGGCCTTGCCTAAAACTTTTTTCCAAGAAATCATTAATATATTTGTTAATGTAATCCATGCTGCAAACCAATTTTAGGCTGGAGTGTGAAACCATCTTTGAATGTTTTAAATGTAACCTATGTCTCCTACCCCAATCCTTGCCATGTATGCCACTGGTGAAAAGGGGATTACTATTAGTATGGTGCTGTTCCACTCACAGAAAGTCAGTGGATGTTTGCAAAGTTGCTCTAAAAGGTATTTTAAATTACTTCTGCAGTAGATACTGGCATGTTGCCCAAATCTGAAAGCAACAGTTTCCTGCTTGCTACAAAATAGTTTGTTGTTTTTTTTTGCTTAAGATCGACCAGGGACATTTTTCTAATTTTCCATATCATGATTCATCCACGTTACCCGTGATTCTAGATCTTGAATCA
>CM022471.1:5731067-5763788 GCA_011952105.1 Coreoperca whiteheadi
TGGTTTTTGGTTGATATGCAAGAGGGAGAGTTTTAAAATTTATCAATTTGAGAGTAATACCTTTTACCCGGGGTTCGAAAAATGAGATCACCCCCCCCCCCCCCCCAATAAAACAAAGAAAAAAACATTGCTGACACCAAATAATCCTCCTCCTCCTCCTGACACCAGCACCAACAGGAACCTGGATGCTTCCCTTCCCAGGTTTCCTTCTATCTTGTCATTCAGGCATTGTAGTGAGCTTAACCCCCCTTATTTCTCTCTCACATCCTTTTTCCTTCTTCCATTTTTTTTTTTTCCCTTTCCTTGCCCCGTCGGATGTATGTTGTTGACACTGAGGCATCAGGAATAATGGAATCGCTTGTCAGTGGCTTGTATTTTTCGCCCAGGCTGTTAGGGCTGTGTATAATAGTAGCAGAGGAAGAGGGGAGGTTATGTGCCACTGATAGTAATGAAGGTTGCCTTTTCATTTTTTAATATGGAATGTTTGTGGGCCGAGGCAATGCTCTCTGCTAATCCTACCCTCGAGCCGAGCTAGCTACATGGCTGTGTCAGTGTTGCACACACACATCCAGTGACATTCACACAGACAGATAAAAGACAAACACACACACACACACAATGCATATATGTGCACACCTTCCTTTAGGCAAGACAGCAAACTGTTTGATAAGTCAGGGTGCATTTCTGCTCCTCATGAAAATTTCACTCCTCCCGTGTTTGTGTCTTAAGGAAATGCAGGCCGTTGCTGTAGAAGAAGATATGGTATTTGTTTAATATTTGATGGATATGAAAGCATGAGTGCGTAGATGCATTTGTAAACCTTTATCTGGAGAAGGCGTAATGGAACAGTCTGGGCCGCCGATTGAGAAAATTACATCGGTGTGGTTTGTGATGAACGTGGGGTCACTGCTAGTCAGGCGCCGCTGTCGTTGGATGAACACCATCTCGCCTCTAAAAACTGGTTTGCCAGGAATGAAGAAGAGAAACACTCACAACGTTGACTCGCGTGTATTTTTGAATTGACACATTTGATTGGTTTAACAGAGGTTTTTAAAGCACCCAAATTTGAGTAAATTGACTCTTAATCACTTTTCAGTAACACCCTATCCTCGACATGTCTTCCAAATGTTATTAATTGAAGTTAGTAGCGTGTGTGACAGAGTTATTTTGTTTCCTTTTTTAAAGTGCAAATCATGGTGCATGTTTGTTTTCTGTTGGCTCTGACACCTGTATGCTGATAGCTGGGTGAGTGTGTATGAGTGAGCCTGAAAGCCACCGGCTAATGTTTTTTACACAGGGGTGTGTGTGTTTTCCTGTGTGTATGTGTGTGTTTTCCGTCGGCTAGGGTGCAGGGTCTGCGGCACTGGAGTGTGCTGTGTGTCTAATTGCTTTAATAGCACCTGGTCTCTAATCCAGGGTAATTAGAGAGCTCAAATTAGACAGCTACTTTCAACCGTCACTTGAAAAAGCAGAAAGGGAAGGCCTGGAGGAGGACCACTCCTCACCGAAACTCTATAAACACACACACACACACACACACGCACAGAAATGGTGGCAAAAGCAGAGGACAACTGGAGAAACAAGTTTAGTGGAGTCGGCCAAGAGGAGTATGTGCTTGTGTACAGAAATGTATATCTTAGCCACATTACGTTAGATTAGTCAGTGATATATGTTTGATGGGGTCTTCAAACATTTCCTTGTTTACATTGAACTCTTGCCTTATCCACGTACAGTAATTGCGACCGTGTTATGATCGGTATTGACTTTCTGGCTTTTTATCTCTTTCTTTCTCTTCACTTTTTTTCCCATTTGTTTGAGTGGCACGCAGGCATTGTCGAGGCCGCCTAAAACGTGTCTGGAGAAGCTGTGGGGAAAGGTTAAGGCCCTCTTTTAAAGCCAGAAATGTCAAGTGTACGCCCCTCCAGCTCCCGCTACCGTCTCCCTGTACTGGAGACTGCCGTAGGGGCCTGAATGACTCGCCACACACACACACACACACACACACACACACACACACACACACACACACACACACACACACACACACACACACACACACACTGGTGCAAAGGTTAGGAGCTGTTATTAGAGATGGCCTCCAGTCTCTTTCATCTGATTTGACCCTTGTGGCATCTCAGCAGGCTCCAGGCTCGCAGTCACAGGTTAAACTACAACAATAGAAGAGGAAGAGTAATCCAGGTGCTTATAGACTACTGCTAAGGGACTAATATTGCTGGGATACCACTCTTTTGTTTATTCCTGTTGACATTACGAATCACTTATTTTTTTAGTGTCTTAAAATCTGTGAACAGCAAGGACCTCGAAATATTAAAGGTTTAATCTTGTCACAGGCTTAAAAGCGTACAAAATCGATGTTGAGTTTTTGTTCAGACAATCTTAAAATTAGGTTAGGATGGGAGTGTGCTTGTACACTTCTAGGTCTCAAGCTTTAAGCTTAAGCACATCTCTGTCTTTGGCGCGATGTCATCAAGCCAATCTTTTCCATAACTTTTAAATTTTACAAGTGAAACTAAAAATGTTTTTTTCTTCTCTTTCCTACGTCCCTGAATAACCTTCTGCAAGTTGTCATGGCTTCTGCTAGAGACTTACACATGCTCAAGTCAGCACACCATCACCTAATAATACTGCTTCCCCAAATTTGTAATGACAAATTTGTCTTGGCACTAGTCAGCTCTGTGGCTCTCCTGTTCTTGCAGTAGCAGAAAGGCACCAACAGAGGGGGTTGCTTGGCCACCACAAGCCTGTTAAAGGGCTGAGACTCAGGCAGTCACATTGTAGGGAGCTGTGTTCTCTCCAGACCTTCACTGTTTGTCTTTTAAAAACTGGGTTAACTCGTTATGATGGTCAATGTCAGGCTGTGTAAAAGGAAACTCTTTTCATTCATTTTTCACTACTAAAGGTTCTGTAAAGGTTTGACTTGTGTAACCATCTTGTGCATTGCGATTAAACGTCACCTGGCTGTGAGAGCAGCATCATGGGGAAATTTGCTTATTGCTGTTGCCTTTGAAGCCAATATTGTGCAAGGAGGTACACCACATAGTAGACACGACGGCTTTACTGCAGGGCCTGACGTCTGGTAGTATTGTATTGACTAAACAGAAAGCCTTAAAAACTCTTTAATATGGTTCAGTGAAGCAGATTGTATCTAAGATGCCTTTTAACAAAATTACACTATTGTCCTAAATTTTCTCACATTTACTAGTATTGAAAATGTAATCTTATTTTGTGTATTGATATTAAGGCCTTTAAAAGTCAAATTAAGTTTGATGAAACTTAAGACACCCTGCTTAAACATCTTGTATCATCTAATTAAGGAAATCTGTCTTAATAGCCATGTGACAATGTCATTGTCTTGCATACAATAGTAATATGCACTTGGTTTTTGAACACATTTCATAGTCTTTTTGATCACTGGCCTCTAATGAATTTAATCAAATCTCACTGACATTTTTGCCATTTCCCTCCAAAATGATCTGAGAGAATTAGCCCATATCTGTCGCTCCATAACCAGATTAGTGAATAGCCATCTGAATAATCAGAATAGCACTGGTTGTGTCGGCCGTCAGAAGAAGACCAGTGTCTCCACGCCACCAAGGATTTGTGGGATTTGGAGTCTGGGACAGGAAAGGCGCCTAATGGTGAAAGCTTTCGGCCCAGATAAGACTTCAAAGGCGGAGCTAATTACTAAGATGTTTACATTATCCACGGTCATACACTGCTTTGTGCGTGACCCTTCATTGTGGTGTCTGCATGCGCGTATGTGCATTTTGTGGGCTCATTGTATGTCAGTAACGCAGGCTAATTGGATGGGTGGAGGTTGCTAAGTAAAACATTTCATTGACAAATAAATAATGAAAGGAGCTCGGATGTGGAGGAAAGCGATGATGTTAAAAACATAGCCGTTACTAAAAACCCAAATCAAAGTGCCCAAGTAGGAAGGGTTTGGAGAACAGGTGTAGTATTCTCTGATACCAGTTGTAAAAACACATTTAAGTCATTTATGTTTTATGTTAGATTGCCTCAGGAAATGAGGTGCCTTTCCAATGTGCATTATTCGTTGTTAACCTTTGGTATTAATGTTCCTTGTCCTTCATGTGACCCAAAAAAACCAGATATCGACATATTGCACGGATGCACTTCAAATTGTGAAAGTGTAATATTTCAAAGATCAAATTTAAAATCTTTCTCTCTTTCCTCATCCTGTTCTGCCTTTAGCCCAGCCCCGTCCCTAGCCCGGTTCTGGGAGGGAAGCCCAACGCCAGCCAGTCTCTCCTGGCCTGGTGCCGCGAGGTCACCAAAAACTACCGCGGGGTGAAGATCACCAACTTCACCACCTCCTGGAGGAATGGGCTGGCCTTCTGCGCCCTGCTGCACCACTTCAGACCGGACACAATGTATGAAACACACACACACACTCACGCTAAGAGAATGTGTCTCTCACAGTATTAGGGCTGGAATTAGGGTGGAAACCAGACTGCTGACCTCTTGAGACAAAAACTAAATAATGAAGTAAAAGTTTTAGATCAGGGAAGGTCAGATGAAGATCTGTAGTATATTCACGTTAGATGAAGACTCCTCTTTCTCCTTTGCAGCTTTTACTATCTTTGTGTCATATTTGCGCAGTTAACCTGTCATCACGTTGTGTCCTCGTATCCATCATTCCTGTCGGTGCGTTTGATTAAGATGGCAGTTGTGTACATACTAATGCACGCAGACTCGGCCATTACTTATCTCGTTGTTCTTGTGTGTTTCGTCGTTTTCAGTCTGTTTGTGTGTGAGATTCCTTAAGTGGTTGGTATTTAATGTGAATATTTACCACTCAAAAGTACAACATACGGAAATCCTGCAGGCCCATCAAGAGAGCAGACGTGAAGATAATTTATCAAACCCATGCTCCGTGTACACATGCCTGTATGTGTGTGTTTATGCTTGTGTGCCTTTGCTTGTGTGTTATTTTTACATATTTTCCACTCTATTAGTTCAGTTGATTGCACTGCTATGAAATTGCATGTTACAGTTCTAATGCCATTACATGTGATGCATATTTAAACACAACTCTTTCTCCTCTATCTCTCTCTGTCTCCCATTCTCCCTCCCTTTTTTCTTTTTTTTTTTCTCTCTCTCTTCCTGCCTCCTCCCCGACCCTACCCACTGTTCTTCCAGAGACTACAAGTCGCTCAATCCTCAGGATATTAAAGAAAACAACAAAAAGGTAAGAGGCAGCCACCGCTGGGCCCTTCACACCACTTAGCTCCCTCCCATCCACATCTCCATTTTGCCTTATTTAGAGATCTGCCATTAATCCCGGGATATAGTGTGTATGTGTGTTTGATGGGGGAGGGTGCAAACACACAGGAAGGCAGGCAAATGCATGCACTCCCATCACACATATGCACTACAGCCAGACTGTTATAATGACAGTGTTCCTAAGACGTTCCCCCTGCTGTGATGTGTGTACATGGCCATGTGTGCCCAAAGCATAACTTAGTCACCTGGCAGAGGTGAGATATTATCTTAGCTCAGCTGCCTGCTGGGAACTTACTAAACTGCCTCTGCTGTGTGTGTGTGTGTGTGTTGATGTCGGTGTTTATATAATAAGAGCATATTTGTCTTGTGTTGATTAGACTGTTTTGTTTGTACGTGTGAGAGTGTATACGAGTGTTCAGGAAAGGGAGTATGCATGTATTCATTGGTGTGTGCCAACTGTAATCCATGTTGGCTTGAGTATTTCTGACCCTTTGGTTTCATTCCTCTCCAGCCCTAGCAAATTACAACCCACACATATGCACTCACTCCTGAAGCTTAACTGAATGACCCATTCACACCCATTTTCCTCCTTGCCCTATGTCGTCGTATCTGCGCGTTCACAGTTTGAGGTGCACACGCGCACATATCACCATTTTCCTTCTGTCCCTCTGGCTCCTGGCGTGCACATTTGCTTTTTCCGTACACACTTGCAAAACACACAACTGCACACTGCTGTTTTTCCCTTTCACTCCGTTACTATACACTCAGACACGTATATACACACAGACGCCCTGTTCCCTCTTTGGCCCCGAGGGCTACACAGAACGATATGCGTCGGGTTCCTGCAGCTTGATTTCCTCTTCTCATACACACTCTGGCTAAGCGATAACCTCTGGTGGCCCTGTTAGGCATGAATGCTACCCTGTTGACAATAACCACAGTGGAGGGAGAGGGAGAGACCCAATCCCATATCTGCTAACTGCCCCTCACCCTCCTCCCAGGCGCTCAAGTAGCCCTGAAGAAATTGGTTAGATATAAGTAAAATGGGAATATGCCGTAGAAGGTGATACCTGGTGAATAGCTGCAGCGCTGTACCCAGCGCGCTGCGGCCAGCTACACCAGCTGCTGATGTACATTTGGCCAAGCAAGTGCACAGAGGTGACACAGGTAGAAATCAGCTAACTGCCACTTCTAGCCGCAGTGCTCACGTTAGCCCTCAAGAATCTGGATATATAAGCAACATTGGGGATATGTCTAGTTCTTATTAAATGTGGACAAGTAGAACTGTGCAGGGCCAGATTCTTTTTCCTGTTTCCAGAGGTAGGCCTATACAACGGTCCCTACAGTCGGTAAATGCCCTTAAAAGTTGAATGTAATTTTTTCTGTGTAAAATGTGTCTTTGTACTACATTTAAACACTCTTAAATAAGGTTTTAATGTATTGCAAAAAGTATGAAAATGTCTTTGTTTACCAGCGAACCACTTTTCAATGTTTCACCAATCTAACGATATATTTTGTGAAATGTTACATAAGGAGAACATCAAAAAGCTGCTCATGTCATTGGTCTAACACCTGAAATGAATGTGGGGTCGCGTTTTCAGGAATTCAGTGTCTTAAGAGGAAATCAAAACGTGAAGAAAAGAATGAAAGAAGGTGATGAAAAGAGCCTTCTTCCCCATCCGCAATGTTGCATAGAGTTGCTTCATGAGGAGTTATTAGAAGGTATAGAATTTATTGAATGGACAGCAGAAATGGAAATGTATAGATACGACAACTATCTCTGCTTTTCATGGCTAGTTGATAGACAAGCCCCCTCCTCCTTTCACAGTCTATCTGCGAAGAGTGATTGCAATGAGCTCAGACTGTGCTGAATTATGACCGATAAGGACAATCAATATTGGGGGTGGCTGGAAAAAGAGAGAGAGAGAGAGAAGTGAATATTTAGAACATTTACAGCCTTTGAAATGATCCATTATCAGTGGATATCTGTATGTGTGCTAGTCTGTGGATGATTGTGTATGCCTCCACATGTTCATCTGTCCTTTTGAGGAGTTTGCATGTTGGGATCTGGCCCGCGTGCTCCTCTGGTCCGTTTTGTCATTGCGCTGGTGTGTGTGTGTGTAATGAGGCCAAGGAGAAGTCATTTGTCATGCCATCTGATAGTGTAGCACCAAGCACCAGGCTAAAGCTCCCTGAGCACAACCGTGAGGGGGGGGGGGGTTAGGGGCGTTGATGATTGACAACGATAGATAGCTGTCAGTCACTGAGAGGGAGTGGAGGGGGGGAGCAGGGAGCAGCGGCCTGGGGCTGGCGACGGTGACATTTATTCCAGACCAAAAGCTCTAATCAGTCCATGGTGAGAAATACGGAAGATTAATTCTATTGACTGGCTCGTTATTAAGCAAGCATTACGGCTGACTTATATGATTGAAATCATTATCATGGAATGTTTGCAAAATCACAAGTAAAATAACAAATAGATTGCAATAAGCTGTTCTTCACTCTTAATGCATTACAACAGACAAAGCTACATACATGTAAAACGAATCTTCAACAAGCCATATAAGAGAGTTTGATGATAATTTGCTTGGAATCATTAATTCATGTAACAAACTTTTGCAAACAAGTAACACAATTATGACATGACTTCATGAAAATGCCATAAACATTAATACTGAATTATTGCCCAGCTGTACAGTGTATGCGTTCCTCTTTTCTTGTGTTTTTTCTTTTTCTTTTTTGATGCCATACCATTTCAACTGATAAAGTTAGATTTTCATGTGATTGGGTTTTACCTGATTAAAATAGATACAAGATTTTCAATAACTGGGGCTTAAAGGCATAAATCTGGTGATATTCTATATTTTTCTTTTTGTCATCAAATCCCACAAAAAGACCAAATGACCAGCAATGAATTTACCCTACTAAGTATTGTCTGTGTAGCCAAAGCCTGATATATCGTATTACTCTGTGCCATAGAGCTTTATTGCTGTTCTTTTTAATGATTTACATTTTTATTCCGAGCCAACGGCCTTCGGTGCTGAGCGCCACAGACAGGGTAGGGACATGGGAAAGTTTTGAGACATCGCTGATCCTTGGGATTTGTTGACAATTACAAAGATGTCGAATATTGCCAGCCTGATCCTTTCCCTGCAGTAGGCACATACTGTAGGCTACCACCAAAGGTCTTCCCTCAATAGTCATCAGTCTCTCAGTACGACATGATCTGTGCTCGTCTGTAACGGAAGATACAGAAAGAATAAATCGTGGCACTGAGGTCAAAAAGACTGTAGCGCATGTCAAGACTAACATCGACCCTGAAACAAAACCCAGCTCGAGAGCCTTCCTCCCTCCTCCCTCCTCACACAGCTCTCACGTTCTCCCACTCTCGCTCTTTTCTCTTCCATTCTTTCATTCTGTCCCTATTGAGCAGCAAAGTTGTCGCTCTCTTTCACAGCCTACCCTGGCCGAGAGGGGAACAATGTAAGCACACTTTGCTCCCCTGAATACTTGTTAGAAACCCAATCAGGCCCTCTTATTCCCCATATTCTTTTTCTTTCTTTTCTCTTTCTTTTTTTCTTTCACACTCCCTCTCTGCCAGGAGAAGGAGGGGGAACTTAAACAGGCTCGCTGTAAAGGCAAACTCCTCTCTGTTCTCCCTTTTTCTTTTTTTTTCCCCACTGTCAGTTCTTTCTTCCTGCTTTGTCTCTGCAAGCACAAACACATACTTTGCATCAATAGAAAGGGACAAAAGAGGTGAGAGTGAAAGAGACTCCTCCTAACAAAAGACATCATAATTGATTGTAAATTGAGAAACATCTTTCAGTTAAACCACCTTCTTATACTCCGTGTATCTCCTTCTATTGTCATATTTTTACTGTCATAGAAAAAAATATAGTTGGAGTAATACAATTTACTGTATTAAAAAGTTTTTTTCTGAGCTGTGTCCAAAGTCACTTCCTTGTTCACTTTCCACATTCAATAGATGACTCTCTAGTGAGTGGCAAGTTGAGATTTCTAACACTTGTAAATTATCATGATTTTGCACCATCACTGACTTGATTGATTGACTGATTTTTGCTTGACACAAGGGGTTAATGTCAATCCCACCGGAGACGCATACGGTGTAGGTTTGGACTAATAGTTCACTCGTTAAACCACAAAATTAGACGAATGCATTGTTCTTCATCAGACTGGTTTGTGCTTTAAGTATATTCTCCACACTAACTGTGTTGACAGTTTGTCATTCACTTTTGAATATAGAGCAACGGTGGCCTTCCCACGTACTTAATTAACTGGGATTTCATCCAAGTAACTTCTCTTTCGTCTTGTCTCATTACTGAATAGGAGACTACTGTCGGGCAATGGCCATGTTCGCTTTCTTTCATTCACTGTGATAACAGAGCGGCCTTCATCATAAGCAGACGGTTTGCAGTGGAAGTGGCCGTGTGTAAATGTGTGTTACTGAAACTAATATTGTCTTCAGTCTCGTATCAGAAACTTGTAGAAGCAAACCCAGGCAACCCATGCTGACTAATCACAGTTCTTGTGGTCCCCACATCGTATCTCCGTAGCTGCTGTGCCCCGAGTTACATTTTTTGAGGAGGGCGCATGTCAGCTATGGCAATTATGTGCGTATCCACTATAGCTATGCTGCAACCTCTTAACGTAGAACTACAAATCCATCTTAACTGTAATTTTTACACATATCAAAGGCAAAGCATTGCATTGTGGGATTTCTATCAAAAAATTGTCTACATGCTGCTGCTTTTGTTCCATTGTGGGAAGTTTTAGGTCACTATTTAGTGACTACATTTTTGCAGTTACGAGTTCAGACACTCAAATAAAATGGCAGAAACACAACATGGAGCACTAGGTACCAAATATGGAGTGCTTATAGACACCGCGCACACAGTCAGTATGTTTCGTAGAAGCTACTGTTGAGGGACCCTTGAGCAAAGCACTCAACTCGTCCTTTAAGTGATGCCCCCTGAGCAACGTCAACTTCGAGACAGTAGTTTACAAGAAAGCTCCCAGCTGTATTGGATGAATGCAAAGCACGGACTTGATGAAAAGTCATAGATGCTCAACAGACCCCCCCTCTCTGGCTAGATAAAGGTTGGAAAATATGGAGAGGGGGAGAAAGAGAAGGACTTATATTGAAGCAGGACAGGGCTGAAAAAGAGTAAGCAGGCTCTTCAAAACAATCCCTGGGGTAAATAAAGGTTAAAAAACAGCGAGAAGGGTGTGGAAGTTAGAGAGGGAGACGGAGAGAAAGAGGGAGAGATTGATAGACTGGGGAGATCTACGGAGGCAGTGAAACAAACGAGCGCTGCAACAGGTTGGAATTAGATCAACACTATCAAGCAGGCCAGATACAAGCTGTGATACCTTGGAGAGATGGATGGGGGAGGATATGTGTGTGTGCGCAGGAATGGAGGTAGTGTCTGTGTGTGTGTGCTGTTAATCTATTTATTTACCTGTCATTGGCTGCGATAATGGTTTTCATCCCTTCTCTCTCTCTGTCTCTCTGTCTCAGTCTATCTGGTGATGGGGGATTGGGTTTCGTGTGTTGCTTGATAATCAAACCTGTATTTTCTCATCAGAGTCTAATCAGACCAATTACACGCGTGACGGAGACCGTGGGCAGGTTGATGTAGGGGAGCGATAAGGACACACACACACACACACACACACACACACACTCACACACACTTTGGGATTAAGCGCTCTGTGTTGGGGTATCTACGTCTCTTATCGGGGACAACCATCCCTGACATGACCTGTCAGCAGTCATGCCAAAGGTGTCTCTCACGCACAAACATGCATGAACACATACAAACATGGATCATGCATGCAATGCACCATGCACCAAATACTGGCCTATGACCAGATTTCTCCTATCTCGTCAGCCATTGTCACCCTTCCATCCCTCTCAGTCTTTGTTGTAACATGACAAATTCTTTCCTATTCGACAATTTAGCTGGTAGACACTACTGTAGTTGTAACATGACAGTGGTTCTGTGGTGTTGTGTGAATCTGTAATTGACAGTTTGTTCACTTATGTGTCTTTTTTGGCAGGCATATGATGGCTTTGCGAGCCTGGGTATCTCCCGTCTCCTGGAACCATCAGACATGGTGCTGCTGGCCATTCCTGACAAGCTAACGGTGATGACCTACCTGTACCAGATCCGGGCCCACTTCTCTGGTGAGGAACTGAACGTGGTGCAGATAGAGGCCAATAGCAGTCGCAGCACCTATAAGGTGGGTGACTTTGAAACTGATACAAACGCCTCCATAGACCAGGACAAGTTCTATGCTGAGCTCAACGACGTGCAGCACCACCAGGTTAACTCTGAGCCTGTTGCATCTGCTGACGGTGAATCTAATGGCACTAAAGCCGCTGAGAAAGAGGCAATGGAGCCGGGTTGGAAGGTCGAAGTAGGAGCGGTCAGCTTGCCAGCAGCAGGGCCTTTACAGTCCTCCCCTCCTGTGCCGTCACCACGCAGAGAATTAGCCGCCTCAGCAACAGACTCGACCCACTTGACATCATCAAGCTCTGAGGACAGGGGGAATCTGTTCAAAGCCAACACTTTAGACCTTAGCGAGTTACCACAGAGAGTGGAGAGAGAGCTGGATAAGGAAAGACAGCAGAAGGATGAGGCGGGACAGGAAAGAAGGGAGGGAAGTACGGAAGCAGGATCCCCCACCCGGAGGGGGGCCCCCTCCTCCTCCTCCCCACCCCACCAGAAACTAGGCTTCTCCTATAACAGGGATGCTGACCTCATCAAGAAGAAGAGGGCCAGCCTGCGTCACTCGGAGTCTGAGCCTGCATCAGACACCAGCTCCCCTCCAGTTAACCACACAGACACCCCTTCCAAACAGGTAAACGCCCAGACGAATAACGGCATTACACACATCACACACGCAGTGAATATGTAAATACACATGAGAAGAATCCACTTAGTTGAAGTGCTACAATATTTTAATAAAAAAATATCTGTTTATGGATATTCCAAAAATAGAGAAGCTCCTCTCTGTCAAAGTGCTATGATGTTTTCACTTTGTACTATCAATTTGTAAGAGCTGACTTTTTTAACATTCTGAACAATGTTTATTTCTTATGTTTGATGAATCACTCGGTTTTAATAACAGAGAAGCAGAGCAGCACAGCAGCCCCACTAATTGCAGCGATGTAGAAACAGGAATTTTTTTCAGTGTTCATCTAGTGTTAAACATGTCCTTTCGGTAAGAGAGACCTTAAACTGTCTCACAGCTAATTACGAATCCTGTACCTTAAACAACCTCTGGATCAGTCTGCACGATGTAGACTAATTCACATCTTGCTTCTTAAGTCAGGTATTAAGATTCTGACAGCGTTTACCTGCGGGTAACTGCCTGGCCCCTAAATGGATTGTTGAGGTTTTTATCCTTGCACCCTGGCTTTGATTGAAACTTTCACAGCTCAGTCATAAGACAGAGGATGCGTTGAACATTCATTCCCTCCTGGCACTCGCTAAGCTTCAAATCCCGACCTCATTGATGCCGTTGCAGAGATGACCGTACCGAAATTCTACCGTTCTGCATTAGATGTTGTCGTCGCCTGTCTCGTTGCTGAGAGCCAGACGCGTCGAGGCCGGGCCCTTAACATGTGGCGACTATAGAAGGCACCCAGGAGAACCCCCTGCTTTGACATTTCATTATATTTTTCATTATATTTCTCATCCCTTCAGTTGATGGCAGTTGGCGCCGTGACTGCTCAGGCGTGGCGACGCTTTGCGCAGAGCACACCTCATCTCGTCTCACACACGCACTGGCACGCACCTGCATGCGTGTGCGCACACACAAACACACACTGAATATATTGCTGCCTGCGTTGGTGAACCCCAGATTACCGTTTCCTGTTTACAAGTCGAAAGGTCACAGGGCGCGCGGGGGACGGCAGGGGGGTTACGACAGCTATGACACCCCATTTTGATCTGCTGTTATCTAGTTAGCGGGATGCATCCTCACCTGCACTCAGGCCAGATTTGACTTGTTGAAAGGATAAATATTTCAGTGTTATAAACGGCTTGGTTTTAATGTTCCTCTGTCTAAGCCAAATGCAGAGGCTATGTTTGCCCTGTTTGCACCCCCTTATAATACAGCCAGGATTAACTTGCAGATAAAATTCTAAGCTAGGTGTGTGTTTTGCTTTCTTGTCAAAGCCGTCATGCTCTCCACACCACTGGACCCAGACAGGGCTGTGAGCCCAGCTTGTAGGCTGGCCCCATAATGCGAAAGTCCAGGCCCTGTATATCATGGGGGAAATACCCTGCATATATCCTACATTGGGGTCTGCTTGTCTTAGTTCTTTTCTCCCTCCCCCTGCTGTACATGGCGAGCTGCTTGTGTGAAACCTTGCTACTCTAGGTAAAAGTGTCAGTGTTCAATTCTGCAGCATGTCACTTATTTAGGCATCATATTTTGACTAAATTACACATGGTCAGTTAATTAATTTGTTAAGAATCATATATTAGGGAAAACATTACCAGTCCAAATAATATTATTTGTTGCATTGTGTTGAAAAAAATGCTTCATTTAGAACTTGTTACTGAAAATCCAGAGGTATTTTTGGTATTTGGCTACACACCTGTAGCTAATGTTGTGTTTTCTTTTTCAAAGGAGCCAACACCTGTCCCTGTATCAAGTCCCCCTGCTGAGAAGGTGAGTAAAACGTTTAAAAGACTATACTGTATGTCTACATATGTTAAAAAAAAATATATATATATACTTATATTCTCATATTTGTACAGCTTTGTCCCACATACACTTGCAACGAAGTCTTAAAGTCTACAAACATTTCATTTCTTATATCCAACATGTGTGCTTGCAGGATATGGTTTACTGAGGGAAAGAACACCTTATTTCTGAACTCAATTGTTATGGTCATTAGCATTGCTTAAGGTCATCGCACTCAATCTCTGCTGTTGCACACAGAGGGTGCTGTCTCGTCAGGAGGAGCTGAAAGAGAGAGCCAGACTCCTCCTGGAGCAGGCCCGCAGAGATGCTGCAATGAAGGCCGGCAACAAGAACGTCGCCAACTCAGCCGCCACCGCACCAAACAGGGCCACAAACGTCTGCGATGTAAGTCATAGTAGTGCGTTTCTGTGTGTATGGACTTTTCCGAGACTGACAATGTAGACATTGCTCCCTCTGATACTGTCAGGGAGGTCAATTCTGTGGTCATTTTAAGATGTGACATGTGGAAATAGAATCAGACTAGAATCACAGCTGAGGAAGACTTAAAAGTCTCTACCTGAGGCTCAGTCCTGTTCAGCCTGGGTCTTCAGGTTTCTGAAGAGGGGGCAGTTCTGTCTGACCTCTCCTCCGTGTAGTAAGTAATGGCTGTCCTGAGTTTGAGTGCTCTGTCCTTGCCTCCAGTCCTCCGTGCACTGGAGTGTTGTACAGCATCACCTCAGCGTGCTGGAACAGCTAATAGAGTGACCACCAGCCTCTTCAACACCCTCATGTCACTTCCACAGTTCTCTATTCGCCGCTCGCTACACTTGCAACATGCTGGAAAAGCCTGTCCAAACTCTCTCATCCTCTGGCAGTCCACTTTCTTGAGCACTTTATGAAAAGGCTTTGAGAAGAAGGGGTGACTTTTCCTTATTAACTTCTGCTCCGACTCTCTTATGGACTGCTGAACGTCACAACCTGAACATTTATGACATCCCGACCAAATTTGCTGCCCCCTCAATTTCCCCCCGAACACTGGGTAAATGTTATACACAAACACCTGTCAGCAAAAGTACATTCATGGTAAAGGGGGGTGAGAATTGCTGTACCGAAGCAAGTTAGACTAAAGATGATGTGAGGGAAATTGCCAGCTCTGAACTGAGCACGCTCCACTGAACATAATATACTGGGGGGGGGGGGGGGGCACACACGCGCTGATGGACCAGGAGTTACCCCAGGAAAGCACTGTGGTCAAATCCTCAGTGACGTTTCCAAATGTTTCAGAGAAATGAAAAGGGGGATATGGTCTTGTAAGAATTTTGATTTAAGGGTAAAATGAAATCAATACCCTTTGGTAATGAAATATCTAAAAGGCAGCAGCCGTATGCCCCTGCAATTTTTGCCTGAATCCTTAAAGAGATATATGCCCTTGAATTAGATGGTTTTTGAAGAGTGTGTTTGTGCGTGCGCGCGTATACAAGTGTGTTGTCAGTGTTTGTCTGTGCGTAGGCATGCAAATGTGTGTGTTCATGTTTGCGTGTGTGCGCAGCCACAGGAATAACTATTTCGGCATAATCTGAGAAAATAAATGAGGAACTTCCAAGGACTGGTGGCGTTAAGTCTTCAGAGGAAGAAAGCAAATTAAAAGAGGTTTTCAAAGCTGTTGCAGTGCCGATATTTTTCCTTAGCGACAAAAAAAAAAAAAAAACGGTCCTCTTCTGTCCCTTGTTGTGCGGCAAGATGGCTGACTTCACTTAGATTAGCTCCTTAAAGTAGCCAACCTTCCAGTCTTTTTTCCTCTCCCTGTCCTCGTGATTTCCTTACTCATTTCCAAGGACAATTGGTTAATAACCCCCTCACACACAAGCACACACACTGCTCTCATGCACGAGGGAAGGAGGGAAGGCAGGGAGGGGCAAGAGGGAGATATTGAATTGTTTACACTTTTTTAAATAGAAAACATTGATCAAAGGAATACGACTGGCCTCGAGGCCAATGTGCTGATAATTGTTAGTGATTCAGATTAGATTAGTTGATGTCTTGTTTTGATTAGCGTGTGTGTGTGTGTGCGTGCGTGTGTGTGCGTGCGTGTGTGTGTGTCCATGTCCATGTTATCAGCTGGAGAGGCCCAAGCCTTTCCCATTTAACTCTCAGTCCGTCTAAGTAGGTGCTTTGCGGTTTAGCATGCATAAGGTATAATTTAATTCAATTAAAGCAGGCTTCATTCTTCCAGGGAAGTGGCTAATGTGAGGGCAACAGAATGATTTGGGCAGAGGGAGAGGAGGGGGCTACATTAGCTGTTTTGGGGGTGTAACATTCAAAGCACAAAATGGCAGATCAGTTAGTTTGAGACACTTATATCCGTTAACTAAAATCATGCCAGACTCAGTCACGTAGAAGTAGAAGTCACGATTTTTAGGCAAGCGTACAATT
This sequence comes from Coreoperca whiteheadi, assembly GCA_011952105.1. Classification (NCBI taxonomy): domain Eukaryota; kingdom Metazoa; phylum Chordata; class Actinopteri; order Centrarchiformes; family Sinipercidae; genus Coreoperca; species Coreoperca whiteheadi. Next base: position 5,747,490 of record CM022471.1, read on the forward strand.
CTCTGGTTTCCCCCGAGTCACTAAAAATAAGAAACTCAGTTCAGAGTAGTAAGTCTCCAGTTGAACAATATGCCCTCTCTCCCATCATGCACCTCTGCTAGTTCTCACCAGTAACAGTTCCCTCACACTTTTCTCCACACCATATATTTTGGAATGTAAATTCTCTGTTCATTCATCCATAGTGGGGCCATACATAAGAGGAAGTAATACACTTTGCAGTTGTGTTTCGACTTCTTAAAATAAGGAGAATTGTTAGGATAGTAATTCTAGTGTTATTTCTTTTTCTTGTGCTTTTTTTTTCTTAAATCATCTTTATATTTAAAGGAATTAAATCAGGTCTTCGTGGCTATAGTCTCTCTTTTTTTGTAATACTGGCGATCTAAGAAGCAAAGCTCCTTTCTACTGTTGCAGTCGTTGCGGCTCACACTAAATGTGATGAGTAAACGTGCACACATTGACGCTACATTAGTAGTACCACACTATATTGACATCAGTTCTAGGTCTGGTCAAGGTGAGGGACAATGAAATGTGAATGAGTAAATTTGTTATCCGTATATACCTACACATCCACAGCTACAGTAACTGCCACCAACATGGATGTCGCTCGATGCAGAACGGAATGTTGGATACTTGTTTGCAGTGTGCGTGTGTGTGTGTGTTTGTGTGTAGTCCTGTTCTCTTGACCTATGCTCTCCCTCCTGCCATCCCTAATTGTAGCCCACAGTGACTGGTTCTTTCATCTAAGGTCACAGGTTCAGTTTTCTCTTTTTCTCTCCCTCCCTGTCTTCTCAGTCACTCTCTCTCTCTCTCTCTCTCTCTCTCTCACTCTTTTTGTGTTCGTCTGTTTCCCCCCCCCCCGTTTTTTCGTTTTTCTCCCGCTGTCTTCTTCTCGGTGTCTTTCTTTCTGCATGTCCTCTGTGTTTCTCTGCCACGTCTCTTCTCCCTGTTCTCTCCATCTTGTCTTGCTGTCTGTCCTGCCCTCTGTGATCTTCGATGGGCAAGCAGTACTACTAATAGTTTTGAGGCCGCCACCCCCTCCTCCCCCTGCTCATAGGTGGCCTTCACAACATATCAGTAGTCACAGTGCAGATGTCTTGTAAGGTTGCAATGTCACCACCCCCTACCAACACAGCAGCCAGATGGGTAATTAATGAGCTTTTCTAAAAATATCTAGGGCAAGGACTTTATTCTCTCATTTAATCCTTATTGCAGACATCCCAATTTTTGTTTGTCTTTCTTTTGCTCTTTTAGTCATTCCCACTGTTATTATTTAAATGGGGAAGTGTGTGTGTGTGTGTGTGTGTGTGTGTGTGTGTCTGTGGCTATTCGCTTCAGGTCTTCTCATCCATTAGCAGATGAGAACAGTAATTTCACACCGGCCTGGCCAGGCTAATTATCAGGATCCACACTAGGTTTGGGAGAAGTGTATGTATGTGTGTTTGTGTGCATGTGGTCACAGAAGCATATGCTCCGGTGTGTGTCTTTGCAAAAATATGTGTGTGAAATTATATAGCACCTGTGCACTTTCGCATTTTGAGCCTGTGTGTGTGTGTGTGTGTGTCGGTGTGCGCGTGCGTGCGCTTGTGGTATGCGTTCAAGAGTGCACGCAAATGCCTTGGTGTTTTCCAGGTAAGAGAGTTCCCCTGCTCACTGACTCGTTGTGATTCCTATAATTGGGTCCCGTTTGATTTTTGCCGACCAGCAGCCCAAACACCTCCTCCTTCCTCTTCTCCGCCGCTCCCTCTCCTCCTCTCTCGACTGGCGGGGACTCCGGGGTCTCTGCTGGTGTGACCTGTGGGTGTTGTCATCTACTCCCATCTGCTGTCTGCCCTCTGATCCTGACTTGACTGCATTCATGTCCTCGTTTTCTCCTCTATGCGCCCTCTTTTTCTTTCTTTCTTTCATTTGTGTCACTGGTGGCCAAAACAAAGCCCTCTGGCTGAACCTCGGCATTCCTAAAGGTTCTAAAAAATTAGAAACCAGTTGTGTCTGAGTTCCTCTGATTGTACTGTATTTCATCCAAGTGATTATAAAAAAAAAAAAAATATCTTTGCTTGTCAAAGGCACATTTGGCTACTTGTTACCTGGCTGCTTGCCCTAATTGCCAAACACTGGACAAGTGGAAAGGTGAACTTTTGAAAGGTCTGGCACATTAAGGCAGCACATTTATTAAAACAAAGACACAGGAGCTTATGTCAGTGTCGAGATTTGGGGATACTTGTTAACAGTGGCATTTTCTCATCATTAGTACTAAATTTGAGTTTCATAATCCAAAAGCTAACATTATTATCTCAAATTGCAACTGAGAAGGCATTTTGTCCGCAAGAAATACCAGAACACTGAGGGTAGACTTACTTTTCCAATCCTTATACTTAAAATAAATGCATCTAATCCTACATAATCCTGTAATCATTTGATAATCTTACAACTCCACAAAACAAATACTCTAATTGCGGAATATTTGTGAAGAAAATATAGTTCACTCTCTTAGGTTCGACAATTGAAAAGGCCACCAGTGAAGAACTGTCTTTGAAGCAAATATAGAAAGAATGTCTATTTTGAAAATGCAAATATGGCCTTGTGCACTCTCCTTTTTTGTCCACACTTTATCCTTTACCCACTCCTCCTCCTCCTCCTGTCCTCTCTCCTTTTCAACTTTCTCCCAGCAGTAATAGTTTTTCTCCAGGTCTCATTTTGATGTGGCTGCCGTCCCTTTCTTCTCCCAGCTCTCCGTTTTTTCTCCTCTCTTCTTCCTCTTCCTCCATCCCCCCTCCTTTTCTCTCGCTCGCTCTCTTCTTTTTGAAGAATCTGCTCCTAATGAAACTAAATAGTTTGGTGGGCACTTTCTTTGGACTCTGTGTGTGTGTGTGTGTGTGCGCGCGCGCTTGTGTTGGAGTGTGAGGGTATGCGTCGTGGCTGAATTGGCTGGGATGGAGATCAAAGGCAGTCTCTAAATTGAGAGTGTGTGTGTGTGTGTGTTAACGAGCAAGAGAAAGACAGCTCTCTCAATTGCATCACAAGAGCTGATCAAGCCATCAGAGAGGAAAGCTGTAATACACACACACTTACATACCTCTTCTGAACACATGTACCTCTCTTTCTTTCTCTTTTTGTCAAGTTATCACATGCCTTGTGTTCACGTTTGACCAAGTGGAAGTGCCAAATGTTTTTCACGTCCACCCTGTAGTCCTGGTCTCTCTCTCTCTCTCTTTCTTTTTCTTAAAGCCGCTTTGTACGGCTAAAATATGAAGGATGAAGTCCTCACCCGAGAGAAGATTTAATGTTCATTGCATATGAAGTGACAGTAATCCCACCACTTTATTAAGTGCCTTAAGAATTGTTTTAGCTTTTATGCAAAGTCTAAATTACTCTATCCATTTTGTGAGAGAGTTAAGCATTTCTTTGATATATATATAACTGTGTTCATAAGTGTGTTTTTGATTTTTGACAGCCATGATATTTTTCTTTCTTAATGTGGGTTTGCTAATGTGTGTGACTTTACATATCTCTGATTTTACCTGTGGGCCTTTTCAACTAAATAGTCCCAAAATTTCACTCAGGAAGTCAGAAACTAAATGTCCCTGTTGTGCATTTGTATTTGCGTTCCCACTGCATCTGAAGAACTGTGAACATCAGGAAAATTAGACAAATAGTGGATAAGAGAGACCATTTTTGTGCTCTAATATATAACCACATTGATACAATAAGCAAATGGAGTTTGCGCATTCTCGAGCTCTTATCTCCTAGCTATTCAGTAAATCAGCCTCAAAACTGTCATTTAAACGTCCGTATCATTAAAAGAATTTTCAATCCTGTTGACACCTGTGACTACCAGGACTTGCCTGCAGTCTGAATGAATGCTATTCACACATTGTAGCAGCCTTGAGGATTGTCAACACTGTTGAGTGCTGCAGACTTCACCCTGACAGTTCCTGGGCAGGAAACTTTTGACCATGAACCACAACAGGTACTAGGCTATTACACTCTGCAAATACATGAACAAATTCAAAATGACACAAATGCCCAAACATTTGGAAATGTTACCTATGAATCTATATATACATTTTTACTCTAAATGTGTCTGTTACTACTTTCAGGTGCATCTGTCTTAAAAAGTAGCAACTTTTGTGTGAGAAAGTCCTCTGGATGATTCTGATCTAATTGACAATAGCTCATATTGCACCTAAATATCAACAATGTCAGAGTCTGCTTTTTCAAAAGGGGGCAAACTTACTTTGCAGTGCAGCCCTTCAAACACAGACTGCCCCTTTTCGCTTGTGAAGGATGTTGTGCGGTTACTTGTGTTTTTCTGTCACCCACCGTCACAGAGGTCAACTCATGTTCCCCTTCTCTTTATTTCTACCTCTCTGCCTTTCTCTCTCCCTCTCTTCCTGTCTCTGTCTGTCTCTCACCAGTAATTATTCTGTCTATTTAAATGGCAAAACCTCCCCATCTTATGTGTGACTTATGTGTGTTTGTGTCGAGTAGTCTCCACGCTCCACTCTACCTGTTCTACCTGTCCTGCTGTACAAGTGCCCTTGTTAAACACACACACACAAACACACACACACAGTTCTGAGGACAAACTGTTGATTCAAATATGAAACCAGTTAAACAGAACCTCAGAAGTCAAAGACACACAAATGTATTTGCTCAAGAAATGTCAGCTTGATTTTGCACAAACGGACCAATGCCATGGCTATATATAGCACATTTATATCCATGGCTAGCTTGGTGGGCCTTTTATTAAAATATTTGCAAAATACTAAACCTGAAAACAAGAATAATGAAAAGCAACTCATAATTTATGACTATATAACTGATGGTGATATATGACCGTTTTTAAAAAAAATAAAATAAATTGAATAATCCCACTCATTTACACTTACACATCACACACATAAAACTAAAGTTTGGTTTTACATCCACAAACCACAGCAACATGACACCTCTGCCCAGAAAACACACACACACAGTCAGATCATTCAGAGACACTAACACACACATACACACTAATGTTTAAATCCTCACACACACACACGTACACATATACACTGACACACAGGTACGCAGCCTGCACTTCCACGCTGCCATCTCACAGATTTATATTTATGTACACATGACACAAGCACACACAGACCCCTATCATGGGCACGCACCCGTCGAATCATAATTAGGCCGTGTCCTGGTTCTTTGATAGCCATGTACAGTGGCTCTTCTTTAATTCTTTATCAAATGCATTGATCGCTGTGGGCCTCGCATGCTCATTGATCCGCGCACTCCGTCTGGAGCCAGCCGATAAGCTGCCCACCCCCCCACCCCCTCCCATATTTGAGCAGTAGGGGATTTTGAAAGTAATACATTTCTCAATTTGATACATTTGATATTTTTAAATATGCTTGTATTGTTATTGAATTAATCAATTAATACCTTGAGATATAATTACAGTACACAAATAATTAAGGCAATTGGAAACCTGTAGTGCTTTTCACACTGAAGACCACATTTCCCATAAACCCTGTTGCTTCCTGCCACAAAGAATATGTTGCTGTTTGTTCATCTCCCCCGCCTTACCATAAGTCCTTTACAATGATCTTCCAAGATTATCTTTCATAATTAATATTGTTAATGTTCATCTCAACTATTGACTTATTTAGAATATAAACAGTGGGGACTATGACACCTAAGTACTAAGAATTGCTAGTTCACTGCTTTGACTCTCACATGTTACTGATAATCAGTGCAGTGTGTTTGAAATGTGGTCAGCTACAACAGCTTCACATCAGCCATATGAAGTCCTATAGCAACAGAAACCTTTTAATTGGTCAAACATTTCTTAATGCAGTCATAAGTCTCTGTGCTAACTGCTTTGGTAACCGGGAAGCTAGTTTGGCATTTTAGCACTTATATTTATGTACTTTCCTAGTGAAGAAGATAGACCTATGATGGTATGGTTTTAGAAAAGCCATTATATGTTTAAGTACGTTCTTGTATTAGATTATTGGGAGTATAAGAGTCAAGTCATTTTATTTATAGAGCACAATTAAAACACTAAAACAAATATACATAAAGCAGGTAGCGTAGCTGTTTACGGTGTGTGTGTGTGTGTTTGTTGTTGTGGTAGGATGGCTTTGAATGAAGTAACAGCAGTATAACAACTGACTGAGTTCTACCTGCATCTGCATCGTGTCTGGATCATGATTCTGGCATTTGAAACAATGTTTTCGAGTGTGTGATTACACAGCTATGTGACTGGTTTTGTGTATGGGTTCTGAAGCTCTTTAGTGTGTGTGTGTGCCTGGACAAGATAGAGACCTAAAGCACCTCTTGACTGTGAATTAGTCTGTCATGACAAATGTCTGGAACTGCATGACTGGCTGCCAGACTGGCTGGCTATCTGGGAGGTTGGCAAACCCTTTTAGATAGTGATTGTGTGTGCGTCCCCGTGTGTGTGTGTTTGTGTGGCATCACTCTATGCCCACGCCAGGTCTCTGTACATGACCAGTGGTGCGTGTCCTCCCTCCCTCTTTCTCCTCGCCCAGAAAAGAGCAACCAAGGCGACAACGTGCTCCTCCTGCTCAAAAAGAGCTTCCAGAGCGGAGAGGGGTCCTCACCCCGACGCCAAACCCACAGAGGAGCCTTCTGTCTCAGCCTTGCACTCAACCGTTTAGCCTCTCTTCCCCTGGAGGTTCCCAGCAGTCAATGGAAGACACAGTACACGATTGTTCTCGCTGTCGCCATTTAAAAAGGAAAAGTCTCTTCACTTCCTGATTCTCCATTCTTGAAGCTAGGCTACCCACCGGCCACCAGCTGACACGCTTTCTCTCCTCCTGTTTTCTCCTCCTTTTTTCATCCTGGCTTTGATCACGTAACGATGTGGCTGTTGGGGATTGTGCGTTCTGCTTTTGTTTTCAGAGTTGCGTCCTCATGGCTTTTACATCCACTGGTTGTTAGGTTCCTGTGTTGCCAAATGAAATGCCTGTGCGTGTTTATCTTCCCTGTTACTCATGATATCCATCGCCACTTTCCAAGTTGGAATTAGCGAGCGCGAAATGTCCACTAGATGGCATTTCATCACCACTTCTCCCCTATGAATGGAAAAATGTCCTGGCGAATCGTGTTCGTACAGAAGACTGAGTTGTAATTGGGATGTCAGTGTTGGTAACAGTTGGGTGACAGACTTCAAATATTAATAGGTCCAACAAAGACGTGGAATTTTAAAGTACCCGAAATGATAGAAGTAATACCCTTAGTGGGCACCATCTCTTCATTGTGTCCGACTCCTTTTATACATGATTTTTAAACATAGCTGTCTTCTTGTACACTTTAATGATGAATGTGTTTTTTGCCCGATAATGAGAACTAAAACATTTGTTCTGCCTTAAGTTGTTGTTTCAGTTCCTTAGTGATACATGTACAAAGGAAAAGTATTCCAACGGTTTTAAAATCACACTCGCACACAAGTTTACTATACGCAGCAATTTGATCCTAGATCATGTCACACACTGTCCTTTACACAACAAAACACATCTCCTCTCCTCTCCTCATCTGTCCTCTCCTCTCTTTCCAAACACATCCTCATATTTTCTAATCAGTGGGTCTGTAGCTGACCGAGCTAGGCGCTTGTCAGATGCATTTTTCTATAGCGTTAATCCTAGCCTCTGGATAGGCAAAGTCAATTTCTCGTTTCCTGTACCCAAAATGGCCGACAAGAATAATGCAGTGGGATGTTTTGGAGTGTGTGTGTGTGTGTGTGTGTATATTTGTATATGTGTATATAGATATACATACACACACAACACAGGCATACTTATACTGGTAGTTGCATCCATATCTGTAAAGGCCAGATTGGATATCAGAACCAGTCCATAGCCAGAAGGCCATAGGTGACATTATTGGTTAGCATATTACATTTATAAAAGCAGGGAGACCCCAGCATAGAAAACACAGTAAGAAAGGTAGAAACTATTGGAAGAAAACAGCAAGTATAAAGAACAAACTCATAAGTATTCTGTACTTACGACATTATTCTGTACTTACGACATCTATTGCATGTCTGTCCGTCCTGGGAGAGGGATCCCTCCTCTGTTGCTCTTCCTGAGGTTTCTATTGTTTTTTTTCCCCTGTTAAAAGGGTTTTTTTGGGTAGTTTTTCCTTAATCGAATCGAGGGTCTAAGGACAGAGGGTGTCGTATGTTACAGATTGTGAAGCCCTTTGAGGCAAATGTGATTTGTGATACTGGGCTATATAAATAAAATTGAATTGAATTGAATTGAATTGAATTGAATTAGAGATCATTCCTAAGAAGGTCTTCAAAGAAGTATTTCAGGCAGTCTGTCCTAGCATGCTATTTGTCGTGAACTGCTTCCCGTTCTCTTGCTCGTTTCACCCCAACTTTAAAACGTGCATAGTTGAGACGCTGCTGACGAAACCCACTCTGATCCTCTGTTTCTATCAAATTTTGACCTCATTCTAAGCTTCCATTTATATTTCATCCCCATGATTTCTTTTATGAACAATAATAGTATTACAAGAAGTGTCTGTCTTGTGGTATTCCACAGTGGTCAGTCGTAGGTCCTCTATTGTTTTCAATTTACATCCTGTTCTCAGGTCACAGAAATGTAAACACAAATTGAATTTCCACTGATAATAATTAGCTATGTAATTGGTTGTAATCCTGGTTTTGTATTTTAGCCTGTTTATTGGGAGTTATGGATGGTACAGAAGGTCCTACAGTGAAATTAGTCCGTAATCAATTTATTTGGCCACCAAAGTTGTGTCAGCCACCTAAAATTGACCCTTGGAGCTCTCTGTCAACGTCAAGCATGCCGCATGTAATCTAGTTGTAAAGCTTGACCTTACCTTTGAGTGTCAGTCATGTTTGTGAAAGCTTGTTTTCCACAATTGACAAAAATTGTTATAAGTTGTTATAAGATATCTTTAATCTTTCTTACTGGTGTACTTTTTTTTTGTCTTGTAAAGCCCTTTTGAAAAGTGCTCAACAACCAAAGTCTCCAGGTTTAAGGATACAAACTCCCATTTTTCTTTCAAATTTAGAAATCATAATTCCCTGCCTTGTTGACTGGAACAGCGCTGATTGAGAGCTGGTAAAGAAGTGTCGTTATGCCTGACACTCAGTACTTTTCTACAAGCATTACCGACACCCATTTCTACTCTCTCTACACTCCCCTCCTCACTCTTTATCTGTCTCTATGTCTTTCCCTCTGCCACTGTCTCTCTTTCTCTTTATCAGTCTCTCTCTATAAGGTGTGTTCCCTTCTCCCCGTGGGCATCCCCTTGGGCTCTCTCTCTCACACACACACACACATACACAGAGTGCATTAGGGTTGCTGTCATTTACAATACAGCCCCATTGTCATGGCATAACAATGGCTACAAACAAACAATTGACATGGAAATGGAGAGATGTAGCTCATTAGCGGGCGCTGCTTGTTTTGTTAATGGCTAAATGGGCGTCTTCAATAGGCCAGCCCTAAAACCCCTGCCTCAATATGGAGAAGCCTGATTAACAGGAAACCACAGGGAGGGAGAACAGTGACAGAGAAATGCAGCTTCACTCTCCCTTGAGTCATATGTGGTTGTGTATGTTTTGGAGAGTTTTAGAGTGTGTAGGTGTTGTGTGTGTGTGTTTGCGCTTAGGTGGAGTTGTGTAAGACGAGTTCGTGCATGTGAGTGCAGGGTGGAGTTTGTGTTAGGGTGCCTCATAACTTCTGTTCTTTTTGTCACAGAGGCTTAAATCATGCAGGCAGGATTCAAAACAGTATTTTTTTTTTTTTCCCACCGTAGTCTCATCCAGAACGGACTTCAGCGGTGAATTAGTCCTCAGCTGCCAGAACTCCAGTCTCTCCAGTCTCATAACTTTGCCCCATCTGTTTTCACAGCGGCTTTGAATTACTTATATGTGTCTTTGTTACTTTTATCATTTCTTGTCCCTCATTTTAGACATTTGTGTATTTCTTCCTGGTTACAGTTTTTAATTATGGCCTGTGCATTGAGTGTGTGCTTGGTTGTGTCGTCATCTGTTTAGTGTTTGTCAGTTGACATCATCAAGGTTTTCCTGTTTGCTCTGTAAGTGTGTATGTGTGTGTGTGTGTGTGTGTGTGTGTGTGTGTGTGTGTGTGGTGGCCTGTGCTATCAGTAGGATCAGATTGGATCGGCCTGAAAATGGCATTTTTGCCGTTACTCTGATGGTGACAGCTCAATACTGTATTTCTAGTGCCAAGACGATGTGTGTGGGTCTTTCTGTCTGTCTATACACTTGTAACTCCATAATGCTCCATAAAGATGTGTACATCCATTTTAATAACAAAACTTCTTATGTATTTTGTAGTAGTTGGTGTGTCTGTGAAGGGTTTATTATGCTGTTTGTGTGTGTGTAAATTAATGAGTGTAGTGTCTATCTATTTGTAGTGAGCATTCTTTTAGTAGTCGTAATGTACAAATATGAAATTGTATAATCGTTAGAGATGTCCCGAGCTGATCCAAGTGATGGGTATCCGGGCCGATCTGGGCATAATTGTTCAAATGAAGCCTGTCAAAATCTGATCCTTTTTTTGCTGAACTCTACTGTGTTTTGTCCACCTCAGCCTGCTAGTATTGCAGCGCTGCTCTTCTTTACCTCAGCCGGGCTCTACGCTGCCGCCATATCGCTCCATGTGCGAGTGAAAATTAATGTGTGTTAGTGAGAAAAATGATTTGGTAAGTCACCTGGTAGAGCGAGTATCATGTATCAAGGCTGAGCCTTTACCGCAGCAGCCTGGGTTCAAGTCCAGCCCAGGCCCTTTCCTGCCTGTCATCCCCTCTCTCTCCCCGGCCTTTCCTGTCTCTCACTGTCAAACAAGGCACAAATGCCAAAAAAACTAAACTAAACTAAAAAAAAACAAAAAAACGATTTGGTCGCACCGTTGAGTTCTTAACACCTGTGTTGGCAAAATACAGTGGTTTGCTAAACTCCAACTCTGCGCTCTGCCAAAGATTGTTTATGATGTAAATGAAGCTCCACTTTGTAACGCCACTGTACAACCGCGAGTTTTTCTGTAATTTCAACAACTTCAGCAGAATGATACGAGACTCACATTCTCTCAGTTAAACTTTCGTTTGTGTCACATCAATAATTTTAGCTTATCAGCTTCATTTCAATGTGTCAGATAAATATTTAATCAACATTTGTTGTTACAAATATAAGTATAGGATCGGCTTCGGTATGAGCAGATAACCAATATTAAAGGACTCGAATCGGGATCAGAGCCAAAAAAAAACTTGATCAGGACATCCGTAATAATCATTAAATAGTATATAATACAAACCTGTGTGTGGGTACTAAAAACAAGAATTCCTAATTATGTAACACTTCATCTAAGTTTAGGGAGATTCTTCATGATTTTATTTCTCTGGCTCTCATAACACTTACCTGTACCACTGAAATAGTTTTGTTCACGTTTTTGTGCATGTTTGTGTGTGCAGGAGCGGGATGCAGAGCGGCGGAGACAGCTGAGAGAGCGAGCCAGGCAGCTGATAGCGGAGGCTCGATCTGGAGTCAAGATGTCTGACATGAGCCTGCTGGACGCGTCGAGCACTGAGAGAGGCAAGGGCAGCAAGGCTAGCCCTGCTGGAGGTCAGCATACACCTAAACACACACACACACACACAAATCAGCCGAAGCAAACAGAAACACATACCTTTATGGACACACAGCATTATTATTGACACTTGATCCCCATGAACACAATGTCAGAGTTTGATTAAAAGGCCTTACAGTAACACACACACTTGCTAACACGGATAAGTCTCACTAATACTCATTAACTATAATCTAAAAGAAAAGTCACACTAGCATGCTTTTGACATACGCTCACTTTCTTTATCCACACATGCTATGACTCACACATTTCCATTATGCTCTCTGAAGGGGTTCTGCCTAATCCTTAAGAGAAAAACAAAATGCCATTTGACAGCGGCCGCGGGTCTAAAATGCACCACCCTCATATTCAGAACAGCAATTTACCCTGCGACTCCTCCCTCGTTTCGTTCGCCCAGTAATTGTTAATCAACACAACACATTGTGCGACCAAATTATGCTCAAAATACCAACCACTTCTAATAACGGCTTGCAGGGGTAGCAAATGCTGCAAATGCACATTTCCCACTGCTTTCCATTTCCTTTAAATTGGGGTTATTATGATAATGACCATTATTAGGCCTCTCTAGTCATTTGTTTCCGATTCCTCCACATTACACTCCTCTTTTGGTTGTACTGTCCAGGTAGCTCGGGTGCACTGCATGCAAATGGAAGGTGAGCGTGCAGACCGGTGAGGATAAGGAGTGTGAGAAGTTGAGAAAGCAATATGAATATTGTAATTACAAGTGAGGAGAAGGAGCGAACAAGCTTCCGATATTTTAACAGTAGGGATGAAGGAAGGGATGACTGGTAGAATATGGGTACAACTGATTTATAAGAAGAAATGGGGAGACTGCCGAACATTAAGACATGGCCCCATTTTGGTTGAGACAGGAGAGGTGATGAAAGAGTAGGGCTGCAGCTAACGATTATTTTCATTATCGATTAATCTGCAAATTATTTTCTTGGTTAATCGTTTGGTCTATAAAATGTTAGAAAAATCCCCCTCCCAAAATTCTCAATTTCCTGAAGCCCAAGGTGACATCTTACAGTGTCTTGTTTTATTCAACCAACCAATCTATAAAATACTCCGTTTATTATGATAGAAAAGCAGAAAATCCACACAATTCAGACGCTGGAAGCAGAGAATGTTTAGCATTTCTTCCTGAAAAATGACTCAAAGGATTAAATGATTATCAAAGTAGTTGCCAATTGTTTTTCTGTCAATCAACTAATTGATTAATTAACTAATCGTTGCAGCTCTGGTGACAAGATTGCATATAGGAAGAAGGAAGGTCAGAGGAAACAGTAGCCTGAGAGTGGTGGTGGGTTCCTTTTTTTTTTTTTTTTAAGTTGAGAAAAGGGATGAGCAAACAAATCGAAAACTAAAAAACCCTAAACAATACGTGAGATCAGCGACTTGTTAGGTAAAACGACAGAAGAAAGACGGTGAGGGAGGGTAGCACTTGATTTATTTGCTCTTTCAGCTTTTTTGAATTGGACTAATTGTTGATCTCATTAAAAATGGAGTTGGGAGGAAAGAACGGAACAAGAGAGGAGGAGGAGGAGGTGGAGGTGGTGAGGAGGAGAGAGAAATGCTGTTGGCTGTGAGACACAAGGCCTGCCGAGCAGAACGGCTAATCCTAGCCCCCACGCTCTCTTCCTCTCCCTCTCTCCCCTCAACACCATTCACGGTCCTTTAATGCAGCTCGGGCTGCCCCCTCCAAGTGTCTGCCCGCAAAGAAACTTTCCAAACTCCATCACCATGGCCTCCCATTAATTAGGCCCCAGTCAGCCACGCAGGAAAGGCGCTCGCAAGCACCCTCCGCATCGTAGCTAGCAAATTAGAAAAACAAAAACAAACAGGAAATGCTGTTATTTTGATTCTCTCTCCTTCTCTCTTTGTTCTCGGTCTCTCTACCCACCAAGTTGTAAATAGCAGAGGAGGGAGCTTGCAATGTCAGATGCTATTTACTGATTGTTTTGTTTTAATCCATGGTGGGTTATCCATGCAGCTAGAGCTGCTCAGGTCTCCATTTGAGTTTCTTCGAACATGCTTTTTCTTTTGTTCCTAATGTGGAGACACTGTTGTTTCTATTGAGCCCCTCAGGAGACTTAATGGAATATGTGCTTTCATGTTTTTGTGGTTTTTGTTTGCCCATACCTCTTTTATCTGGAACAAGAAAGGTAGGCAGCAGATCTTTGAATGAGGGGACTTAAACAGAGGTCTCAGTTTCACTTTGTGTGTCAGATGTTTGTGCGCCGATGCGCATGAACTCAAACAGATAGACGGACACCGATCAATCAAAGTCCCTGATTGTCACTCTGCTGCCTTTTCATACTATGAATTTGGTTAGATATTAGATTTATGAATTAGTTGCACGTACTTAAATGCATCAATCCTGCACAGACACACCAAGTTCTAAATCCCATAGTTCTGATGAGTGCACTAAATATTAGTGTCATCATCAGTGTGTCATAAGGGATGATGCAGACAGAGCGGAGAAGACATTTTACGGTAGATTATACGATTTGAGACGTTTAAAATTTAACATGCTCTTACCACAGACTGCTGTTAACACACACTAACCAAGATTGTTTCCCCCTGCAATCCTCCCTGTGTCTTAATTTGATTCCTTTAACACCTGTCCTTTTACTTTTCTTAAATTCATCCCTCATCCTTGCCTCCCTGCCTCACTCCCTTTCATATTCCCTTCCCTCTGTCTTTCCCTCCATCCCACTCCATACCCACAGATGTTTTGGATGGAGTGAGAGGTCATCATGAGGATGATGCTGTTGATGGTGAAAGGGGTGAGGAGGAGGAAGAGCGGGGGGCTGAGGAAGAGCAGCTCCATTTTGGTGGTGGTGATGATGATACTGTTACTGCTGCCACATCTGCGTCTGCACTGGTTACTAACCCACTGCCACTGGAGGCCCCTCTTCCAGCCACCTCCAGCATCCAGGGGCCCCTCGAGCTTACTAACCCCAGCTCTGAGCTAACGTCTCTGGGTAAAATCACTGGCTGAGGCTGTGTGGTGCTGCATGGTTCGCTGTCTTGTTTGCCTTTTACTAACTTTACCTGCTTGGACCCTTCTTTCATGCAAATTCTCTAATTCTCTTTCTCAGTCACTCACTCATTTACTCCAACGTGAATGTTCCAAATCACTCACACACTCACTCATTGTCTTTGTAAAGACAACAAGATAATCCGGTGGACAGAGGCCTGATGAAGATCCTGCAAAGTTACTTCCCAAAGACAAAATATCAAGTGTTATACCAGATAGAAATAAAGCAAACAAGAACTAAAAGGAATCCTGAAGATATGTTGTAATAATAATATATATCACATCCAAAAAGCACTATAGTGATTTTTCCCTTGTTTCTTTTTGATACCCAATTTATCTACTCAACCCAGTAAGCACACCTTTTCAAAGCAGTGCATCGCAAGCATTTGCTCTCGACCAGTCATGTAGTCTAAACTGCCCTCATCAAAATTTGAACAGGCTAGCAGTCTGATCTAAGCTTTACTCGCTGACTTATCCACTTTCTTACTCACTTACACTCACATTCTGTTGTTCTGTCATTCAGTTACTCACCTAAGTGCATGACTGATCCTCTATTTACTTGCCCCTCTGACCACTGCATCCTACTGGCTCCGTACTCATTGCAGGAACTAACTGACTGTATACATTTGTTGAGTGCTGGCATATTGTTGGTGTTTTTTTTTTTTTTTTTTTTTTTTCTCATTAGAAACTTCTTTGAGTAGTAATTAATAAATTCTGAAAAGTGCTCCCCAGACAAATAATATCATCAGGAAAGCATTTGCTCAAATCTTCAGAGGTAAACTAATTATTTTGTTTTGTATTTAATTTACTTTATTGGTTTCCTCAATTTCCTGCCGATGTGAGATAGGTGAGAGTAGAGTGAGGTACCAGAGGAAAAGAACATGAAAACAGACAAATGCCTCCTCCAGCTTTGAAGTGCAGTATCTGGACTATTTTTTTTATGTTTGAACCATTCGTATGTTTCTTATCTATGGCTGTGCCCGAGTGAGTGTGTGTGTGTGTGTGTGTGTGTGTGTGTGTGTGTGTGTGTGTGTGTGTGTGTGTGTGTGTATTTACATGAATGCAAACTAAGTCATCTCGCTGTGTGTGTGTACTATACGTGACATTCAGTTCTTTTGTTCAATTCAATATTTTCGTTTTCGTTTTCTATGTTTTATGGTTCATTGTATTTTTGATGTGTGTGTGTGTGTATATATATACACTATTGTTTGTACTCAATATCCTCTTATTCTCTCTCTCTCCAGATACAAACAGTAAGCATGTGGATCTGAAGCTGAAGAAGCTGGTGGAGGTCAGCCCAAGAAGAGTCACCTCCTCTTCATCCCCATCCTCCACCTCGTCTTCATCCTCACCCACAGCCTCCTCCACCTCCCCACTGAGCCCTGCAGAGGGACCGGAGGTACTCGCATACTCACCTCAAAACGACCACTGGGCATCTTTATTTTCTTTCTTTCTTTCTTTTTTCTCTCCACCTCTCTTTCCTTTTATCTGTTTCTCTCTCTCTGTCTTTTACTGCCCCCCCCCCCCCCCCCCCCCCCCCCCCCCCCCCCCCCCCCCCCCCCCCAAACCCCACCCCCCTCCCCAACCCCCCCCCCC
>CM022471.1:5780880-5798380 GCA_011952105.1 Coreoperca whiteheadi
CGAACAGGGGGGGGAGTTGACGGGGGTGGGGCCGTAATGCACCCCGTCTCTTGGTCACACCGCCGGCCCCCCCCTCTCCGTCTTCACCGCCCCCCCCCCCCCCCCCCGCCACCATACTCACTCATTTCCCATTGTAATGAGCACTCCAGGCTACAAATACCAACAGCTGTCTTTCCCAATGCATTTCCATTTAAATATCTATTTAAACACAGCAATTTTGCATTTGTGTATTGAATCAAAGCTTGAGCCAGTGGCAGTAACAGCCCGGTGTTGGTGTCAGTTGTAATGTAACGCTGTGGGGGGATTTATTTGACACATTTACAAACACATTAAGGGCAATGTAAATTAGGGACTATAGTAAACAAACCAAAGACTCGATTCTTCTTTACCTTATTATAAGATTTAAACACTGCAGAATGTTTGGGGTTTTTTTTACCAAAAATATAGTAATATAGTAAAGAGAGAGGACTGAGCTGTTGCCCTTAAGCAAAGCTGTGAGAGAAAGCAGAGACAGACGGGGAGTAAAGGTGAAGAAGGACAGGATGCAATGATTGTGCAGCAGAGAGATGAGGGGAGAAACTAGTGAATCGCGGCACAGACATGTAAGAAGGATGACTAATGTTGTTAGCAGAGCCATTACTGGTCCACAGATTAATTCATCAAGCAAATTCATCGTTCACCTCCCCTTTGCTTCTTGTCACAAGGCGTGTAATATGACACCCCTCAAATTTGTTCTAACATCTACCCCAGGGGGGGTCGAGCTCTCCCCTCCTCACACACACACACACACACACACTCCTCCTTCTCTTTGCTAATGGAGCAGGCGGAGCCACTTATGCTAAAAAGATTGCAGCTGTCTGTCAGCAGGTTGGGGGGGGGGGGGGTCCCTCCAATGGGGGTTATCACCGCTCTCTCTCTCACATGCTCACACTTTTTCATTCGGAAATGTCTCTAACTCCTTTACAAATAAATATAACTGCCTTTATAAGTGGCTTGACTCATGTATGGGCCCTTGTTTTCAAAAATGTAATTTATAAACCTCTGTATCATTTGAGATGCCTGAGTTTCTGTACCAATACCAAAGAAATATAAACACATTTTTCTACAAAAGCCTTTTTTCATTTAAAAAGGTTCTCAAATCTTAAATGTTGTTTAAAAACAAGAAGGCGTACAAGAAGTATGCCTACATAGAATAGCCTAAAACAACATTGTGATTTAAATCATGAAATATCTTAAATAATCAGTTAACAAGACTACGAGTCTGACCAGACATTCGAAGCCTGCTCTCGGTACATGACAGTTTTCAGTAAATGTTGGCCTTCACCAAAAAAGTATTGCGATTTGATACCTAGCCCTACTATACCAGTTTGTATTCCCCTAAAGCATCAGAAACCCTAAAGATGTATCCTGATGTTTGTTTAACTGTCCCCATTAACACCATCTACAGGTACTAAGGTTTACACTAGCACTAAATCATCTCATGTTTCTCCGCCCCTCTAAGCTCCCCAAATGGTTCACACCTCAGTGTATGTGTAAACACATTCAGGGATCTAAACCACCTGGCTTAACCTTAGCTCAGCCTCACAGAGCCCCAGCTTATCTGCACATTTCAACAGTGACACTGCTTTTAGCTGTGTAGCTGCATGTGGCAGCGAGGAAGGCCTTAGTGTGTAGCTTGGTTTTTTAGATATGAGTTAATAGTAGAAACAAGTCACAATATGGCAATAAAGAAAGGCAAACCCTTTTCAGTCCAGATGCTTGCTTTCAGGTTAGGACTGGGCTATATGATATATTATGATAACTTGCCAGAATTATCTAAAACTAATCTCTAACTACGCCATCAGTATGTACATCTTTAATGTGCTGACTTTCTTTGTTGGTTTGTCTGGATTAATTACAGTATGACAAATTCATTCAGTTCATTGTTTGGCGCGATTCTCATTTAAATTGCATGGGATTTACAGTCTTTTTATTAATAACAGTGATGAGATTAAATTTGGTCAGTAATAAATTCACAATGTCAATACCTTGGTATATTCAGTTTATCGTCCAGCCCTGTTTCAGGTTGTTTTATTTCAAGTAGTTTTATACCTTTCATTTGACATATGGTGCATGAAAATATCAAGAAACAAGTCATGTTGTTTTTCCTGGCCCATATGCATGACTGCATTCACAATTGTGGTACTAATTCAGAACGGTTCAATATAAATGCGATCTGCTTTTTTTGAATTTGCTTTAATTAATTAATTAATTAAACTTGTGTAAAGACTTGTCTCAGATTTTTTTTTTTTTTTGCAGCACTCAAAACAAACCAGGTTACACATTTCAGCTCAATCTTTAAGATATTTAACTTTCTCTGCAGAATCCTGCTAGATGGCATTGTAGGACTCCCTCCTCGTGTGTCTCCTGCTAGCTGTACTGATTATGTAAAAAAACAAAAATAAAAAAGCCATCCCCCAGCCTGACCACTCTCAAGCAGAACAGTCAGAAGAGAAAACGAACCCAGGGCCTAACAAATACATGAAGGTTTGGTTTAACTAAATCCCACAGATAATGGCTACTGTGTCAAAGACTAAAGATAGCGGGAGGGGTGGTGGTGGTGGGGCTGGTGGATGGAGGGTGGGATTACTCTGGCGTTTTGCATCAGTTGCTTTCTGCTGGGTGGCACTGCAAAAAAAAAAAAAAAAAGAAGGGAGAGACGGAGGGAAAGAGAGAAGGAGAGAAAAGCATTTAACGCGGCACATTGAGAAGAAGAGGGCTCTTAATGCCATCAAAGCGAGGGGAAAAATCAGCCATTAATTTATTCTGGCCCTCACTCACACACACACACGCGCACACACACACGCAGGCAGGCAGCCACACATGTGAACACGCGCACACACAAACCATGCACACCCCTTCTGTTGTTTCCTTCAATTGTTGATAATTTCAGTAACATCTGGTCCATGCCAGTCTTGGAAGCCCACCAGCACCAAGGTTGACAAAATGTTACCACTGTTCCCCTTCCGTGTGTGTGTGTGTGTGTGCGTGCGTGTGCGCACCTTAAATGATTTGTGTGTGGATTGAATTATAGCCCTGACGTGAGGAGAAATTTTTCACCCTTAGATTCAGAAGGAGGGGCAGATGACTGGGCTATTCATTGGCTGATAAGAACTGATGGGGAGGTTAATAAGCTACACACCCAGGTCATCACAGGCTTTTTACTGGGCTACAGAGGAGAATGGAGGACGATGACGATGATGAGAGTGCGTGCGTGCGTGCGTAGCAGGTTGTAAGCCGGTAGAGTTGGAAGGAGTGCATCTCTGTACTTTGACATAACTATAAAGGTCCCTCAAAGTTCTCTCTATCAAACTAAATCAGCTAAATTCTGACTGACGAATGCAGGTGAGTGAGTGTGTGTGCTCTGCAGTAATAGGTAGCCCTACAGCAAAATCTTTTATTTTATCTATAAATGTCCTAAAAGCATCTTGAATCTCTGAAGCATGTAATATTAATGTGTAATTGTTAATTAAAGTGTACACCTGCAGGAGCAGTGGGTGTTATTGCAGGACAAACCTGTGCACACATGTGCTGTATCTTTTGGATTCAGATACTCTAACTTTAAAAGGGGAGAAAATGAAAAATGATCTTTAGTATTACATTCAAACAGAGTACAAAGAACGTCCACCATGTTATTGTTATGGCAGTAGTATAGCGCTGTATAGTGGTTGGTCAGTTCACTTGTTGAACTCTTTTTGTGGTATCCAGGGTGCTAGTTAGCTATCTGTCTTTTGTTGTCCTGTTTTTTATTGTTAATACCTAGTGTATGACATGAAGAAACCTTTCACGTGTTAAATATGCATTGGTAAATGTTACAGAAAGATCTTAGCTTTGCCCAGTACCTCTTACCTGAGACACAGTAATGAGCACCGTCTTCGGTTTTGTTCATGTAGTTAAGAATACTATGGTACTGTATTTTAATATTCAAAGTTTTATTTTAGTATTTAAATGATTAAAATTAGTGCGTCTATTTAGGAAGGCAAAGCCCAAACTGTTTTACACTATATGTAAATAATATTAAGAAAGGAAATTTAGGAGTTTTTTTAGTTTAACTGGGCAGCTGATTTGACCATCCCAAACTAGTTTTCAGAATCTGCACATTGGTAGCATTGCTATGGAGACTTATTGGTCCTCCTGCTGTACGCCCACGTTTAATTAGCGTCCCAACAATTAGCAGACATGCTTGATATTTCATCAGTGGTTAAGTGTCCAAACAGACTTCGGCCTTACATTCAAAACTGAGCAGGATGTTAATGTATACGTGTTTCTATGTTTACTGATAAAGCACTTAAAATCAGTGCAACTGTAGCATAAGCTTCAATCTCTATGTTCCCGACATCACACATTTCTAAATGAGCGACAGGGAACCAGTCAAAGGTCGAATTCGTCCAACAATTTTCCAGTGACTATAAAGTTATCCTGTGAGATACTGTACACTAACCAAAGATGCAAAACGTTTCTCAGAGAAGAAGGACTTGATGAATGAGGTGGAATTCATTGTGAGGAGGAAATATATTCTGTTATCTGTGTGTATTTGTATTCAGCAGATTCGCCTCTTCAGCACGTTTTACCCACCATGCCTGGCATTGATGTCATTCACCAACACAGCTCAGACTACTTCTTTTTCCCACAATTCCCCTGTGTAACCCGAGGCTAGAGGCAAGCACCCCCACTGAGCAGAAGACAAAACACTCAAACAGAAAAACAGACTAATCTCTCTTGCTCTCACTAGTCTCCTTCTCTCTCACATACACACAGACTGACTGACTATTTTAGCAATGCTGCTGCTGGATACCCGGCTTAATACAAAAATTTCCCTTCACCCCACCCTTTTTAAATACTTCACTTTAACGCCCGTTGAAGAGACGCAAATATTGACACATTTAATTGCTTCTGTCAAATTTAATTTAACATCCTGGTAGCACAGAAGCAACATGTTGAAGCATCTTCACAGAGTCTTCAGTTATAAACGAGCAGCATGTAAATTTATCAACATGCATACTCAGTATATATATATATATGTAAGGCTGGGGCGAATCGTCACCGATTACGGAAATACGTCGATTTGCATACTGTGCATTGACGCTTTGCAATGAAGTATGGCTGCACCCGGTCAAAGTGTAGATTATCTCCACTCGCTCGTGCAGCCTGTTGAAAGTCACTTATTCTCTGCAGAGAAACACACAGAGTCTCCTGTATATGTAGGCCCGCTTATGCCATTATTTAGTAAAATCTTGTAAGTGCACATGTTGGTGCCGATGTCATTTGGTACCACGTTGGTTTGATCGTAGGCGATGTCATTAACAACGAGCCTCTTCCAAACGCGGCTCACCTGCTGCTGTGAAACCGGACTCGCAGGTGAAAAACTCCGAAATGGGAGTTGTGTTTTTTTGGGCGACTTTATAAAACATGGTGCTGAAGAAGAAAGTCAACAGTGCAGACACATATGGGGAGAGAGAAACAAAAAGAGGCAGGCGGGACAGGCCGGTGTGAGTGTGTGCGTGTGTGTGCAGATTAAAGTAGTTTGTGAGTGAACACTAAAATAAGGTGGAGAATTAAGTAGAAATCAAATGGTAACATAAGAAATAACCTACTAGAAAAAGGTCATGCATTAATGTGTTCTTTCAAATATAATATTTTCAATAGACAAATATATTTGTTGTTGCAGAGTAAAGCAACTTTGTAGTGCATACTTTGTTTCTTGTTACATTTGTTTTTAAGAGAAAATTATTGAATAAAATATTGAAATATTAATGAGACATGTTTTTGATATTTATTTTGGGGGAAATTAATTGATTAATTAATAATTATTAATCGAGTAATAAAAAAATCATCTTTAGAATAATTGATAAATTAGTCGCTATTACAGCCCTATGTATGTAATAATATAGCTGAGCTCAAACAAACTACATGGAAAACACAAGAGAAAAAGTAAAATGTCCTGGAAACTCTTATGTTGCCCTGGAAAATTATTTCCGTTACAATTTAACTGGGCAAACCCTGAATAATGTGAGTTCTGTTATCCTTCAAATGTAAATATTAGTCACTGCAGGCTTGTAACTGTGGTAGTTTTTATTATGTTTATAGATAAATGTTGCTTTCTTCCCAACTTCTTTTAAATGGTTGAATACTGTT
The DNA here is from genome assembly GCA_011952105.1 of Coreoperca whiteheadi. Classification (NCBI taxonomy): domain Eukaryota; kingdom Metazoa; phylum Chordata; class Actinopteri; order Centrarchiformes; family Sinipercidae; genus Coreoperca; species Coreoperca whiteheadi. Next base: position 5,787,055 of record CM022471.1, read on the forward strand.
AAACTGGTTAGCATGTTTGGTTCAGTTGTTAAAGTTGACATTCTTGCTAGCATGCTTTGCCTGCAAAGGTTTATGGTTTGTGTTTTCACTCTTTCTAGGAGCAATGGTTTCAAATGTGTGTTGGGCATTGTTGAGAGAGTTGGATGATAATGAATGGGAAGCTGGGGTCAGAGCAATGAATGGGAGCCCAACTGTATGTGAGTCAAACACTGGCTAAATACTGGCTAATGGTACTTTCTTACTTTGCGAGCATTGCCTCTTCAAACACAATGCTGCATTGTTAAGGTAAATTGGACCATGACATGAAATGTTCAACTTTTGTAGCGGTAGCTGATGTGTGTGTGTTAAAGACTCCACTAAAGATTACTACTAAAGGGACTAAAGTATGGTGTGATAATAAACTGGTAAGAGTCAGTGGCGGTTAATTATCTTAGCAAACCTCGACTAACTTTCAATCGAACATTTTTGTATGTAAAGGTCAGTCTAGATTTGTCAGTATAGCTACTATTTGTGTTACTGGTGTTCAGGCTATTCAGTTTTTGCTGTTCAGGCAGTAATGGTTAATATAATTCATAAGAAAAGAAGGATTCAGGTTAGAAATTAGTAATGATACATTTGATTTACATAGCACTCACCAAGCATAGAGCACAAACGGCTTTTACAAAAGAAACAAAATAAAATACGACCGTATACTATAACAATTTTAATATAATAACAATATTAAAATATTACATAAAAAAAGGCAAGGGAAAATAAAACAACAGTAAGAGGAGATAGTAGTGACATTTAAACATCTGAAGGTTATGCCTGTTTACTGAAATGTTTTTATAACACGTCCTCCCACCATAGACTGCACGTCTTATATCAGACTTCCACAGAGAGGAACGCATTGGTGTATGACACGATCCCTGTCAGTCATACCAGCTAGATCATCATTGAAAATGTCCTGGGAACGTCCCGGAAAATTATCTCTAGAAATGAGTGGGAACCCTGTAAGCATCCCCTCGATGGCTGATCCCTGACATGTTAATGGCTGTAGTGCCGCTGAGGAGTAATGCGAATTGGCTCCAAATTAGTTTGAAATTTGGAGCTCAAGATGTTTTCCCGGTGAGCATCACCACCGGTGTTGGTTGATTTGAAGAATCTCTCCCACTTTGTGTTGTATCACTGTAGCCTAATAGAAGCCAGCCCCCAAAGGTCCAAGCAAAGGCCCTCATTCTGAAGAATAGAAAAAGACACCCAGCAGGACCTTAGCATGGGGTCTCTCCTCTCTCCCCCTCCATACCTACTCGTGTGCCAGGGCTAATAGGGGGGTGCCGGGTGCCTTTCGTGCTCCCTATCACCCACTCACCTTAGTAATAAAAGAGAGTCCCCTGTGGAAAGGAGCTAGCATGAGCTGGTGAAGATCACGCTGTTAATAGGATGATGCCTTTTTGCCTTTTGTCATGAGATTATGAACGGGGATAGCCTCTCCTCGCCTCTCCTCTCTGCTCCTCCACTCTTCTTTGCTCTTCCCACACACAGCTACAGGCGTCCTGGAGGGCCCCGTTGAGTTGGAGTGGAGACAGGCGTAATCGAGGCTTTGTTCCTCTGCTTGTATGGTAAAAGGCTCGCTAATGAAATACCTTTTAGGGGGTATCGGCAGGTGAGCTCCCCAATCAGGCGTTTCAGCAAAAACGCACACAGGCGTACATACACTCACATATTCTCCGTCTCCTCTCATCTGCCCCCTCTTGCTATATTAATTACCTGAAGTGCTCTGGCCTTGCAAAAAGCTCTCGCTTCTGCCGCTCTCCTCCTCCTCTCCATCCAACACGACAGCCGCAACGACCTAAGCTAGCCTAAAGTGTGGGGGGGGGGGTTCATCAGAAAAAGGAGGATGATAATAGTAGTAATGAACACGGGTGACAATAATGAGAACGGTAATTGAGAAATGGTGCATGGCAGGCCCCCTGATTTTCCTTTTCCAGCCCCAAGCTAAGTGGGGACAGGTTGAAAATCATCTTATTTAGAGCTCAGTTAAATGGTTCTTGTAGAGCGTTGGAGAGAGCGGGGATTTCTGACGCTAAAGCTAAGGCGAGCTGACAAGCATAGAGTTATGTGATACAGCAGCCTAATGGGTTAGGGAGTGTTTAAAGACTGACTTTCTTTCTTTTAATTTCTCATTGACACTGAGTGGCATGGTCAAAACAGCCTGTGCTGTACTGTTTCGGATTATTGTTAAACACCATAATGCTTCACTGCTGTAATTTTCTTTTCCAGTCTGCTCACTTTGATTGTTTGCTGCTGTCTCTTTCTGTATGTATAAATGTGAGAAATCGCTCCCTGAAGGACTGTACATGCATCAAAGACTCGCTGTTTGATCATCGGCCATGACCGTGTGTATTTGTGGCTCCGTCTGTATGTATTCTGCTTCCATCTTGTGTTTACTATAAGTCCCCGTTACATGTATTTTTGTGTTTGTGTGTGTGTTTTTGGACTCATGTTGTCTACCTTTCGTGTGTGTGTGTGTGTGTGTCTGTGAGTGTCTCTTTCTGGCCTTCTCGCCCAGGCTGTGATAGAGACAGGGTGGTCTGGGCTTTAACAGACAGAGGCTGCCTCCACCAGCCCATAGTCTGCCACTCTCTGATAATGTTTATTGATTTGTAGCAAAAACACAATTTGATGGAGTGGGGCGAGGGAGGGAGGGGAGGAGATGTGGGGGTTGAGTTGAGGAGGGGGAGGATTGTATTTGTGTGATTGTCACAGCTTTGGCTGGTTTTGCTGGAAAAACAGAAAAATACTCCAGAAATGGCATTTTGTTTTGTTCTAATCTGACCTAATTTTAGTCCCTTTTTAATTAATAGTCAATTACAGAACCAAATGCTGACGTTCAACCCATCAACACACATTGAATTTAAATAGTTAAAATGTAGAGAAAGTTAAAAGAGGAGAAGAGCTAAAGAGTGCGAGAGAAGATGCATAAATGACTTCTCTTACGCAAATAAACTCTTCACCCCTTTGTACAAGCAACAGAAAGTGTGCGTGTGTACAAAGTGAAGACCCCTAATATGAACATTTAATCTCCAGAGTGAGTCTATTATGTGAACTCTGTTTGCCCGAGCCCCCACCTCTTCTTAACCTCTAAGGTGGAGGAATGAGAGGTGTCTGGAGGCTGGTCTACTGTTAGCTCTGAGGTCAGTGGTGTTTGCCCAAGAGTGTGTGTGTGTGTGTGTGTGTGTGTGTGTTTCTGTATACATAGGAGGGTTGGCAGAGGAGAGCAAGGAGGCGTGTGTGTTGAAGAGAGAGGAGGAAACATATTAGCAGGACAAACCCATCGTCTGTGTTTAACATGGTCCCTGAACACAAATGTTCAAACAGGGACTTGATAGAGGCTGCGTATGTACACTCTCCTGCTCATTAAAAAAGGCTTTTTGGCAATCCTACTTACCACCATCCATAGTCCATCTCGCCTTGAAACAGAGCTCATGATCCGGGCTCCGTGATAACAGCTAAAATTGTAAAGGAACTTATTTTTGCAATACAATTACCAATAATCATCACGCTTATCAGTCACTGTCCGAAATGAACCTTTGGCTGAACTAAAAAGAAGAAAATACAGCTCTTTTGTCCAACCCTGTCTTAGAAATTACGTCTATATGCTTCTTATGTAGAATAGCAAATACTTTTTGAGAGAAACACGTAATGCCGCCCAAATTACAATTATTATGAAAAAATTAATTTAATTAAAAGCCGAGCCCCAATTAAATGCAGAGTCCCTTTTACTGGCCAGGTGTGGCAACACGTTTCGACCAGTAAACACAGGTCTATATTAGTAACCAGGTCTGTTTTTTATAGAAGTTCTTTGGTGGTATAAAACCTCTTAAAGCCCACCGGGTCACCTGCGTGAGCTAGTTCTTAGCTGCTTGTAACGTGCATACAAATTATAGATTAAACTTTTGTCAATGTGGACATGCTATACATCATTAGATTCTCCGCAATTCAATCGTTCAGTTCATTTTACGGAAACCATGAGCACCATGCTTTGACTTGTCTCACGATCAGTTTTCAGTGGCCAACATGGACTGAATTTTAGAACAAGCAACATCCTAACTCGTACCAAGTCGTAGTTATTGACCATTGTGGCGTGTGAGCCTTTTTTATCGCAGTACCAATGGTACACTTATTTGATTAACCAGTTACACCTCATCAGGTGTTAATTTCAAACCCTGATTGGTCTCTGATTTATTTATTTTTTAATCAAAACCCATGTTGGCCACTGTAAACTGATCATGAGGCAAGTCAAAGCACAGTTACGCCTTAATATCTGCAAAATGTGCTTCTGTCTCTCCATTACCCTGATGTTTAATGTTTAGTTTAGTTTTTAATTTTTTTTTTAATTTTATATCCGTGTTCTACTTACAATATTTTAACATTTGACGCAGGCTGATTTCCAAAATCATTGCACTTAATGGATTCAGCAGCTCTACATGTTGGACATGTTTCTTTTCCAACATCGCCTACTGACTGAAAGATGGACCTCCACCGCCAATACACTTCATAACTAGAAACAAATAATTATGCAGCCCACTTATGATTGTGGAAAAGACCTAATTCATCCCTCTGACCCCAGAACTCTCTGTCACACCCCTTTCCTGCATCTCTTGCTCTCTCTTCGACCTCCGCCTCTTTTGTAAGTTGTAAAGCAAGCAGTGGTTGACAAATGACACCGGTGGAAAAGGCAGTCATTGTGCCTCAGTGTGAGAGGTTTTTTTTTTTTTCTTATTTTACTTTTCTCCTTTTTCTATCCGGGGAGGAAGGGAGAGAGGTGATTGTGAATCGGTTAATGTGTTTCATTCACCAGACATTATACACAGGTTCAATAAAGCAGGAATCTGCTCTATATGCTGGGACCATTGTGCCATTGAGGGCGGCTAAAAAGGCCTCGCACAAACCTCTCTGGAAAAAAAAAAATAGCCCTCAACACCACTCCAGTAGAGAGCAGAATAGAATAGGAGAGAGCAGGAGAAATCTTGTGTAATGTAGAGGAGATTGGGGGTTTTGATTCTTACACATGTCAGTAGTGTTGTAATGTTTCTGATCTGGGAATTGCAGCAACTGTTGCACTCAGTCTACATTGAGCCTCAGCTGAACTTTGAAAAATGTGATTGTGAAGAAGCGATAGAAGTGAATGAGCTGTCAAATCTGATGATTATTTTTACTTCAAATTTGGTTAAGCCATAACTGAAAATCTCCTCCAGCATGAAAGAAACTTCAGATTATGTTTGGTTGCCAAAGATGAACTGCAAGCACCCCAGACCTTTCTTGCTTACACGCTACACTCTCAGTCTGTCTGTGTCTCCTTCTAACAAGACACTCCTCTACTCACATTAATTAAATCAAGCCTTTAGTAGGCTACTTACGCACAATTCCCCCCCTCCGGTCCTCGCCACAGACCTTTTCTGATTAGGCCGGCCCCTGTCATGCATATTCACATCACTGCAGTGACAGCCTTTTAACGAGCTCTTACCTAATCACAGGAAACAATGTTCATCCTGTTCTTTTTATTCCTTCTCTTCTCATTTCCTTTCATGCGTCTTTGGCTTTCATCTTTCCTGATCCCCGCTGGTATCAGACGGGCTTGACGGTCGGATGGAGAGAACGACGGGAGAGGCACAAGTGCGGCTCGTCCCTAAATAAACCGCAATTCAGAAAGTGACTTGGACACAGAAGAGAAGTTCAGCTCTATCTCCTCCCTTTCCCCTCCTCCTCCTCCTCCTCTCCTCCTTTCTCCTCCTCCTCCCGGCCTTTTTACATGTCCGATAGACAAATTGGATTAGCAGCTATTGGATTAAATGGTAAAATGGTGGGATAAGAAATGAGATGAACGTGCTGTGATCACAGCTTTTAATGTTTTTCTCTTTCTGTCTCATTTTCCCCTTCTCATCCCAGCTCCCTCCTTCAAGGCACAGAGAGAAGACGTTTCTCTAGTGAAGACGAATGTAGGATTTCCTACTTATCCAGATACCGTGTTTCATAATGTTTAAACAAATAAATGTAGTTAGTAAGTCGCCTGATGGTCGAAAGGCTGTCCCGTAATTGGAAGGTTAAAGTATTGACCCTTGCAACTTGGCACTGAAGCAGTTCGTCTTCTATCGGTTGGTTAAACGACAGAAAGTGAATTGACAACTATTGTAATCGGTTAAATTGATTACCTGTGGGCTTTGGACTGTTGCTCGGACAAAACAACCAATCTGAAGACGTCACCTTGGTCTCTGGTGAAATGTCACCACTTTCTGACATTTCATAGATGAAAAGATTAATTAAACAAATAATTGACAGCAAATTGATAATGGAAAAATAATCATTGCAACAGTTCAACCTTTTGGTGGCTGCTTTAGTCACCAAGCAACAAGGAAGTGTGTGCGCTTTGGGGATGGATGAACCAAGAGACAATTGTAGTTTTAGCATCAAACTTTGTCTATTAACAGAGGCTCTCTAGCTGCTTTACAGATTCCCAAGTTATACACACAAAAAACCTTGTTGCTGGTTGTATGTCTGGCAGTTTTGGGCATCTTAGCAATTGAAAATACAGTCAAATCAATCAGTAATTTACTCATTATATCTACTCCTTGCATGCATTTAGTGAGATCTAGCATAGTAGCATTACACACTTAATTAAAAACCAGCGCAGGCCACCAGCAGCAGCAGCAGTTTAACCACCTCAGGGTGGGTTTCATTATTCCTATCTACACTGAATGGAACAGTGGCCAAGATAGCTATCTTAATCTTATTTGGCTGTAGAGGCTCACTCTGTCTTTTCACCCCGTCTTTCCCTCTCTCGGTTTCTTTCTTTTATTTGTCTCTCTCATGTGGATGCATACAAACACACACTGGCACCTGTCTAACCAGACTTTCTTCATACCTGAAGGATGGAACAGTCTTCCTCCCCACACGGCAGTTTCTGTCATTGTTTGCCCAGTTGTGTTTGTGTGTGTGTGTGTGTGTGTGTGTGTGAGAGAGAGAGAGAGAGAGAGAGTGAAACAAGAGAAGAGGAAGACAGGAAATCAGATACAGGGGTTGTCGGGATGTGTGTATCAGTTGTATCTTGGCGGTGTGTGTATGTGTGTCTGAGTTGATTGTATCTTGTGTGTTTCTCACAATCGCAGCCACAATGATAGCTGAGGTAACACCAGACATGATATTAATGGCGATAAAGTTTACTGTCGGTTGGGAAACCCTGTGTATCTCCATCAGACATATTTCACTAATCCTTTGATGTCCTGATCAAACATTGTACCAATGCCAAACTAACTGTTTCAGTCTCAGTAGATTTTGGCCTGTTTGTGCTCTGCCCTGCTCTGTGTTGAGCACTGAGAAATGCCGTGTAAGGCAAGCAGCAAGACCCAGAATGCAACCTGCCAAACCGCCAGATGCTTTGATCCAAGATGGCCCCCCGAGAGCCAGCATGGATCCACAGCTTCTCAGAGCCAAGGCTGGATTCACAGACACAGTGTCAGTGGTGCTTGCCAGGGATACTTACACCATTTGTCTTCATACAACACAACGTTCACCATTTTTTTTCCTGTGTTGTTGTCACTCTTAACATATGCCATTTGGTGGGTGCACTCATTACAGTACAGCCAATGGATACATTTTTTTTTTTTTTTTTTAGAAAAAAGGGTTGTTCCAGTGAAAATCAAACCCCGAATCCTGCAGTAGAGCAACAGAGTCCAGCTCTTCAGTATCGTCTACATATATAAAACGGAAGCAGCCATGACTTTTAACTCCTTTTACTGTATGTTGCCTAATTTTATTGGTCACTTTCAGTAACATAATGCAGTTAAGCTGACGAGCTGATTAAATGATGTAAACATTGGTGTTAAAATGATTAGTCCACTGTTGGATTAGTTAAGACAGAAAATGATTTTCTGCTTGTAATTTGAATATATTTGGGTTTTGGACAAACCAAGCAATTTTTAAAATGCGCCCTTGTGCTCTGGGAAATTGAGATGGCCATTTCTCACTATGTTCTGAAATGTTACAGGCTAAATATAAGACACATAAGCAATTAATCAAAACAATAAACATTATAAACAGAAAATAATTGTTTTTTGCAGTCCTATTAAACTTAGCACTCATCTCTTTATTAAATACTAGCTTCTATCTTTTTTACTATACTAATATTTATTTTTACAAATGTCACTCACCCAATAAAGCGAAATAAGAAATGGATTGTGAAGTTCTCCACAATCTAATGAGCAGGTTCTTATCTTTGCCGTTGTCCACTGTAAAATGTGTCTTATAGTTCGAGTCGACCAAGTAAATGGGAGTCGATTTAGGCGGAAATAAACTGCAGACACACCTCCGTCTCTTTAAGAGTCAGGTAGTATCTGGAGGTCGGAGTTCAACTATGGAGAGGTTGAGTGAAGGGAGGAGGATTCTGAGCAGCTGTCAAGCCTCCTCCCTACATCCCCTCCTTTCTTTCTCTGCTTTCAAACGGCTCACCTGCTTGCCCTTATTCCCTCCTTCACTCCCTCCCTCCTCCAGTCTTCCCATTTGGTTTCCACGTTCATCATCTTCCCCTCTGTCCATCCCTCGCTCATCTCTCCCCTTCTCCTTCATTCTACTCTTTCTTTCATCCTTTTCTCCTCCCTCCTCGCCTTTATCCTACATCGCCTACCTTTCCTCTGACCTCCCTGCCTTTCTCGCTTTCCTCTCCTCGTTTCCTTTCTCTTCCTCCCTCCACCTCCCCTCCCTCCTTTTCTAAAATGCGGTTGGTGGTTGGCTGGTAGCTGCTGGCAGGGTAGCGGTGGGGGATATAGCTTTATAATCCCTCCTCGTCTTCCAGCCCGCCTCGCCACAATGTCACAGGAGCTTAATATTTGCCATTATTATTTGCTTGTTTTATTTGACTTCGAGGCAGCACAATGACCTGTCAGCGCCGGCTTTATCCCCCCTCCGAGTGTCGTCCATTTCAAAGTTGACTACAGTAATCCACGAGCCCCCGATTCGGCTAAATCCTGAAGCTTTCTTTCATTCGCTCGTTCATTTTTTTTTCTCTCTCTCTCTTTCGCTCCCCCCTCCCCGCTCCCCCCTCCTAAATGAAATTACATACATCTGCTGGCTCAGAGTATCACAAATGTCCACACTCTCACCGGTGTCCGCGCACACATCCACGCGCCTGCCTTTTGTCGACAATGACGCAGCGGCCCACTACTCCCTCTCCTCTGCAATGAGCAGTGGTGTGTGTGTGTGTGTGTGTGTGTGTGTGTTTGACTGAAGACGACACGTTTCTCTTGGGTTTTCTTCTATCAGGAGCAGCTGTCATTTATGCACAGATTGTGATCATATTCAGGTGCCCGTAAAGCACCAAACCTATTGTTTTTATGTTTATATTGTTTCGAAGGTGTTTGTCTGTCACTCTTATCCAGGAAGTCTTACAATAAAAGCATGAGTATAATGAGCTTAAAGCACTACATCACTGATGTTTGAATCCATCAAAAAGAAAGAACTCAAAAGCCACATTTCCCAGACAGTAAGTCCATTTTCTCTCGAGAATGCTTTCTATATAGAAAAGAAAAGCATGGAAAAAACATCAAAACTTGGCACACTGGTTTTTCTTCCACTGTACAGCGCACCGATGCCTTTATTATTATTCAGAGGTCCGCCAATTAATAAATAAGTGGTATGAAACGTCTTCTTAGTGTTAATTCTGTTATGATGCCTGTCGTAGCTTCCCAGCTATTAAACCTCCCTCTTGAGAAAGGGAGGAAAAAAACAGCGAGAGATAATAACATAAGCCCTAAAACGATCTTTCATCTTGCATCCTCTGTTTTCATCCATTTCTTCTCTTCACAGACGTACTAAGTGTCAGATTCATGCTGCTGTCGCTGTTTAAATGGCCTCCAGTGCCACAAAGCTTATATCCCAATTCTAGACATAAACGGTGCTGAGTGAAGTGACCAAAGCAGAGTTTATTTACACAAAGAAAGAAAGAAAAAGTCAGCCATAAAAAATAAATAATAATGATTTCATCATATTAACAATACTGAACCCAAAACAAGACGTGTCAACATCTTGTAACATGCATTTACGCTACTAATTTTGCTGCTGTCGATCCTGTGATTCACTCCAATTTTAATTGTTTTAATCTGGAAAGACTCCTCCACCAATTACTTACAATCACATATGTCAGGTTTAGATTATTTAATTAGTTGTAGGAGAATATTGGTTTTTGGGCAATAATGAAACGTGTTAATACATTTACTGTCACTTTAACTTACTATATTTGATGTATATTTAAATGTAATCAAAGGTTTTGTATAAATGATACCAAGTCAATATTTTTGTGTTTGTCAGCACATCATAATTAAAAGCAATGGCCCATTTTACAGCTATAACTGTACTAATGTAAAAAAGCATTTAACATCAGCAGAAACCTTTAATAACTTAGATTAAGTTGACATCTTGTGCAACTCTCTGCATTCAAAGAGTAATGTTGGAGGTAGACGGTTCCTGTTTTGAATTTTGGTGGTTGATAGTTATGTGTGCAATCGGACCGCATTGCCGCACAACTGCCATAAAATAACTCCTTAATAATTGGTCTTCAAATCACTGAAACTACAATCTAAAATTATTATTTTGAAGTCGTCATGATCGTCTGATTTCAGTACACTGAGGCAGCCAACAGATATTCCAGGTCAAACATGACCGATGGAGGCTGTTCTTTTTGCTGTTGCGGCTGTCATTTGAAAGTTTTCATTCAATGTGCTTTGTCCGTATCAGTTATGCGCATCCCCATCGTACCCTGTAAGTAAGTTACAGCATAAAGCTTTAGCCCCAGGCATGGGCGAAGCTTACATTAGCCATGCATCTGAGCCTTGCTAGCCCTCCGTGTGTTGAGCAGGTATTACACTAAGCGTCAGAGAGTACCAGAGATGTGGGGTTTTTTTTTTGAAGGCACGCTGAGTGATTGGTGGGATATGTATTGCCCTACAGTGAGAGGCTCCACTCTGTAAAGACGCTCGACGGTAATCGCTGAGTTAATCCCGCCCCGGTTGAAGCTGTATTGACGTTGTGAAGACATGGTGTGAAGTATGTGAATGTTTACACAAGGAACATAAGCGAGCAGTGTATTCACACACACACACACAAAAATATCAGGTGGACATACTGACTCTGCAGTGGCAAAAAGACTTAGTCATTTATCTGCATCATCTCTTTCATGTATGTATGCCAGTATGCTTGTATACACTGCATGCTCTAATTTTGTTATTTACAGGCACAGACTGACTTTTTATCTATCATGCTCACTCTACTGTAGCTGATGTTTTTATACTCTCTA
>CM022471.1:5803380-5805863 GCA_011952105.1 Coreoperca whiteheadi
ATGTATGCACACACACAAAACTGTGTCTTGGCTCCCTTCAAGAGCCTGTGTGTGTGTGTGTGTGTGTGTGTGTGTGTGTGTTTTAAAGTGGACGCCCTCTCGCCATCTAAAAGGGATTTATGCATAGCCGGGTCCCAGAGTTTTTCCTGTTACGGTTTGATATGATAAGCTTTTTTATATGTTTAAAATCAATATGTAATCCTATGCAGGAGCTTATCCCTCTCCACACCCCCGATATACACACACACACACACTCACACTTCCCATTTGTAAATCTATTTGGGCTTTGTAACACATCGGGGCGGCGGGCTACAGACCCTGATTGATTAGCTGCACTGTGGAATCCTATCACATGGGCGACTTTTGATGATGTCGCCAACTCTTTCAGGGTTGCTAGTTGACTGGAACCGCCGATAACAAGTAGCTTCGTTCCACAAGTTGTCGGACTTGAGTTTGGGGGAATTTAGGGAAATTATTTATTTGCAGTGAGCTTGTTTGTGCTGCTTGTTTTAGGCTGTTTTTTGAATTCAGGTTACACAAAAACTGAAGCTAAAGTTTAAACGTCCATATTCCCATCGCTTCTTAGAAGATGTGACTTTGTGTTTTCTCCTCTAGTGTAGCTAACGTGATGTTATATGCTGGTTATTGTAACATATGGTGGAACAGGTGCTGGAGTTTTGTGCATTTTCGTTTAGATTCATGCGTCAGTTTCGGGATCGGTGACTGTTGTCTGGTCTGCCTGTTTTTAAAAACGTTAGAGGTGGATTGTCCTGCTCACTCGATTGTCTCATAAACTTACCTGTTTCAGTTTTTAAGAGCTGCGCGTTCTCATTAACGTTTTCATCAGCGTGTGAGTCAGGAGGGTGGATAACCAAGAGTCCTGCGTTTTCCAGAACATTAAAGAGTTTAAGTTTTGACTGTAAACTTTATTAATACGATAATGCAATATTCTATATTTTTGTTATTGTCAACAAATACTAAGACGAACAATGTGCCTCTGTGTTTTCAGCTCTCAGCCCCAAGTTCAATGGTTCCTACTGAAGACGTAATTAAAATTTAGGTATACAGTTTCATATTTTAAAAATGGTCAGTAATTTCCTTAAACAGCGGGGCGCTGTATTTTCAGGCAAACGTTCCTCAAACAGGAGTAAACGGTGCATTTTGGGGGGCTAGTTTCACCTGCAGATTAATACCCACGTGGTGCTCTAGTGAGTATTTACAGCAGCAGGACGGTGTGTGTGGGAGTGGCTCAAAGTAAACTACAGTGTGTTTGTGTGTGTTTGTGTGTGTGTGTTCGTAAGGAAGGAACATATCACCCAGTGTGATAGTTTTTGGACAATAAGGAGGTCTGTGGAACAGAGGAATTAGATTCATCAGGCTTTGGATACAAAGACACATGTTAGGAGGATCAATAAATTGTTGGTTTTGGTCTTTTCACAGGATTTGTTGGCAGTAAGAAAAATATAGAATATCCCCAGACGTGTCCGTTAAATGTCAGCTGTTGAACCATAATCAGTCTCAGTTGGAGGGAAACAATCATTGGGTCAGCACTGGGTTAAATAAGTTTCTGCAGCACTGTGCTGTTCTTCCAGCTTTGCCTTAAGTCAAAAATTAAATCACCGAACGTTTGTGTTTCCGTTTTCAACGTTTCTGTGTGACGTGACCGAGAATCAACCTCCTGTTTGCTGTTGAGATAGTTTGTATTTTTTATCAGCCATTTCTCCTCCCGCTTGTCGACTTTCTTCTCCTCTGGTGACACTTTTTTTGTCTCTTGTCTCCTCTTGGGTCTCGGCCAAAACCAACGTTTGGGGGCCTTTTTTTTTTTTTTTTACACAAGAACAAGAGGCAGAGAGAGCCGAGCGGCGAGCACGAGGAAAGAAAAGAAGGGGAATAAGTTCATCGATCGTGTTCGTTCTCGTAGATGTCTGAAGACTCTGGAGAACGTTGTCTCTCAACATGCGGAGCTGCGGATCAAGTCCTTTTGATGTCACGTTGTCCTGTTGTGTTTGCGTGAGACAGGGAATGAGAGAGAGACAGATAGGTAGATGCACGTGGGACATTTCTCCTCGCTTTGAGAGAACGGGGCTTTGGACCAGTTTGCTCTCTTGAATAAATTTAGCGTCAGAGAGAGCGGGCGGGGGGGGGGTTCATGGGGATTTGAACCAGCGCATTCTTGTGTGCCTTCTGCAGACTCACATGGTTACCATTGGCGTGCACGGCGAGGGTTATCTGAATACACACCCACCATGTGAGTTGTACGCACTGCTTCAAGTCTTTAACCCCTCTCTCTCGTGCTCTCATGGAGGAGGCGGGGCTTACGTTTGGGGGGGGGGGGGGTTACTGAGTGGCTGCAGGGTGTTTTGTTTGTTCCTGGGTGTCTGGTTACCCAGCCTGCCCTGCTCTGGTGTTGCCTGGTCACGTCTCTCATCGGCTCTCTTTATTGTTTACCTTCCTAATGAGGGGGGCGGGACTCTGCGACATGT
>CM022471.1:5818602-5829079 GCA_011952105.1 Coreoperca whiteheadi
ACCCCCCTTTTTTCTTGTTAATTGTAATTTTTTTTTTTTTCCCCCCCTCTTGGACAAAAAATATAAAAAAAAAAAAAAAAAAAAAAAAAAAAAAAAAAAAAAAAAAAGAGCTCAAGTCCTGTGAAGAGAAAACATCAGGAGCAGTTTCCTGACGAAGAGTGGGTTTTTAAGATGCCCCTTCTTGGATGACCTTAATAAAACCAAACTGCTTTTCAAAAACAAGAAAAAATTCAAAGTAATTTCAACCAAACTCCTTTTGACCACCAGCTCTCTGGATGGGAGGAATATGTTCCCCTCTGCTGCACCGACAGGAGCCGCCTGCAGTGCCCCTCATTACCTCCGACCCAATCAAATCCTGTATAGTTTTTATTTCAGAAAATTTGTTATACTTCGAGGAGCTGATAGAGATTTTTAGTCAGCTACTTCGAAGGGAGCTGAAATATGTAAATATGTATTTGGGTCAGTTCCAGTGACCATGTTTAGTTGGTGTTTTTTCTTTGTTTTTTTTTTTTTGTTTTTTTTTTTTTCAAATTTGAGATTGTTTGTTTATTACCACTTTGGGAGAAAAAAAACCTGTATGTAAATCTTTCCAAATATTCCAAAGAGAACAAATTGGCCATAAAAGTTCAGCTTTTATATAAATTGTTTTACTCAAAAAAAAAAAAAAAAAATTAAAAAAAAGTTTTGGCAAACTCTAAAATATCAGTGCAGAACTATTCTGGGCGTTTGTCCAGGTTAGTTTGTTTTCTGGATGATGATATTATTATTATTATTATTATTATTATTATTCTAGCCTCTACATTTTCAAAGCAGACCTCCTCTCTTGGGCATTGTCGTGATATTGGACATGTTTGAACCGCAGCACTTGGCTTGATACTGGAGTCAGAGCATTTTTATTTTTGGAGAGGAAATGTGGATTTATAGCTCCAAAATGACAGTGAGATGATGTTGAATGTATCATTAAGGCGACCACCGTTACATACATGTTCATCCAATAAAGTTCCGTTAAGTCATATTTATTTTCCACAGTGGATTCTGTCTCAGTCTGATTCCCAACAGGGAGTCAAAGTTCTTTTTTTTTTTTTTTTTTTTTTTTTTTTGCATGTACACCAGCAAATTACAAACACAACATTCCTGCTTTTCTCATTTTTGAATTAGTCACTTTTATTCAAAAGCTTGTTGAGTTTGTTTTTTTTTTCCTAATTAGAACGGGGTGGATGCAAATTAGTCCCATAATTAATACAAGCCGTGAACGCGTGTGGGCCCGCATTTCCATTTCCGAGAGCAGCCAGTTTTAATCCCCTCTGTCCCCGTCTTCAAATTGAAACGCCACCATCTCCCCTCGCTTTAGGGAGACCAAGTGTCTTTCTAAACTGCGGCGTTAAAAAGGCCTAAATATTGAGCCCGGAGACATTTGATCGAGGCGTAATTGAACGCAGCGCTGTAATGGCGTGATAATTACTGCTGAGTTGGTTTCTCCAAAATAACCTGCAGGAATTTCACTGCCTCTGATGCTGGTAATTACGTAGGTGGGGCCAGGTTAAGGGGTCACCTGTAAGTGTGTGTCATGCCTGCGAGCGTAAATGCATTATAAAAGAGGAGAGAGGAGGGGTAAAATAATAATAATAAAAAAATATATATATATAAATATCCCGTCAGTTCTCTGGCAAGGTTGTTTTGGACGAGCTTTTTTTTTTCCCACCAGTGAAGGCCGCACAGACAGGGGAGCAGTAAAACAGGTTTCATGCAAATTAATTGCCCCAATAAAACAACAGTCCTTGTGTAAAGAAATTCCCCCCCCCCCCCCCCCCAAGGAGCCGGTTGTGCGCAGTTTCCTGTCTGTTTTAATCAAGACAAACGAACAGAAACGGAGAGATTTTCTTGGGGCCTTTTTAGTGTCCAGTCAGTAAATGTGCTCTAATGAGGGCTGCAAGTAACGATTTTCATTGAAAGTTTAATCTGCTGAGTATTTTTGACTAATAGGCCTATGTTCATTGGTTATAAAATGGGGCCAATGTGGTTTTCTTTTTGTCTTCAGTCCAAAACCCCGAAATGATTCGGTGTTTTTACACATAAGACAAAGACAATCCTCACATTTTAAAAGCCAAAACCAGCAAATATTTGGCGTTTTTTTTTTTTTTTGTTGAAATGTGACTAAAACTAAAGTGCTTTAGTTGCAGTAGCAGCTATCATTTTGAGTCATAATAGGGCTCAGAAGACGACCAGCCAGTTCAGGAGATAGAAACAAGTTTGTGCCACATCAAACTATATCTCAAATCTTTGCTTTTGATTCGTTAAATATTAGCTCGCCTTACATCTTCACGCCTCTCAAAGATTAATAATCTGAGAAGGAAGAGGTTACTCTTTGCCTGAAAATGCCAGCAATTGCATCATACAAAATGCGTAAACGTTTGAAGAGGGGCCACAAGACGAAAGTTCAGGGAGCCGCGGCACTGAGACGGCGCAGGAGCAGAAAGGGAGCGCCGCCAAATCAAGCGTTCTTTTTTGTCTGATGTCGCTGCTTTTCTACTGATTTTATAGTTTTACCTCCTCGGGCCTCTAAAAAAAAACTTTCCTGCGATGAGAGGTCACAACTGGCTTTGTTTGTTTTGTTTTTTAAAAAGGGTCACAAGCCTTAATGAATGCTGGGAACCACTGTCCTATAAGCCATCAGCCATATTATCAACCTGATCGATACATGTAGTCGCTCCCTCCCTGTCTGTGCGGAGCATGTGTCAGCTGCAGCCAGCCGCGTGTTGGGTCTCCCTCTTTATGTAAATGAAGCTCGCAGCAGCTGAATAAATATCTGCCGACCGGGGGACATTAAACGTGTTTGCGCCAAGACGCGCAAACACCGCGGCGAGTGTCCACGGACAGCGGCGGATTTGTTCGGATTTGCATCAGACAAACATTTGCGTCCAATCTTGTGGGATTGTTTAAGGAGACCAACAGGTTCTCACGCGAGACAGCTGCTCGCCTTCAAAAAACAAAAAAAAAAACCCCAAACAAAACAAACAAACAAAAACACCCGCAGAAATGAGAAGAGAGATGCGCTAATTTGATGTTTCCTCGGAGGACGTGACGCTGCGGCCGACGTGACGCGCGCGCAGGAGACACATCAGGACACAAGTTGACTAATTGAACAGCTGCAACATTTAAATAAAAGTAGAAAACACGAGGAAAGCTGACGAATTTCTTGCTTTGGAATAAAACGGGGAGGACAACCTGGCCTTCACGTAAACGAAACTTCACAGGCAAAAGTACCTGAAAATATACTTCATCCTGCACGTCCTGTCAGAGAGATCTAATGTGAGAGATTTGAATCAAACTGAGGTTCTGTTTCCCAGCATGCAGAAAGACACCAAAAGATAATGGTGTGATTGAAGGCGGGAAATATAACCTTTATGAAGTAGATTGTTATATAAACACTTGTGGGCTTGTTTACAGCTGCAGAATTAAGAATTACATCTTGTTAGTCATATTCAAGCATTTTCAAACTGATATAAAAATATATTTCTCTGTGTGTTTTAGAGCCTGACTAATTTACTTTTGTTCCAGCCTTACAGCTGCTGTTTTATTTAAATTAGGTTAAATTTAGAAATCTATACCGTTTTAGGATCAAAAATAACAGAAGAATAAGAGAATATTTCCCCCAAAACTCCCACTGAGATGCCGTAAACATGCAGAGATGTCTGGTACGCAATGTAATGAGTTTGAGGATGCAGATGAAGCATATAGAAATAATTCAATTAAAAACGAACTCTGAAATGCATGTTACAACAAAGAATAGCATCTAACCTATTAAAATGTAAGTATTTTCTAAACCTATTTTGTTCATTTTTGCTGTTATTTATGCCAACATGTAGATATCAGACTGCTGTAGTGACGGTAGGTTTTAATCGTTTTCATCATATTCACAATCAAACAACACACACGAGCTTACTTTTAAGAACGTCTTTTGAAGTCGCTCTACACTATTCAAACACACCGTGAATCAACAGGTGTCTTAAAAGGATCTCAAACAAATCCGGGCAGATAAACCCTCATGAACATACTGTATAGAAATAATTATCAACCTTCTGTCAAGATGGAAACGGTCATAAAAACAAGGACAGAGGAAATGAATGCAATGCACTAAACATTTTAAATGTACAAAAGCCCAAATCCTAATTAGTTCCTCAGTTCCTGCCAGACGTCCTTTAAAATCAATGAACTGAATATTCATCAGGTCTGTTGTTTTCCCTCATCGGATCAACACGTTGAGGACAAAAAGCAGGAAAGTAAATATGTTGATACCAAAGTGTTTGGCCTCGTCCGAACTGCAGTGAGAGCTCTGGCTTCTTCAGTGAGGGAGGAACCAAAAAAGAAAATCCACCTTCACCTTAGAAAAGGTTTATTAAGTTGATGATATAATCTAAAAGTTAAACAGTTCATCTCTTTGTTTAACACGCCTTTTTTTTTTTATTAAGATCCAAATACGCGGGAGAGCTTTGAGAAGATTTTAGGTTAACAAGGGGTTCAAGCAGCACACCGTTTTTGAGGACACTATATTTTTAAGGCAAAGCGACCGATAATGGCCATACTGGAAGATTTTCAATATTGGCTTTCTTTCCAAAAACTACATGTAATCAGTTATTTCATCAGCATTTCATTAGCTCCAGGGTGGAAACGCCTCTAAAATGTTGTTAGAGCCTTAAAACTAGGAGCCACGGTTGAAAAATGAAACATAAATATAAAAATCTCCTAAGAAAATAAATGTCACAGGATTTTTACGACGGTTTTCCACTCAAGGAAAGTACGTCACGACTGTGTGATATCTGATGCTGAATTAAAAAAAACCAAAACATGTTCATCACTTTAACGTGTGTGTGTGTGTGTGTGTGTGTGTGTTGTGTTAACCTGAGCTGAGGGTCTGACGCCTTCATACTCTGTTCAATAGGACGATCGATTGCACCACGTCGCCTGTTGTCATCTGTCGACCTCTTGGCCTCTCGCCCGCTCCAGTGAAAGTTTCTGAATGTGGGTGGACTGGAAACTGTTGACATTTTGTTCACACTTGTCCAGGAGGTGAACTGGAACCGAGCTGGACAGTTTTTGCATGAGTGGCTGTGATTTGTATCTAGGAAAGAGAGACAACAGAGACAGACAGAGAGATAAAGACAGCGCCAGACAGAAACCGGACTTTATTTTTAGGTTTGTGGGACCTCGCAGGCCTCAATAAATCAAACTGTGTGTGTGTGTGTGAGAGAGAGAAAGAGATTCGAAGGACCAGGAGATGCACTGATAGCAGCCTGCATGCTGGGACTGTTTTCTTGTATTCCATTTCCATGCAGGACAGGAAAAAAAAACAACCTACTCACACTTGTCTTTCATTGGCTGTCGAGTGTCGCCAGACCTTGGCATCCCGGCGTGTTCATAGGGCGGTGTGAGGAGTGAGAGGTGATACAGAGGAGGATTAAATTTACCTGCGAGGTTAATCTGGGGTCAACTGTACACCAACATGGGTGGAGTCCAGGCCACCGTCTCCGGTTGCTCTGCTTTGTCAGAAAAGGCCTTAGTTGTTGTTGGGTTTTTTGTTCCTTTTTCTTCTTGCATCGTGTTTAATATCAAGTCCGGGCACACAAAACTGGTAGTTGCAGTAGAATTTCTAATTTGCAATTTTGAAGTGGTTCCTTGTGTGAAATATACAAGTCTGTCCTAAAAGAAACCCAGTGAAGCCACCAACAACCTCTTGAATCTGTCATCCAAACTCAAAGAAGGTGAGAGGACTGTTGGTTCCTATGAGGGGATTTCACAGTTGAGTCCAGGCGGCCAACACAGCCGAGCTGGTGGAGTGAAAGCAGCTTAGTCACCCCTCTGACACAAGGCACAGAGAGCATTCCTCATGGGTTTATATACTGTAGATTTAAGTTGAGCAGAGGACAGTCAGGACAACCCACCGACTTCTCTGTTGAGTTTCTTTCTTTCATTTTCTTCTGATTGTTTCTAGCTGTGGAGGGAATTAAAAGGAGAACACTGACTTTTCGGGAATTTGGCCCATTGGTCACCTGACCCGAGGTGTGTTGGGGAGGTTCGGTCAACTCTCTACATGTCAAATAAGACAGATCTGGTCACTGTGTCTGCCAGTACTTTCATACCGTATGGCAGTGATCGTGGATGATGGGCATTTTCCTAAAAGTGAGGCAGTAAGACATTAAAACAACTGACGTTAATTGAAGGCTGAGGTTCAGTTGTTACGTAATGTTAAGTAATGAAACTACATGTTGTAGCAATAAAACAGACTAAGAGTCTGCAGCCATGCTAGCCGCTCTCTGAGGCAGGTAAACGTCAATTCTAACATTAGCAGCTAACCTGCTCACATAACAAAAAGAGCTGCAATTAATCAATTAATTAGTCGACAAAAAACTAATAATCGGCAAACATGTTGATCGTTTAATCATTTAAGTAAAAAATCTGAACATTCTCTTGTTTAAGCTTCTCAAATGTGAAAACTTGCTGCTTTTCCTCAACTTAGCATTATAGTAAATTGGATATTTTTGGGTTTTGGCTTTTTCTTCGAACAAAACAAGACATCTGATGACATCACCTTGTGATCTACGACATCACAATGAGCATTTTAACCTGTTTTCTTATGTTAAGTAGGCCAATTGATTAATCACGAAAATAATCGGTAGTTGCCCTAATGACGCTAAAGAGCTGATGTTTAGCTGGTACATCGTTCATCACCTTGGTTTAGCGTGTTAGCATTCTAACAGGTATTTGGTCATACATCGAAGTAATAGAAACATTACAATTTTGACCTGATGGTGGCGCTAGAGGAAAAGTTAAGGTATCACCAAAGTTGTTCTGTGAATCTTCTTCGTGAACATCTGGACCAAATTTCACGACCATCCGTCCAAAAGTTGTGGAGCCTTTTCACTCAAAACCACGAATGTGAACCTCACATTGGCGCTAGAGGAAAAGTCAGGACATCACCAAAATCATTTGGAGTCATCCTCCGGGGATCACGAATGTCTGTACAAACATTCATGGCGATCTATCCAATAGAGATGAGATTTTTCAGTCTGGACCAAAGTGGTAGACTGACCGACCAACATCCCTGAAGACATGCCGCTAGCACGGCTAAAATAATACATTCAGAATTATGTATTATTGTTAATGTTAATCTCCATATTTTGTTATGCTAATCACTTACATGCTGAAGTGTAAGCCTGCACACTAAACAGCGCCATCTACCTGAGACAAGGGATGGGTTTGGCACCAATCCTCTCATTGATACTGAACAAAATGATCAGTGGGCCAAACTCCTGAAGTTTGATGTAGTTCTTTAACCGTATATCAGCAAGTTAAAGGATGTGAGGCTCCAGCACAGAAAGCTGTTCTGAGGTCAGTAGAGCAGTAGAACACTTCCTTCCTTCTTCCTTTCCTTCTTTGAAGTAGATGATGGGAAATCAGACAAGACTGGACTAGTGAAAGCAGCTCAGGGTTTTTCTGGACAGAACAGCTCCCCTCATATCGGTCTTCCTGAAGACGTCCTCACGTCCCTGCTCCTTGTGAATCAGTATTGTCAGCGTAAGGTGGGATGGAGCAGAAAAGGTATTTGAAGAGGTCTTTTATTATCTCATCTGGAAAGGATGCAGCAGACTCTCGTCCCAAGTCACAACTTGTCTTTTCCCTTAAGCCCTGCAGACGTGGGAAAGCTTAATGGAGGCTTGTTGGCCTGTAGGCTTTAGTGTTTCCCACCGTGGATGTCGTCTCTGCGTTCCAACAGATTGCCGTCTGACGTGTTGGCCACATTTCCTCGTTCGTTTTGTTTCACTGACAAATTTCTCTCCACTTACGGAGCCAGCGTCTGAAGTTGACTGTTAGGAGGATATGCTGTTTGGTTACTGGTACATAATCTAAAACCTTACTTGTGACCTTTGACCTTTAAAACCAGAATCATTGAACAGTCTTTTTAAAAAAGTAAGTCCATTGAGAAGATTATTTTGGTTAACTGGCTATACAGAAGATACATCATCATGTATTATGTTGAACTTATGTATGTGTAAAAATTATTAAAATAAATGCAACATGAAGCACTTTTTTCATTTTTCAATGTTAAGTGTGTTTTTTTTAGCTGATAAAAAGGCTCGCTGTGTCTCCTGGATTCCCAACAGGACATTAGTGTTGAGGATATTTAACCGAAAAAGTACATTTTTAACTTAGTTTAATCAGAGTATTAGAATATAATACTTTTTGGTCTTTCAGGCTTTTTCAGAAAACAAAAAGATATTCAGTACAGATACGTAATTAAGTACTTGTAGTATGATCCTTATGCAAAGTACATCTCATTCACTGACCTGAGAACTGATAACCAAGAGAAACTTAACGTTATTCTGTAATTTTTCTTGGGAATAAGATCATTCCAATTACCCTCAGTTGTAAGTAATTTAGCCTCTTTGATGTCTTTAATGGTCCTGACATATTTGTCTATAATATTTTGGGGATCTGGCTTGTGGAGGTCAGTGAAACAAACCTATTAAACATACAACTTGTCCCTGAGGGGAAACAGTATCCGTCCAATCAGAGCCATCATTAGATGTGATATAAGGTCTCCGCAGAAACACTGCACAGCAGTGGCACAGAGGAGAGAAAGAAAAAAACCCCCCAAAAAAACAGATAACCTGGATAATAGCAAGTGCTGGAGGCTTGATTCATTTCCAAATGTTAACAAGGCCATTTCACAGCTCCAGCATGCCGCGCAGTATGTTAATACCACTAATAAGCCTATCTCTGCGAGTCATCTCGGATGGCAAAGATTTGAGCGTCAGGCTGTGTTTCACAATAAACCTGCTGGCCACATTTTAAATGAAGCATAACTATTTATGATTTTACAAAGCTGACATAATTGCTTAAAAAGGGTAACTGAGGAGAGCATTTGGTCTCGTACTTTGTTTTCTGTATTATGAAAGAGGAGATTTCACTGTTTGCATGTCAAAAAGGCTACTGTGTAGGCCATCAGAGAGATGGGAGGAACTCCTGCTCGCCTGTTAAGCAATTTTGCAGCTTTTATTCAGGCTGTCAAGTCAAACAATCAGGAGATAATGCAGCCTTGGTTTGTAAATTATAAACGTGTCAAGAGATGCACTAAAGGCATCGACAGATGCCACTTATCTCCGGCAGCCTCTGCAGTGTGACTGTATCATCAGAAGGGAAATATAACATTTTGATGTTTACATAAGAGAAGTATTAGTATCAGTCAGAGATGTAATTCCTTTCACCCATCCCTCTCGCAGGGGATTGACTCCCCAAAAATCATACAATGATTTTTTTAAAGCTAACAAAACAAAAAAAAAAAAGGAGCAGAAAAGCATTCTCGCTGATCTTCTGTCCATTTCCAACATTGCTTCTTGTATATTTTTTGGTGGAAATCCTCTTAGAATGCAAAGTAAATAGATTACGATACAGTGAGGGATTAGGGCTCGCGCGGCGCTGTCAGATTAGTCGGTGAGCGCAGCGCGTCGACAGCTCTGACACGGCTATGGCTGCTGTTCAGGAAAGGGGCTCCGCACGATGCTTTAAAGACGCTGGTTGGCTCCTATTCATGAATAAAACTGTGGCCCGTAATCTCGGCCAACACACACACACACGCACGCACGCACGCACACACACACAGAGGAAGCCTGGAACATTCAATATCAGTGGTGATGGAAGTATAATAGAAGTCTTTATTTTTTCAGGCTGATTAATGGCAAGGTTTCTGTCATGTTTTTAAAGGCAGAACTCGGTGTAACTGTTTTCTTTTAAGGTTCATTTAATTTAGACAGAAAATAACCTGAATTCACATCCATGGAGCCGCTCAGTGTTTTTGATTTGGCTGGAATTTCACAGATATACTATGACAGGGTTACAAAATAAAGGTTTTTAGTTTAAAATGTACAACTTATTAACAAAACTGGTAATATATTTAAGTCTAATACGCATGTATTATTCCTCTTTTATCCGACATACATATAGTCATCTACAGTTCTGTACAATGATAAGTATTTGAGTCCCTATCGAGTTAATATTACAGGTACTTTGCATATACAAATAGAAAAAGAGAGCCTGTTATTTGCAAGATGTTGTTGTGTCTCTCTAATTTCCCGTTGGGGTTAATAAAGTGCTCTTATCGTGTCTCAGTTTGTTTAATCAAACCATTCCTAAATGGACCACGTGAAGCATCCCGGGGTCTTCATTGTCCTGCGAGAGAAAAAAACAAAATGTTGCGTTTTATAAACCGTGTGTAAATGTGTAAATATAAAGACAGCTGGTTAACAGCACATGGAGCTTTTTAGAGGCTTCCTATTCTGAATCTGTACTATGCTACACTGCACCACATCCTTTTAATCTGGCATTCACACCTGAAAGCTGCGCTGAACAACACGGGAAAGACTAAATGTTATCTTTACAGTTATAATTATTTCATATCTGATGCATATATATATATATATAT
>CM022471.1:5829104-5848882 GCA_011952105.1 Coreoperca whiteheadi
TATATATATATATATATATATATGCCTTCAGCATCATTCGTTTTTTATGTAACATAAGGTTTAGGACAGTGCATTAGGACTGCAACTAACAATTATTTTCATTATTGATTAATCTGACAATTATTTTCTAGATTAATCGTTTAGTCTATAAAACATTAAAACAAAGTAGTGAAAAACACCTGTAACAAGTTCCCAGAGCAAAAACCTTACATTGCTTATTTTGTCCAACAAACTGTTCAAAACAAAAAAACATTTCATTTATTATCATATACGTATAATAAAAACAAGCAGCTAACCCTCATGTTGAGAAGCTGGAACTAGTAAATATTTTGGAATTTTTGCTTGAAAAAATGACTGAAATGATGAATCCATCATCAAAATAGTCTCTTTCGATCAACTAATTGATTGATTGACTAATCGTTGCATCTCTAAACTGCATACTGTACACTATTAGATGAAAGTCAGAAAAAATAAACAATAACACTTTGACCGCACAATTTAGGATTTACAAGCACTATATAACCATTTTATAAATGGTGTATAACACACTATGTAGTTTTAAGCAGAAATATGTGTTTACTACCCTCATTCCTCCTGTGGGCACCCATAATTGGAGGCTGGTGTATAAACAGAATGGAAATATACACTCAGTGTCCACCTTATTAGTTACACACGTGCAATCTTATACAATACAACAGCTATGCCACGAAGTCAACTTTTATGATGCCCTTTATGTTTTTGCACGGGGGTTATCGTTAGCCGTGGTGTTCTACTCGACTACATTACGGCCTACTGACAGATGGTTCTAATATTCTGCCCCGCTCATGTATGTAAATAAGGTGGACAAGACACTTAAAATGACTCTCAGTACAACACCACCTTTAACTACGACCTCGATAATAAACATATAACTAAAGTTACGCATTTCTGACAATGTCAACACAAACTGAACATTAAGACACTTTGTGAAGGTAATATTTATGGCAGGGTAGTTTTGTACATGTGTACCTAATAAAGTGGTACAAATGTTTAGTAAAACACAGCTTTAATAATAATAATGTAAGTTATAATTGTTGACAAATACCGTACATTAAGAAACACTTAAAAATGACATTATATCTGCTTATAACTACATTATAGTGTGTTAGAAACCATAAATACATGTTTGTATAGTGATTATAAACGCCAAACAGGGAGGTGGGGCTGTTAAAGTGTAACCATATAAACATAACTTTGTGTAGCAGAAATTACTTTTTTTCTAGTTTCTTCAGTTTGGGAACCACTGTACTGTAGTCTACTGCTCTAACTACACCACTACAATATTACATAATATTACTTTATACACTATGGCTAGTAATTTATAATATGATTTCAGTCAATCAACTTACGGCCCTGTTGTCTCTGTCACCTTCACTGCTTCCTGCAGAACAAAATGAAACGACAGAAGACGTTGGAGGATGCTAGACGTTCCTGCAAACCAGCCGTGACACTTTAAACAAGTATAACAACCAAACATTAGACATGCATAATCACACACAGCAGCCCTACAGCGCATAAACACACACACACACACACACACACACACACACACACAGCTGAATGCCTGAACAGGTTACATGCTCACTCAGTGGGTCGGACATGTTGCCTTTTCTGGGTTTTAACGAATGTAAACCGTTGTCACTCATGGCGATCTCTCTCGCTCTGAGCTCTGCGTTAATAAGGTTATGATTGACATTAAAACGCCGGCGTGCCTTATACTGATATTTAAAAAGCTGATGCAAATTCCCTCCAATAGCCTACAGTCCGGATTATCAAATGACAGAGCGATTTGATAGCGAGACAATTGCTAATCACCCGAAAAATGGAATTATTAAAAAAGGAGCGAGCAGGAAGGAGGAGAGGAAGAAGTGAAGAAGAGGAAGTAGTGATGTTTTCTTAATGGGTGTTTTTCCTAAATGACCAGTAAGTCATCTCAGACATCTGAGACTGGGAGAGGAGAGCACTCAGGCTACGTTTAGAGAATAAAACAGGCTGAATGTCGCCGGAGAATTGTTGCAGGGCTTAAAACGTGACCTGAAACCGACATGTTAAACATGATGACATTTAATATACTGGGCTGACCCTCTCTCTGTCAGCTGTTGCTGATGAACAGGCTTGTTGTAGGTAGTTTAGGGAGAATTAAGAGCAACACGGGGGTGGTTTTGTTTAAAGTCAAAAGGAAAAAGTATAGATGTTTCTGTAATTCAATTTTCCATTTTGGCCCAGTGTGACTGCGAAATTAACTCCAGTCAGGACTAACAACCACAGATTTAGATTAAAAATCTGCAACGATATGATTGGTCAGAATATTTTATGTTCGTCTACTGGTATGCTGTGAGGTTACCGCCAAAGATGCACCATTTCCCACCAAGTAAAATCTTTCAGATTTTGAAATTAAAAACATAAAATTAAAAATAAAGATTGTAATGCTCTAATACTTGAATATGCAATGACAATAATTAGGTGGAAACGACATTTTTTCATGTCAAAGTGACTTTTTAAAAAAAAGAAAAGACACGGCACAAACATTTTTAAAAGAACTCATCCAATTTAGCGTCGCACTTCTAACGTTGTGATTCTGAGGATAAGAATCGAGGCAGCAGAACCACAGATATCTTTTTTTATTTCACGCTTTCTTCTTCCTTGTCAAAACCTGGCACCTACATTACCCACAATGCAAATCAACCGGCGACAGTCTCTGATGGAGATTCCGATGTGTTATGCTAGTAGTGGCTAATGTGGCCTCGAGGTGCTAAGCCTGAAGCAGAGATGAGCAGCGGGCTACAGGGGTCTGGTAACCACACTTCTTTCTAACTTCGCACCCCCAGATGTTTTCATACTCAAACTTGTAGTCTTCAGACCAAAGTGACGCTGACTCAAGTGACATTATTTGAGGAAATTTATCAGATTTCACAGAGCTTCCTCTGGAGCCCCGGATTGATTTATACAATGTTTTTCACAAATGCAGTCGTACTCCCAACACCTGTGAACAGACTCGGTGGAGTTCCCCTTTAATCATCTGCAGCTCAAAAATCTGCATGAAAGCTGAAAAAAAGACCTGATGAAGGATACGTGAAGCTTCACGAACAAACCTCTACATTTCTCTCGTTTATCAGATTGCTCTAAAGATCTGTCTGAAGCAGCAGCCATTAATCTTCAAGTTAAATGCTGCTTATCTATATCCTTGTGATTCTTTAACCTAGAAAGGTTAAACTCCAGCATTAGATAACTCTTCACAGACACAACAGAGATACAGGCGCTTAAAGTATGACAGACATTAGACAGACAGACCTGTTTGTCTCAGCGTCCTGAACACATCTGGGCTCACGGTCACACGTACGCTCGCTGCCTGTGGTCTCCTCTGATTGGCTCTTCCATCAGCACTGAGGAACACAAAGAAAACATCTGTTGCATTTTGCTTAAAGATTAAAATACATCCATGAAACGCAGCACAGGATATAATATATATAA
The DNA here is from genome assembly GCA_011952105.1 of Coreoperca whiteheadi. Classification (NCBI taxonomy): domain Eukaryota; kingdom Metazoa; phylum Chordata; class Actinopteri; order Centrarchiformes; family Sinipercidae; genus Coreoperca; species Coreoperca whiteheadi. Next base: position 5,832,615 of record CM022471.1, read on the forward strand.
TTTCCCCCAATCTCCCTCTTCTAGTTTCTACTTCAGAATCAGTTTTATTGGCCTGGTATGTGTACACATACAAGGAATTTGACTCCGGTATTCCATGTGCTCTATGTACATACAAACAAGTGTGACAGTTAGTGCAAATGGTGCTGAAATAAATATGATTCATGGAACAGGTAGCTTTATGTACATGAGGGAAGACGACATACACAGTATATCTGGTATGTACAGCATGCGTAGATTTAGAAATATTAATATTTACATAAACCATGAGAGAAATGTACAGATACAGTGGATGTCATGACTGCTGTAGTCTATTCCTGTCCTGTTGGGTGGACAATCCAAAACAGACAGTGATTGAAGTACAGAGAACCGACTGGATTATTGCTGAGTAGAACTGGATCAGCAGCTCCTGAGGCAGGTTGAACTTCCTGAGCTGGCGCAGGAAGTACATCCTCTGCTGGGCCTTTTTGATGCCGGTGTTGATGTAGGATGCCCACTTTTGGTCTTGGGAGATTGTCTACTGTGGAAGCCTTCAGGTTTCTGGGATCCACAAGGTGTTGTTCAGTATGGTGATGGGGGGCAGCGTTGGGAGGCTTCTCCTGAAGTCCACTGTCATCTCCACAGTTTTGAGCGTGTTCAGCTCCAGGTTGTTCTGGCCGCACCAGAGGGCCAAAACTTCACTTAGTGATTTTATGAATACGTTTTGACAAACCTGAGACAACGTGGGTGTGAATTTGTTGAATTTAGCTGAGCTAAACACTGTATGTTGTGGCAGAGATAAACAGGAATAAAAAAGTTACTTTCCATTTAAATAAAAGTGAGCGCCAAGCCCGTCAGTTTAACCTCACAATGCATCACTTTCTGGTTTTCCTGGAGCTGCTGTGAGTGGAGAATTTGGTATGGCTAACACTTCTTCCTCACAGATCACAGATTTATATGCATACAGTGTATGTTTGTACACCCTATATTATGATATGTATGTTCCACTGTCTATTGAGCATCCTGTACTGCCCTAGTATCATCAACACAAATGTGTGGATGTTTGTTTTACATTGTTTCTGGTCCATCAGATTCCTGCACTGATGAAAAGCACTGGATTCTTAGATTCTTCTCTTTTCACCTCCTCCCAAAAACATAAAACTGCTTCCATGACAATTGTGTTTTTGACAGGATGCAAAAGCTACAGAAACTAAACACTTCAGAGAAAAAATTCAGACCCATCTCTTGGGACACCATGGTCTGTGTTCAACAAGGCACTAATTAGCCGGGTCGATACCTGAGCCACATGAGCGTGTATCAGGTGAAACACAAGTTGCTGAAAGCCAAAGATCACCGTCAGTGTGATCTTTATTTTATCAAGCAGTCATGACATATGTATCAACATTCAGATTAATAATATATCCAGCGGTGGAGCCTTCACAGAAGTAAAAGTATCAATACCACACTGTGAAAATACTCCACTACAAGTCCTGCATTCAAAACCTTACTTAAGTAAAAGTATGTAAGTGTTATTAGCAAAATGTACTATTCAAAATAAAAGTACTGAAAAATAACTATAGCTGTCAGACAAAAGTAGTGGAGTAAAAAGAACAATATTTGCATAAAGATGCATTAAATTGAAATACTAATAAAGTACCTCGAATTTGTACTGTTCTGGACTGTCCACTACTGAATACAAATGACTAAATGCATTAATAATGACAGGTAGGGCTGCACAATTAACTGATATGAATTTTTTGATGAATTGCTGCAGAGACGGCCCGGCCTTTAAATCTTGTCCTCCAGATTTAAGAAAAGATATTTGTTTGCTACAGACCCCAACAAATATCACATCATCATGATTTTAATAGTTTTGTCAGTGAAAATGAAAATTGTTTATTATTTACGCTAATTGTGAATCACACTGCAAATATGAAGGCTTGGCTCTCCATCGCTCTGTAGCATCACATTAACTTTGGCCTCCACTAAGCACAAATTAAAATAACCTCCATTCTCGTTACTCCACTGACAGAGGAGTACGTGATGAGTGAGCGAGGCCAGCAGCCATCAAAGGAACGTTGGGATGCTTCCCAGATTCCCGTCTCGTTCTCTCTCTCTCTCTCTCTCTCTCACTTCTCCGAGCACAGAGTCGGATTTGGGGAATGCGGAAATCGGCGAAGAGCCCCCAAACTGCCATTGTGCTCGCCTCCCTCTCTTTCTCTGCTCTTTTTTCAGCGAGCCAAACGGGAGGACGCCCCGCGCTACAATGCCTCCCCTACTCCATCTCGGCTAAGCTGTCATTGGCTTCACATGAGAAACAATGAAACTTCATCGGAGACCAGATTACAAAAAAGGGGGGGTTCGATATAAAAAATTGTTCTAAAGGAGGGGGGAATTGCGGAATAAAAAAGGCAGTGGCTTTTGTCTCTTTCTCTCTGTGGCCATTATCTTTTGGGAGGTTTGGGGATCTGCTTTCTTAGCCTCTGTCAGTGGTGCAGGGGAAGACCTGGGGTAGTACAACCGGGCTTTTGGCTGCCAAATTGCCCTAACCCTCTTTACCACTTTTTTTTTTTTCTCCTCTCGTTCCTTTTACAGTTTTTAAAAAGAGCTTAGGACAGAGCATCTCTTTCTGTCTCTTCCTCTCTCTCTCTCTCTCTGGACCCAGCTTGTTTAAATTGGCTGATAGGAAGGGATTTGGAATGGATGGAGGAGGCTTAGAGAAACGCAGAGTGGATGGGGTTGGAGGTGGGTGGGTGGGGAGGGGGTTGCAGAGAGTCATCAGTGTTACAGTCAAACAGCCATGAAAAGCCTATGAGGATGAAAAGAACAAGAGCGCTTTTTTATCTAATGCACACAAATCCCATATAAATACTCCAATATGTTAGTTGGGGTATGACAAGGAATGCCCCTCCATCACCCCCCCCCCCCCCATCCCACAATAATAGAGACGTGGATGGCTATATTTGTATGTATCTGTTTGTGTGTGTGAGACACGCAGGGACAAAGAGAGGGATGCTTTCGGTGTGTCTTTAGTCACACTGTTTCAACATGTCATTCGTGTAGACGAGTGTATTAAACTATCACTCTGAAACAGGGAGTTTTCGGAGCCATGGTGAAAATGGACTCCGGTGGAGTTTTAAATGTGGCTCTGGGTTCAGCGTTGGAATCGCTGGAAGTCTAAGACCCGGAACTGATGTGTCTTTGACATTTGAAATGTCACTGGGAGTGAAGTCTTTTAGGCTGCAGCTGGGTCATTTGGCCACAGACGCTCTCATGCAATTCATATACAGACAATGGCGAATCACTGTGGGAGAGGAGATGACATCTATGACTAAAAGTAAAACAGCGAATGCACTGCACACTAAATCTGTCTGGGGATAGCAAGTTGAACTAAATATTTAGTTTATATTCAATGCGGCTATAAGTCATATTTTTTTATAACAACAATGTGAAAACAATGTGACAATGTAAAAGGGGCCTTATAGGGAGTTTCAGCTCAGTGTTTCTCAGTGTTCACTCTCACTGCTCTCATGGTGTCGTCTTTTGGCCACAGCAGGCAACTGTTTTTTTTGCAAAAAAGCTCTAAAAACCCACTGTACACTACCTGCTCAGCAACATACAGCAGACAGACACAGTTAGAGGCTAGCTGATGAACATAGTGGAGCCTTCAGCAGCTAAAGAGAAAGATATTTCCCTCAGGAGTTGGTAGAAGACAAAAACAGAGCTAAAAGAGAGAATATTTAATGATACAAAAGAGTGATGATATTGCTCCTTAACTTCTGGGTTGTGTAAATAAGCAGCTGCTAACTAACAAGTTCACCATTTCAACTTAAAAGGTGATATATGTCAATGTTAGTGGCACAAAAAGAGCCTGAAGGTTTAAAGAAATAGAAGAAACACAATTAGATAAATGTGCATCGTTAATAATAAATACATGAAAACAGAGACACTGATCTGTAGCAAGCTTAAACACACACACACACACACACACACACACACACACACACACACACACTGTAACTCACCGTGCTGTGAGAGTGCCTGGGTACGAAGGTCCTGTTGCACTCTGGTTCCTCTCTGTCTGTGTGTCCCCGAGGCTGGAACCACGCAACACGCCGTTTCTGCTTCTTGGAGGATCTGACACACAAATAAATACACACAAATACATACACACAGACACACATACACAGAGAGAGGGATAAGGTTGAGAAACAGTTATAATTTACCTGAGAAAGGAATAAAAGGACGACCCATCACTTTCCTTTACTATTCACCCCTCTCTTGGAAGTATTCATGTTTTAGTTTTTTTATGGCACAAACGCAATTTGTGAGAGTGCTTCTTTGTCTGACTCCTTCCATATACAGGTGTGTTTATACTACAATCGATAAAAAGCCCGGACACACCGGTGATCTCATTTCACTACTTATGATACTTCTAAAACTAACTGGCTGCACATGATGATTTAGTTGTGACCTACGAAGACCAGATATAATTCTTAAGTCAAATGGGTGTGTTAACCCCTGTACGAGAAAGTTGGTGAACGCCACAAATTTTCTGTATGGAAGCATTTGCATTCGTTTAGTTTCACAACTCATTTCTTCAGGTTTTTCCTTTCATTTGTCATCCGTTTCTATATTACATTTTCTACTTTGTTTACCTGACAAAGCCTGAATATCTCTGTGAGATCAAAACGCTGGCCTATTACATTTATTGGCACTGATTAGCACCTTTTGTCAGATTTCTGTCTATAGTATTCCAGCTCTGTAATCTATCATCTCTATATAGTTTATGTAAACGGCAACACGTCCGTGAGCGTAGGCTTTTGCTAATTTTGATGACACGCCTTGACAATCTTGTTTCTGATCAACACGCCACGCCAGTAAAGTTTCTGAATTGAGACGGGAAGTCAAACAGTAATGGAGGTTGCCTGAACAGAGCAACCAACAGAGCTGAGAGGGGAACAGAAACAAACGCCGCTTTCCTTCGACACACACACCGGAGCTAACAGGCTTTCACCATAACGACCAAGAAAGGAGAGCGAGAGGAGGTGGAGAAGTGGATCTTCAGATAAAGCTCTTGTCGCTTTGCTCACTGAAAGGCCCTGCAGTCACATCAGCCTTTGTGAGGGGGAGACAGAACGATCAGGCAACCAACTTGGCTTCTCCTCTTGGCAAGACGCTACTCCAAAGAAGAAGAGATAGTGAGGAAGAGAAAGAGGCCTTCCCTCGCACTTGTTCGCTACTCTGCCTCTCACAATGCCGTATCTATCCAAATCAACACACTTGTCAGCCAGAAAGCTATAAGCGATTTCCAATGCTGTTATAAAAAGGGACCATTTCTAAGCTGAGATGTGTGTCCTCTATTGTGTGTTTATGTGTACAAGCAAAGGCAGAATCTCTGTTCACCAGCGTTTACAATGGATGCACATAAATATGAGAAGAGGTGCATAGAAATATGGTGTCTCTGCCCAATCTGATTCCAAGTCCAAGACTGATGCTGGTTCATCGCAAAAGACAACCACCTTAAAAGAAGCATTAGATTTGGTTTTGAGTAATTTTTTAGAAGACAAGTGAAAAATCACCCAACCAACAGCACAAGATATGCCCTTCTTTCCAATGTTTCTTCTTTCCACTGCAAATCAACTCGATTCTATGAATTTCTTGAAGTGAAATGAAATAATCCAGGGTGGCCTAGATCAGCTGATTTCACTCCTGCGCCTCAAGAAAAGCACAGCTGATTGGTTTTCTGTGCTACCAGGCAGTTAATTGCAGGTGTCAAACCGCGTCAGATTAAATGGCTCACATAAAAACCAGCAGAGCTCCAAGTCCTGAGGACCAGAACTAAAGCCCACTGACCTTGAGTTAAAGGAAAACTTCTTAATTCTGGGAAATACGCTTATTCGCTCTCTTTGCTGAGAGAAGATTGATACCACTCTCATACCTGTCTCAAGGCTAAATATAAAGCTACAGCCAGCAGCCGGCTTACTTAGCTTAGCACAAAGACTGGAAACAGGGTGAAACAGCTAGCCTTGCTCTGTCCAAAGGTAACAAAATCCACCTACTAGCAACTTTAAAGCTCACTAATTAACACGTTAAATCCCGTTTGTGTATTCTGTATAAGTGTAAAAACAATTCGCCATTCGTGGTCCCTGCTTTCACTTCGCTGACTGACTGGTATACTGTAGGTTTGGTAAATCAGATGAGGAATGCTTTCCTCTCTGGCAACTACTACTGTCAAGTTGCTCTTGAGCAGGGCTTTAAACCCCCTACCACTTCAACAGAACTGCTGAGTGTCTGAGTCTATCGGTGTGAAAGTGTCAAACTATGTGAACACAAAGCAGGGATCCATTAATTTATTCCTCCATCAATACAGTAGCAGCAGACTGTCCAGCGCCAACTTGGGGCTACATGAGGCTGGCAAATAAACAAATGCGACATGAACAAAGTCAGCTCATTCCACAATGGCTGTAAAAGTTCTGCTGTATATTCTGGCCCAAGAAGACATCAAATAAGGAACTCTACATAAATACTGCCTGTCGAACCGTCATCTCTGAAATGAAACACACTGTCGTCTAAGATGGCTTGGACAGATACTACGAATGCCCCCAGAGCGGATCCCAAAGTGGCCGCCAGGAAAAAAAGGAAACGAGGCTGACTGAAGATCACCTGGCGGAAAACAGTGGACGCTAAGGTGCTGGATACAAGTCTCTAATGGGGTAAGGCACAACTAGCTGCTAAAGACTGCGATAGGTGGAGGAACATTGTTGATGCCTTATGCTCAAAAGGGGGCGAAGAGCATAAGTAAGTAAGTAGTAGAAGAATTTATAGACTAATTATAAAACTAAACACTCTTAGAAACAACAATTTCTCCAGGTTTTTTTCTTTTCTGTTTGTAGAACACTTGAAGAAAGGTTTTCAGTAATTACACAAGGGTTGCTTTAAAAACAAACACCTAATACCCTGGAGGACATTCCTTTCTGTAATTATAGGAAATTCACTTGTTAAGTGTGGTACCTGTTGCATCACCTTCACACAAGAAAAAGAAAGTAAAAGAAAAAAAATCAGTGGCCACAGTTTTAAACTAAAATGTAAATAAAATAAATCGCAAAAAGCAATTATTATGTACTTAGAATGATTTTCTGGAATAACTGTAGGTATAAAGGAGTTAGGTTAAAAGCCAACGTCTTAAAGTTGGATCTGTAAGGATACAGCTATTATGTGTGGTTAAGAGATTAACTAGTCAGGTCAGCAAGCTCAAACAAGTATCAATATTGTTGTCATTATTAGGTAATTACTCTGCATTTTAATTTAAGCTCTGGTGCTGTTGAGAGCTTATAGTACGAAGCGGCAAGCAAATCCATCTTAATGCAGTGGTGAAATACATCTTTACATCTATTTTGTAAAACATGTTGTGGGAGAGTAAAAACATGTAAAATAATATACAGCATGTTTGAGTTTGTGTGTGCCCAATAAATGTGTGCATTTGACTTCATAACAAGAACCATCTCTGAGCTCGCTGTAGGGAACACCAGCTGTACATGCAACACAACAGGCTGCTTTCAAATTTCTGTTGGCTGGTTCATGCAGGATTCAGTATGACCTGCCTCCCATGTCACACCCAACTGCACACATACAGTACACATATTTACACAAACGCGTATGTCTCCAAGGGCAATTCTGAATTTGATCTGTTGTGTGTGACTATGGCTGAGAACAAACACATTTCCGTCTCTTCAAACAGAAAATGTGTGAGTCTGGGCCAAAGGTTACTGTAGCTGCACCGTGGGAACTTGTGTTTGAAAGTCTTTGTTCAGTCCGTATGTAAAGACTGTGCTACAGATGTGTTATAAATATGTAAATGGGGGCTGCCACTTCTCAAAATACAGTTATGAGTTGTAAATGCATTTTAAAATGTATCATGTGATGATATGATAACAAAACATGCATGTAGATAAGGTAACGTCCTGATTGTTTTGCAAAGCATGCAGTAATAACTAGCTTAGTTAGGACAGAATTCTTCAATGAGCAATGCTGATACTTGCTTATTTGTTAGATACACACATAAAAAAAAGAGAACAAATATTTATCAGAGAACAAATATTAGTTTTTTGTTTGCTTGTCTTGCTTTGAGGAGCCATGTTGAATAAGCCTTGGGATTTGTTTACATTTGTTTTTAGATTTTAGAAAATATTCTTAATTAAAACCAAAAATACCATAATTTATTAGCTTTATGATTGTGGAACAAAACCTAACATGACAGAACACAACTAAACTAAAGTTCAAGTTAGTAAACAGGAGTGGAAGAAGTACTCAGATCCTTTACTTAGGTAAAAGTACCAATACCAAAGTAGAGCGTAAAAAGTTAACTTCCTGCATTCAAAATCCTGCTCAAGTAAAAGTATAATCGTGTTGTCAGCAAAATTTACCTAAAGTATCAAAAGTAAAAGTACTGGTTCTGCAGTAAAATGTCCCCTATAAGTGATTTATTATTATGACATTAATAGATTGTTAATAATGATGTATCAATGTGTAAGCAGCATTTTACTGTTGTACCAACATTAGGGGTCAGGCCCTTCTCCAAAGGGTCACAAGATAAATCTGAGGGGTCGTGATGATGATTAATGGGAGAGAAAGGAAGGAAAAACAAACAAAAACAAGTTCTGTATACACATGTTTGTATTGTCTTTTTGGACTTTTTTTTCTAATATTTGCTTTTATGTGACATTTTGGATAGTTGTACCTCTTTGGGCCTCAAACTCTTCTTTACATGAAACCATCTGAGCAGTTTAGAGGTTAAATGTCTCTTTGGTGGAACAGCTGACAACTCATCTGAAACCTGACCTCCACTGCTTTTTGTAATTTTTCTTTTTCTTAATCTGAAAAGTAACTACAGCCGTTAGGAAGTAAAAAGAATAATATTTCCTTCTAAAATACAGTAAAGTAGAACTATAGTAGCATAGTAGTCTGTTCTTGGGAGCCAAAGCTGAGCCTGGTGGTGTGTGACAGCCATGCCAGGGGCTGTGTGTGTGTGTGTGTGTGTGTGTGTGTGTGTGTGTGTGTGTGTGTGTGTGTGTGTGTGTGTGTGTGTGTGTGTGTGTGTGTGTGTCTATAAAGCGAGACACTTGTTCACTGGAGTCCTCCAGTGAGCCACTCATTATTGATGTTGTTAAGTTTGATCCGGACCAAGACTACCTCTTTTCATCGGACCAAATTTCGTCTGTCTGGTCCGGACCGTGGTCCGAGGTGGGTTTCACACCTGTAATTTTGATTCGGACCAAACTGAAAAGTCTGGAAATCCAGACCAAACAAGGTAGGTGTGAAAACGCCCTCAATCAGTTGTCCCACACAGACCGGCTGTTTATGCTACAACAGTCATGGTGACTGATCAGAATGTGTTAGTATTTGTGTTTTTCTGAGGCTTTATTAAAACTGCAATAACTGATTTTTTTCATGTTGAACTTGTTAGCAAACAGTTGCTTATTTCCACACCCAGCAGTTATGGAGCAACATTATGAATCATTTGGAGTCGTGTTTCTGGTCGCATAAGGTCACCTAATCAATGTAAGTCCAATATTCTCTCTCTCTCTTAGCTCTGTTTTTGGTCTCCACCAACTCCTGAGGAAAATATCTGTCTCTTTAGCTTCTAAATGCGCCACTATGTTCACTCGCTGGTCCCTGACTGTGTCTGCCTGCTGTTCGGTGTTGAGCAGGTGGTGTACAGTGGGGTTTATAGACTTTTTTCACTGAAAACAGCTGCGTGCTGCGGCTGTTAATTCAGGTGATAATTCTCTGTAGGTTTATCACTATGAACCTTTCACATTGTCATTTGATTATTTGTCATTTTAAAAATATCGATTATGGCCACTTTCAAAATATTATAAGATAACAGGCAACTTCTGCGTGTGGCCGTTCAAAACTTTGCGCCACAGAGTTGGATCTGCGTTGGATGTGGTAGTACCTTTGATTTTAATTTATTTCTTTACTCATTCATATTCTTCTTTCATTTTCCCTTTCCTTAATTTATTTTGCTTTCCTTCACCTTCTTCCTTTCCAAATTTGCATTTTATCCTTTTCTTTCTTCTCTCCCTCTCTCCCTTCCTCCCTCATTTATTTCTTCTTTGCTTTCCTTCCTGCACTCATCCCTCCTTTTTTATTTCTCGCTTCTGTCCCTTCCTCCCTCTTTCTATTTTCTCTGCAGTGCTGTTGTCCAAGGATAGGACATGCTGCAGGTGATGGAGGTAAATCATCGAGGACATAATTAAGAGGCTTATGAGGAGGAGTGTGCGTGTTATGAATCACATTAGGAAGGGGAAAAAAAGACAAAGAAACTGCATGCAAACAGGCTTCATAGTTACACAAACGCTCATTTTCATTCACAGACAAACACAGACACTCAGCCTTAGGGGTTTGACCTTATACAGTGGAGTTAAATACCTCTCTCGCCTCATTTGGTTGTAGCACACACACACACACACACACACACGCGCACACACACACACACACACACACACACAACACACACACACACACACACACAAGCATATTGCCTTCTGGTGTCTTTTAAGCACCAGTGAAGGACTCATCAGACATGTTCATCTAGTTCCCTCACAAATTTGATGTTTTCTGCTCACCCGTTGGCCCTTGAAGCCTCTGTAAGGAATTACGTGTGTGTGTGTGCGTGTGTAATCAGGAACTCTGCTTGATCCCCTCTGGTATGTGCTTTCGGGAGTGTTTGTCAAAGGGCAGCAGCACAGCCTGAAGTAACGACAAAAATATGGGCCTTCGCTGGTTTTCCTCCCCCTTGCTGATTACTCCAAAAAAACTTGTGTGTAATGTATTTTATTAGGCTGACGTTAATGACTTTGTTTTTCAACACTTTATATTTTATATCACAACACCTTTTATTCAATTTGTGGGGGGAAAAATCTTCATCTAGAACCACCTACATCCAAAAACATAAAGAAGCGCAAGTTGCCACTAATCTGTATACTAAAAGTATAGATTTTGTGCTGGTGGTGATTATGTAACTAACACTTTGTCTTTACACTTTCTATTTAATTTACAAACATGCAATAAAAATTTTTTTCAGTATCTCACTTTAAATCATTACTATAGATGATATCGTCTTTAAAAAAAACAGGTTGTGGGAATTTTTTCCATGAATGTCAGTCTGTCAAACATGATCTGATTTAATTCTGCTTTGTGCTATTCAGCGAGGGTGGGAGCCTGAGAAAATACCTGGTGTTAGATGTCAGAAAAGTGTGTCGGAGTGGGTGAGTTACTGAGGTTATCAGGAATCCACCTCCCATTTCAGATGTAAGGAGAAATAACGAGTCACATTCGTGCGTCTTTTTGGTTAGACATTATGATTATTTTCTTACCGTTGCCTGCGATGGCCTGGGCCTCGATTTCATTAGCTTTCCTCTTGGCCACATCCGCTAGCACCACCTCGCCCTTATCGCTGGCAACATAATGGAGGTCCTTTGAAGGTAATGCAAGAAAGAAAGAAACCTGAACGTTAATCTAAAATGAATCTAGGCTCCGATGACAATAGGAGTTTTTTTTTTTTTTTTTTTTATTTGGAGGGGTGGGGGGTGGTGTTTTGGCGGGAGAAGGAAGAAACAGATGAAATGACAGGGGAAAAAATGAGCTGTTTGAAGCCCAACATCAGAAAGAGCACCGGTTGGATGAAATGCCGGTTCCTCCAAAAACTTTGAAATCAGCCCCCCCCTCCGCACACACACACACACCCTCGTCTCTGCGGTTTTGAACTAGGGAGGATGTTATCAGTCACATTTCAAAAGTGGGAAAGGAGGCGAGGGACTGTTCACCTTTTAGAAACGCTGGTATTCTCTCTTTGCAGAGAAACATATCCAGCCAAGGACATTACTATATCAGCCTTCGACAATATTGGAAACAGCGTGTTTCCTCTGTATCTCTCTGTATGAGTCTTGCAGGTCCATAAAGAGAGATAATATTGCTAAATGATGTCTGAGGGTGGCTGATTTAAAGCTCAACGCTGCCATTCTTTTCATTAATAACCACACTGCATCAGACAGCTGTTCCTGTTTTAAGGTGCTCTGGGCTACAAGCAAGGCTGAGGTCATTCATCTATTTAAATACCTGCAAAATAGAAATTAATTCTCAAACTGTAGTCCTAATATATTCAATCAATTCAAATCTTAATTGTCTTGTCAGGGACATGTCTGTCCCTAATCCATATTATGTGCAAATTCTAAGCAGGTTTTGAGTGTGAAGTGTGTTCACACTGGAAAAGTGACAAAATTAAATCTACTTAAAATTTGTATGCATACTAAATAATTTTTGCGTGTGCAGTTGGAGCTGGGAAAAAAGGTAATACACTACTGTATTGTAGATTGTGCTCCAGGAATATTACATGTTTGGAAAAAAAAAGTTTGTTTGGCAGTGACAGTCAGTCACAGTTTGTTTGATGTCCAAGTGGTGCTGAAGGAACAAAATATAGATATAATGCATAAATACAAATGAGAAAAATTTAAACGAGACATTGTAAAACTGAGTTACCATTATCAATTTGAAAAAGAAGGGGGGAAAAAAACTACAGAATTTGTGCTACCTCTTAAATTGATTTAACAGAAAATGATCACACCCTCATCTTGGCAACCAACGAGGGGCTATTGTGGGTCACAGGGTTTCCTTGGGCCAAGTGCAGGGCCTGAGGGCCCTTCAAAGGGTACAGCGTGTTAAGGAAAGTCTTCCGCCTCAGCGACATCACAGGACATCAGTGCCGTGACTCAGGGCTCGCCATGGATAACCCTCAGCTGGCTAAAGCCAGCCCCCAGCTGAGCCTGCACCAGGCCCTAATACCCCCATATTGTAACCCAGCTTTTGTATCCCTAGAGGAAAAAAGAGAGGGGGGTGCTGGTTTCTAAAAGAGGTGGGGAGCAGGGAGGGATTGAGGCAGGGAAAGGGGGGGAGTAAAAGAGAATGAGAGAGAGAGCTGCTGAAATTGAAGAGTATGAATGGGAACAGATTGGGTAATTATAGTGTGGTGCTTGCCCTCTGTGGCGAGGAGTTAGGAGGAAATGTGAAAATGGCCGACAACAAAATGGCCTCAAAAGAACCTAAATCGGCTCCCAGGACTGAGGTGGCTAATTCAGCCGCTGTGAACGAGGACATGGCCCCTCAATTAGATATGAGTGAGGCTTCCTAATTGATAACAAACAGAGCAGCAGAAGATTAAAACAGGCGAGGAGGAGAGGAGGCATTACGTTGAAATGACAGTGAGGTGAGGGTGAGAGAGAGAGAGAGAGAGAGAGAGAGAGAGAGAGAGAGAGAGAGAGAGAGAGAGAGAGAGAGAGAGAGAGAGAGAGAGACGGTGAACAAGACATGAAAGACTTGAAGAAGGCAAAATTCACAACAAGGGTTTTCATGTAAGAGAGAAAGCGAGAGAGAGCAGCATGGAGAGAGAGATTGTATGACAGACAGAACAGAACAATATGAACATTTGATGCCGGGGCGCTTTATTCCAGCTTAGCTCCTCATAATACTGTCTGAATCTGGAGAGAGGGACCCAGAGAAAGAATAAACGAATGAACAAACGTGAAATGAGAGAGAGAGGGAGAGAGAGAGAGAGAGGAGTATCAGCCCGACTAAGAAGGGATAACAATAATACTGCATATAAAACCATCAGATATTACACCTCTTATTCCCTGACGCTCAAACGCGACACTAATCTTATTTATATAAGAGCTTTAGGGGTTGCAGCGCCTGATAAAGAGGGGCGTTTTAGTGGGCCATTTTTGGGGAGTCGAGCGGTTGGGAGGGGGGGGTGGTGGTGATGGTGGACGCTAAGAGCCCGATATTGACTGATATTTGGGTTACCTCCAAATAAATGAGGGATTAGGTCAACTGGCACACAGCAGCGCTTACGACGCATTAATAGACGGCTCATGTCTGCATGTTTGCAGTCTGTGGGTTACTGTCAAACAGGATCGATGAGAAGTACATAAGTGAACGTTCAGTGTGGATTTGTTTTTTTTTTTGGAAAGGCATTATGTGCACAGAGAAACATGATATTGAGTGATAGAAGTATAAACTCAAACAGCTGCATGTGAAACCATCTGCAGAGAAAAAAAAAATATTCCTTTAAAAATTTGCAGACTGTCACACTTCATTCATCTGTAATGTTTACAGCATCCCTGGAGCTATTTTGTGATTTTGATGTATACGCATGCTGATACATTTCCAACAATGCCTTTCAACAACTTGTTGCATTCGGTGTAATGAGTAATAGTGTTGTGATTCACTATATTTACAGGCCAGATTATTTTATTTATATTTTCAAGCACAATGAGTGGGGCGACACGGGCAACACAATACTTGTAGAGGAACAGGGTCTTTCAATTTTTTACATATTTTTACATATTTTTCATCGTAGCCTTAAAGTAAAAGGGAATTTGTGTTTATTTCATTGACAACTGTAGTCCAGTAATCCTTTGTTAGAGGGTTTCCCAGCAGACATTTACACATGAAGGCTTTCTTGCCAAAAGTACATTTATCTGGGATTTTACTCAGATATAATTTAACAAAAGTGCTGTGAACTTCTATTCTAAATATTTGGATCATCTCTTTGGCAATCATGTCCGAATTCTAAGTAAAACAATAATGCACTATATAGCACCCTCAAATATTCCCTCAGTTGAACAAATAGTACAAATATTAAACTAATACCACAGTGCTTTTTGTTTAAAATGCCACAATGCAATGTTATGTGACACTACAACTGTCAGTGAAGGCTCAAAATGATGATTATTTAGAAATGTCTGAAAACTGAAAATGTAGGGAAAAGTGAATGAGTAAACTAGGGAGTGATTTCGGACACAGTCTTAGTCTCGGTGTTTCTTTTAAGATGTATTTCTCCCTGTAAGGCGGCACTAGAGAGAAGCCTTTGCTCTTTGATTCTGAGGGACGGACATCAAATCCCGATGATTTGTTTTGAAGTTCTCCATTGCAACCCCTGGAAATATCTCAGGCAAAAGTCACATCATCTGTATTTAGCCATATATACCCAGGAGTAAGAAAATACACAAATTACAATTAGTCCCAGAAATTCAAAGCAGAATAGAATTTTTTTATTTTTTTAGGTACTAAAATGTTTTAGAGTGGAATTTTCCTGTGCCAAAAACATACAGTCAAATCAAATATTGACAAGGAGACTGGACACAAATCCACATAGGCATAAGCATGCAAACATGAAAATACATATTAACTAATTAACACAGGCATAATCCCTGGACATGAGCACATTTGCTGGCATCCAAAAACATCCACACACACTTGTTTTCTGACACACCTGTTATCCAGGAGCCTTGTGTTTGACTAACACTTCTATCAGATAGGTGTTAAGGACTTAATGTTTTAATAACGCTAATTACTCATCTGAGCGACAACAATGAGCTTATAGCCAAAGATGTGTGATGCCTCCTCCTCCTCCTCCATCGCCTCCAAGCCCGGCGTCAGATAGGGGAGGAAGATAGGGGTTGAACCCTAGCATCTTGCCTTACTGCTAGCGTATCTAACAAGAAACAGTACAAACCCTCATTGGGGAACAAAAGAGCCGCATCAGATTCGGCTATCACACAATTTGATTTAATTAACAAGCTACATCAAGAGCCAAAGACCCAGAAGAAAAAAAAGAAAAAAAAGAGAGGGAGGTGGAGAAAAAAAACAACTTGTCGTCGGCTTGACTTGGCTGACGAATGACCTAATTGGTTACATTATCAACTCATTATCAAAGGCTAATTAAGGAGCTACAGAACAGCGCCAATTATGAAAAGAAAAATGCAAACGACTCAGTAACCCCCTACTACACCTCTATATGTAGCCCCCAACCTCCACCTCCACCAAAACACCCCCCTACCACCAAGTCCTCCTCCCCCTAAATTTAGCCCGACACTAAAGTGTTTCACTTTAACAAAAGGTTTCTTTTTTTGGGGAAAAAAAGGCTTGGAGGGCCTCTATTGTTACCTGGGAAACAATGGGGCTTGAAGGGGTGGGGGTACATCATGCTGGACGTTTGTAGAAGAGGTGAGGATGTGCATCTTATCTATGTGTGTGTGGGTGAGCGTGCGTGCATTTCACCAAGTCGATGGTGCGTTATTGAGTTCTGTGGGCAAGTTTGGAAGTTAGAAAAAGTTTGGTGAAGGCGGGGGTTGCCCTCATTAACCCCCTCCACCTAAACTCAATCAGCCGACCAGCAGGTTAAAGCAACAACACAACCTAATTAGAGCGAAGGGTGAAATGTCAAAGTC
>CM022471.1:5848907-5864689 GCA_011952105.1 Coreoperca whiteheadi
TCAAAGTCCCCCACCCCCCCCACCCTCCCCCCCTTCCCTTTCTCTTTGTCGCTCTTTTCAGATGATGCGTAGCTGCTCTCTTGGTCACTGAAGCAAAAAAAGTGCTTGAAAACGCTCGTTGTGAGTGAGCATTAACTTTGTTACGGATCTAGGATGAGAAGTGTATAAAATGTATAAGAGTAAAATCAATATCATACGTTTCATTTGATCTTGAATTGTGTTACGTCCCAGACAATTCCTCTTCAGCATAATAATGATGATAGTATTGCTTACATGTGAGAAGAGCTTGGAAAGATGTCACCACACATGTGGTGTGATTTAAAAAAGGAAATCAAAAAACATCTGCTGGCTGTCAGGTGTAGTATGAGAGCCAAAGGGGGCGGACACACAGTTCTCAAACAACTGAAATGGACGAGTGAACTGGCACCATATTTGGAGAGGTTTTGTAGTTTTGGTCACGCAGTCTGAAGAACCACTGGACAATGACGCACCAGTTCTGGATAACATCACACCAACTTCACACGATCAGGCTTTTAAGATCAAGAACTTCACGTTGTAGTGATCCAAATTATTTCTGTGATTGCCTGCGAGGACGCCTCCTTTAGATTACTGTGTCTCGTCACTGGCACTTAATTTCCTATTTAATGCTCAATAACTTGTTACAAAATATAAAAAAGGATTTGAGGGATATCAGTTCCTGAACTGTACATTTAATTCTTTTCATATGAGTATTTCTGAAAAATAAAAGAAGAAAAGGTTCTTAGACTTATACATATATCTGATGATATATGTATAAATAATTCTTGACTAAGGCCCATTAAGTTTGAGGAAGTGTTAATTATTTACATGAAGACAAGGATTTTGTGGAGGTGGCATACATACAGTACATGCATGTGTGTTTAATGTTATGAGAATAATCACCGTTACTGGAACATTTCTTGAGCCAAACTGCTTTGTTGGCATCTCAGGTTTGTTTGACCCAGAATGAACTGTCCTGACATGACTGACTCCATCCATCGAGGTCAGTTCAAACCCAATGCAGAGAATTATTTGCGAATACGATTCCACCGCCATCACTGTGCTCATCTTGTGTTTCTTACTCTTCTCGCGACACGTCCAAAGTGACAGAGCAAGACCCGGTTTCTTTTCTCTCTCGCCTTTTCTCTTTTTTGCCTCCAATTTGTCATATAGCTTTCCATCTACACCCCTTCTCCCCTCTCTGCCCCCCCTCCTTCCTTTGCGCTCTTTCAAGGTCCACAGGCTCGACTCCACCTTTTCAATTCGGCTTCCCAGCAGCACTACTTAGTGGGGAGGTAATTGGAACCAGTGCTATCACTGTGATTGAGGGAGCAAGAGGAGTGTGTGTGTATGGGGGTCTGTATTAATGTCTAGGGTGTTGCTGAAGCATGGAGCAAAGGGGGCCCCATGAAAAAGGGGGTCAAACACATAGAAGAGCATTTCAGCATGGAGTGGAAGAAAGAGCGAGTTAGAAGGAAGATGAGAGGAGAGGAAAAGGCCGAGCCGAGGTCATGGAGGTTGTGAAAAGATAGGGGCCCATACTGAGATCACACCTGCTCTCTGACGTGCAACACACACACACACTGTATGGGTTACAAGTCATGTGCAAATGAAAGTAACAAAAGTACAACACTGAATGAACAATTCATATAGGTTGTATAGTATTAGAGAAGCTGCAGTACACTTACATAAAATTAAATGTTCCTTATAATCCATGACTCAATAACTAGAAGTTAGGTGGCTATATTCTTAACAATATTACTGGGTGTTGGAAAAATGTTGTACGACATGTTACATGTCATTTAAAGGTCCAGTGTGTAGGATTTAGTGGCATCTAGTGTTGAAATTGCAGTTTTCAACCATTTGAATTTTGCTTGCAACACCCTCCCGTTCGAAGCATGTAGGAGAAACTACGGTGGCCGCGGGCTCGTGAACATCGCGACAGGCCCAATCTAGAGCCAGTGATTGGTTTGTCCGTTCTGGGCTACTGTAGAAACATGGCGGTGCCACACGGTGGCCTCCGTGGAAGGGGACCTGCTCCCTATGTAACTAAAAACGGCTCATTCTAAAAAGGTAATGAAAAACACACAGATTCATATTTTCACTAATACACTAATGAAAACATACATATAAATATGAAATTCCATTTCTGCCAATAGCTCCTCCTAAATGGTACACACTGGACTTTTAATGGGCCACAATGATCGCAAACTGTGATATTCTCTTGGGACTATGTGATTGGATTTGCAGCAAACACTTTTCCACACTTTCTGTGGATTTTTGTAGTAAGATGTCTGATCCTCATGGGCCCATAACAGGGGTTCTGGTACAGATCTCTTTATGTGGGGAGGTGCTGCGATTGGCTGCATTTGCAAGCATATTCTTCACAAATGACAATTTGATGAAAAAAATAAACAGATTCAACAAAAGTGCATGGATACATTTGTGCCCCAGCCTATCAGAAGGGTTTCCGTGTTTTCCTTCCCTTACCTGCCTGTAGTCAAAGAGCACCTGTGCTGAAGATGTGTAAATACTGGGCTTCCACAGGTTCACCAAGTTAAATCTAAGACCTATTTAATTCCACATAGAATGCAATTTAATACACATCTCACTATCATACCGCCCAAAGTATGAAAGTATGATGGAAAACCAGTAGGGATAATATGGTTAATAATTATACATTTTTGTATAATTCAAAACTCCACATTAATTAAATTAATGCGACCTGGATAAGCGTTGTAAAATTATTTTAAATTAATTCAGGTTTCTTGTTAAAATCGACACTTGCCCATGAGACAATGAGCTTCCTAGCTACTGTAGCTAGAAGTGACAGTGGTCGCTACAGGTACTGAATAATCCACTGTCGCAACAATGCCACTTTTAGTTCATAGGTGCATAAAGTCTCCTAACATTCTGTAATCAGACACAAAAACATTTTATAACTTGCGTGGTGTAGGCAATAATGTTAAAGACTTTTTAATTTGAGTACATTTTCAATGTTTGGTGCATTTTTCTTTCATTATATTAACTGTTAATTTGTGTTCACAAGATTATAAATTCCAGGATGGACGGACTTAAAAAGATCCCATATTGGATTTTACTATAATGTCAGTAACCTTTTTGTCAAAGTGTGTGTCACATTTTTTCAAGGAGGCAATTTAACAGAAATTTACTTTCCACTCACCATGAATAAATCTCTGGCTTCTAGATCCACGGTGAGGAGGAAGGCCTTCTCAAAGCGCTGGTGTCTGCAGAGAAAGTGGAGACAGTTAAAAAAGAAGCACGATAACATCCTGACAAAAAAGAAAAACAATCATGAATCTAAAAATACATGCTTTGGATGAAAATGTACAGATGGAGAGGTCAGCAGCACATATTTCCTCCTTCCTTCGGTCTGCACACAAGGCAC
This sequence comes from Coreoperca whiteheadi, assembly GCA_011952105.1. Classification (NCBI taxonomy): domain Eukaryota; kingdom Metazoa; phylum Chordata; class Actinopteri; order Centrarchiformes; family Sinipercidae; genus Coreoperca; species Coreoperca whiteheadi. Next base: position 5,852,335 of record CM022471.1, read on the forward strand.
ACAAGACACACACCTCGAGCCACACACATCCACACACACTTTTGCATACAAAACTGCCAATAATTGAACTGAGAGTAGCGAGTCCTCTTCCTATTATCCAGAATTAAAGCTGGGAGAGAGAGAACGCTGTATCTCCCAGTACAAAACACCTCAACTTTTCCTGTCTAGAGCCAACATGAAACAAACAAACACAAGCAGAGAGATGAGGTGTGGGGGGCTTCCTTCATTTGATGTTGATGGAGAGAAAAAGAATGCAGGTAGGTGATAAGAGAGGAGTGGAGGAGGGATGCCAAACAACAGCTCTGCTACAGAGGAGGGGAAAGAAAGAGAGAGGAAACGGGAGGTAATTGCAGGATGGAGAGCAGTAAGCAGCAGTGTGTGGGAACAACAGGGTCTATTTCAGTCAAACAGGCATTTCAAAAGGCTCTCATGGCAGAAGGGAAAATGAAACAACAGTCTAAACAGGTGCATGTGAGGTGCTTTTGCCTTATGAATGACTCAAAGCTGCATCAGTGTGTGTGCGAGGAAATTCAAAAGGTATTTCCTTTTTAGAATTTTTAAAATAGCAATAGTGAGCGGTAAATAAGCAGAATTAAATTGTATCTTCAATGGATGTCATTTTCTGAAAGACCTTTTTTGGACACTATTTCTGATTCTGATTCTGCACCCTATGATGATAGACTGAATAAAACATTCTGCTAATGCCTTAAAAATAATCTGAACATTTGTGTATCTAGAGCTACATGACCACAGGCAGCAGCTTTCAATCACTGATCAGATATCCTTTTAATTTAAGTCTGATTAATATTTCAATTACTGATCTGTAGCCTGATGGAGGTCCATACTGTTTATGTCTTTAAATGCATTTAGCTCTGAGTGCTCTAATATAGCTGACCTTGACCCCCCTGAAGAGTTATGCAAAACACATTTCTCCCTCAGAAGATCAAATTAAAGCTACAGCAACAGCACGGAGTAGGTGGCGTTACCTGATGAGGTGATGAAAAAAGCGGCGGGCATACTTGCTGATTGGCTCCCTGTACTCAAGTATCACCATATCAGAGAGAGGGGCAGGTGGGGCATAAAACACACCCAGAGCTGCTTCTAGCTGGGCTGCAAACAAAACAGAAACACACACACACACACACACAATACTAATTAGTAAATAATTAAATAAAAATCAAAATCATAGTTTTAATAGATGTGTGTCAGGAAGCAATTTTTCCAAGCAGTGAAAGACAGAACGTTTTCTGTTTTTATTTTTAAAGATAATAAAGCTAGCACAGTTAAACACTTCGCTTCTCTGCACACAAGTGAACTTCGTGTTATATATTAACTTTTCAAAAAGAGACAAGAGTCCATCCAGTAAAGAAAGTCTCATTCACAAAGAGCCAATTAACAGAAAAAATTAACTTAAATGACTTGTATTTTTTTCATTTACTTATGACATAAATGGCAGCGGAAGGTCAGCGGGGCTAGTTTACAAAAGGACAAACCTTTAGGCTAATGTGACTCATGAATTTTGAAGACTGCTTAGCTTACATAACTTGCATTTTGTCTCCTAGCAGCAACTGTGTAAGGCTTTAAAATATTAGCTTCCTTATAGGATAGGACTCAGTGCGATTATTCCCACCTAAAGAGCAGTTCTAAATGTACACACATACCTGTACAACTAAAACCTAAGGTGAAGTATTCGACCTAGAGACCCACCCTCTCTCTCTGCGTTCAGCTCCAGCCTCAGCAGGTGGTTGGTGACTGAGCTCAGGCCTCGGTAGCACTCGTCTCCCATGATGCTCCAGTCCATGGCCTCCAGGATCCCCAGTGCCTCTCTCACCTGGCCACAACGCAGCCGCTGCTGCAGCAGCTCCCCAGGACCCATCTGGCCCCCAGTCAGAGCCCCTGTCACATCGAGTCAGAGGTTGGTTTTAGCTTCTTACACCATGAAATTAAGCAACAGCAAAGAAAGAATTAAAAAAGAGCAAAACCACGAATGAAATGCACCTGGATTTCATTAATCTCTGAGACAGTTTGTGTATAGTTTAATGAAATTATACAAGATTTATAAATCAAGCCGTCCTGTCTGGTCTTATCACCTGATGTTTTTCGATACAAATAAATAAATAAATGTCTAACAAATAACCAAAAACAGTACACAGCAGAACCACAGAAACCTAGACATATGGTTCATTTGTAACAGCTAAAAACTTCTGGCAAAAATCTTTTAGGCTTTGTCCGTCCATCCATGTCAGGCCGTCTGATCATCTATTTTTTATTTATTTTCTTTATTTATCTTCATTTGATTAAATTTTTATTGTATTTTACACAGGAACATTTTGCTCAGTATGAGTTGATTTTTAAATGCGCAAAAATGCAGCTGATGAAACAACAAAACTAAAATTTGAAAATGTTTCCTGATTTTCCAAAAGCTTTAATACAATAGGGCGCAGTGGTCCTTGCTGTGCGTGACCATGCATAATAACCTGGAGCACTTACTTAAGCTAAGTAAGTGTCCAGTCGATCGGTGGAAACTCTGAAGCAGCACTAGATTGGTTAGACTGCCATTGACTTGTCAATCAATTAGCTGGGAAGCCTGTTTAATCCCTGGTGTATTCTCTGTGTGTGTCTGTATCTGCCTGTAAGTGCCAAATAAAAACAAGGTTCTCCTCATCACCATCTATTTAAATACATCGGAAAAATTTGGAGCATACAGTATATGTTCATCTATGTTCAAATAACTCTTTGAAATGTTATTCAAATGTGTGTGCAAGATCTTTAACTTTGCCTGAGATCGTCTGTTGAGAAGATGAGGACTGCCACAACTGATTAGGCCTTTTGACCAGAGGTAACTGATTATGCTTTTGTATGTGCGTACATCAGGACTCTGCTGAATAATGGAAGGACAAGGTTTTCTACCGTTCCTGGTAGCCAAGGTGTCTCGTTCTGTGTGTATAAGGGTAAAGGTGCACGTCAGTTTATGACGTTATAGCGTACACATACGGGAAGTGAAGGTGGTGATTATTGTCCATTGTGACTTGATCGTGACGGTGCATAGTTCGACAGTCGAAGGAACTGCTAACTTGTTTTGGGAAAGGCTGAGGAGGAGGAGCAGAACTCAAACGCACGTTGCCATAACTGACGAGTATGTTGACGAGTGTATCCTGACTGAAACTGGCCTCACTGTAGTTTTACTTCTCTGTAAATTCAAACTTGAAATTTGAAAGTGCCAAATCAAATGCTGACATTTTCACATACATGCTACACATGCATTGTAGTTAAGTTATATGCTCACTAAACAATATTTGGACATAGCTAGTGGCACGGATCTGGACAGTGTAGGTCATCACTGAGGGCTGTACTATCAATGGGCCGGGCTGCAGGCAGGCAAAGTCACCACTGACTCTGGACTAATTAAGGTGTGTGTGTGTGTCTGTCTGTCTGTCTGTCTGTATGTATATATGTACGTATGTATGTGCGTGTGAGGGGGGTGTACAGGCAATTAAAATGACAAGGTGGCAATTAGCCAGCCCCCAAATCCCCTAAAGACTGGGCTAATGTGACTAATACATCAGCTGAGCGTAGTGTGGTTTATGTGTGTCTACATTTATGTGTATGTGTGTGATTGTGTGCGTGTAGAGCTCCTCGTGTTGGGCGTTAACGTCTGCTCTGAGCTAACTCTGACAAGAGACAATGGGTCATTGTGGTGGCAAGGACAAGTCAATTCTGTCCATCACCTGTCCACGCTAACTTATGTGACCAGCTCAATTCAGCGTCACTGTTTCTGACACAAAACAACACAGATTGGCACGAGATCAGCTGCAGCACGATCAAACAGCAACGGAGAATGAGTACTCATACGATACACCATCAACACGACAAGCAGACTTCAGAGACAAAACTACTGACAAAGAGTTCAACTCAAAGGATAATAATGATAGCTGAGCATTAAAGTATTCTAAAGTATAAACGAAATAGCCACTAAAGCTAATTGTGGACAATCATTCAGCGCTGAGTAGATTTCTTTCGGCTTAATCATGTAACCAAAATAAAAGTCAGATAAAGATACATCAGCTTGGTCTCTCTCTCTCTCTCTGTCCGTCTCTCGTTGTATGCCCAGTTACGTAATTCTGCTTTAAACATCAACAATATTTCACTTAATTCCCATCCCTACAACAAATGACTATTTTCCGTGCATGTTGTGCAGCACATTCCCTGGTCTGCCCTTCCACAGCCTGTACCGGTGCAGGCCCAGCCGCGGCCAACGTGTGCCCAGATGAGATAACTCGGTGCAGGCGGGAGGGTGGGGGTGGGGGGGCACCAGGGATGGATGCCTCCTATGGAAAAAAGAGAACTTGGAGCTTGGCCAAGTCTTTCTTCCTCGCCGCCTCCCGACTCACTCCTTCTGTCATGTAGCAGGCCTCATGAAACAAGTCAATACAGAGAAGGAGCGCAAGCAAACAAACAAATGAGTTGGAGTGTGTGTGTGTGTGTGTGTGTGTGTGTGTGTGCATAGAAGCACAGAAAGAATATACGTGTGTGTGGGGGGAAGAATTATCATGGAGAAAAGACGTGCAGTGACTTTCTTCATCAAAACCTTGGCAGACGATCAGAGGAGGGGAAGCTATTGTTGGAAGACACCCTCCCCTTTCCCTGTGCACACAGGCAAACGCAGTTGAACACACACCCTCAAACACACACAAACTGAAATGTACACAATCTTCTACCTTCCTCTATCCACCCCCACACTCCTGCTTTCAAACTTCAGCAGAGAGCTGCACGCCACTGTCACATCTTCTTTCCAAAGTCACAATTAAAGACGCTGAATGTGTGTACGTGCGAGTGTGTAGGAGACTGTACGAGTGTGTTTGTGTGTATGTTTGTGTATCCGTGTGTTGGAGGGTGAGGTGGCTGCTTCGGAAAAATTTTGATTGGCAAACTTTATCTGGGGGCCCCGAGGGACTGCGCAGCCACTGTAAACGATTTATCGGAAAAATGCATCCCACAATTCACCTGGGGGGCTCTTGCCCTGGGGCGATTATTGAATGACCTCTGAGAGCGTGACTCCTGCTAACCTTCCCGCCCGCCAACAAATTAACTTCCCTCAGCAGTGGAGAGGTCGACCCGTTCAGCAGCCATATTTACACAGTAGGGTTCAGATACAGTGTCAGATCCAAAACATAGGAAGAGTCTCTGAAGGGAGGAGGGCACCTTCATTGGGAAGAGATGACTATGATGGTGTGGAGGGTTTGTACAGTATTTTCTATTTAGAATCATTGCAATGTAAAGTAAGATTTAAAGAAATCTAAGGGTAGTTACTCTATAGGCAGTACCTAAGAATAATAAATATTTATCCTATTTGGCCTGTTTTGTTTCTATATATTTCCTGAGAAAGAAAATACATCTGTTTTATATATCTGCTTGTTCCTATACAAGGTTGTGGGGTTTGGGGGTGCAGCCTGTCCCCGGATGCACCTGTTCATTCTCTAGATCTTCTCTAAGAAAGCATTATTAAAGGCTAGTTTATGCAGTTTCACGGTTTCTTTCACAGAGATTTATACATTTCACAACAGCTTATAGTGGTTTAGAGACTTCCGTGTGAAATAAAGATTTTATTAAAAGCAGAGCACGTTTGCTCAACACATCTAGCACCTTGTGCACAAATCGCTAGCCTGATATGATCAATCAGTCGATTAGAGACAAGTACTCAATTGTGCAACAATTTTGATAAATCGATTTAAGTTGCCAAACATTTGCTTTGAGCTTCTCAAATGTGAGGATTTTCGGCCTGTCTCTGTTTTATGTCATTGCAAATTGAATATCTTTAGGATTTTGAACTGTTGGTTGGACAAAGCAAATGATCTGAAGACGTACTGTAGGATTTGGGAATTTGTTGTGGACTGTTATCTGACATCTTATTGACTAAACAATCAGCTAATTGAAAACTAATGAAAAAGATTAATCAAAAAAGAAAATAATTGTTAGTTGCAGCTCTAATGTTGAGTTTGGTTTCTATTCGACAAATATTCCAAGTCCAATATTGTTTTATATCATTTAGTTTGTAAGAGTGCAGTCATTTGTTTTTCAAATGGCATTTTTGAATCTTATTTTACCCACCTAGTCTGAATCTCAAGGCTGCTAGCGGTCCACCATGAAAGACCAACATCAGGATATCTGTCCCCTCTGGCCCTCCTTCCGTCCCTTTCCCCCACTGCAGCCCCTCCAGGTCTCCACAGCAGCGCAGGTGCTGAGATAGTCTTAGCGTGGCAGCTGAAGCTACTTCTTCTGCTACCAGTGCCATGCTTACAGGTGCCAAGCCCACATCAAAGCACATCAGCTCCTCCTGCCCTCCCCCTCCCCCTACCATGACCACAGCCCCTGCAGGGTGCCAGGCGAGGAGGGTGGGTGACACAGGGCAGGAGGCCAGGAGAGAGACCCCCCGTCGCTGGTCATACAGGACGAGGGAGGAGTCACTTAAGCCCAGGAGAAGTGCGGTCTCAGAGGGGTGACGTGAGCATGAGATGGGAAGTGATGGTAGCGGGATGCGGGTGACAAAGAGGCGGTGCAGGCGCTCTCGTGCACATTCGTACACACAGGTGTCAGCCCAGGACCCCTCTCTGAATCCTTGGGGCCCTGCAGGTAGCTCTACTGTTAGCAGCTGGTAGGGCTGGAGCAGGCTGAAGTGGCAGTCCAGGGGATTGCCTTCTGTCCGGACAGAGCTAAGGACCTTTCAAAAAGAGAAGAAGAGAGAACGATTTCAGAGAGTGTTCAACTGGTGCACACTTGAACATCCTCTCTATAAATCTGACACAACAATGCACAATAATATATCCTGTACAAACAGTTTTCTCTTCTCTGGGTAATAGGACAAGAACTGCTAACATTTGTTATGGCACATTAACAGCAAAGATGTTTCAAGCAATGCATTCTAACTCTGGAGCATTTACTCATTTAGTTTTAAAAACATCCTTGATAAAAACATGTTAATCTGAAGTCAATGTAGAATCTGAAAAGTTAAATATTCCCATAACTATGAGGCACTTTTAAGCCATGCCATCCATGGTGCCCAGAGGATAAATCCACCATGAGGGTGACATTTGTTTTTTTAGTGAAATATCTCAACAAATATTGGATGGATGGCCATGAAATCTGGTACACACATTCATGTCTCCTTAGGATGGGTTAGGGTTATTTGTAAAAGTACCTGCTTCCAGGTACTTTTTTTCGCATCACCTCCGGTGAGGTTCTGAGCGAGCTGAGGCGATACTAAAATGTGACGTGAAAACAGGGCAGACTGCTGATTGGTCAGAGAGAACTGTCACTATTCATTACATCATTGTACGCGCCAGATGGAGTCTCTTGAATAACCCCACCGATTTTAAATAGTTTGGCCAAAGATTGCGTGATATACCCATTAATATGGCAACTCGGAAGAACACGCCGTGGTCAAACGAGGAGGTGCAGACTTTCTTTTGACAACGCGTGTCTTCTTGCTGTGAGAAACAGCCACATCCCAAGGATCAAAAACAGCATACACTCGATTTCCTCCATTGTCCTGTGTGTGTGGGTAGTGGGTGTGTGTCGCGTAGAAGATTACGTCATGGCAGTTTCCTGCGGCGTCTCTATGACGACCAGGTACTATTGTGGAGGTACTAGCTGCAATGGAAAATGGAGCGAAAAGCGAGCCGAGCCGAGCTGGTACAGGTAATGGAAAAGGGTCACTAAACATTGTATAAGCAAAACAACTGGAACTTTATCTCGTAATTTTGTTGCGGTTTTAACATGTTCTTCTATTTAGGAATTCGAGGATGCTGACTTGTGCCAGTATGGTTAATAAACTAACCTGTTTTTGAATAACAATAAGGATAAGGAAGGAGAGCGTGACAGAGAACATGTGAGAGAAAGACAAGAGACCGAGAAATGAGTCATACCATGGCAGCAGCCCCAAACCCCCTGGAGATGGAAGAAATAGAGCCTTCCACTTTGCTCATAAACACACCGCTGTCAATCAAGACAGCTAATGATAAGAGCTCCATTTTAACTCAAGGTCAACAACATCCTCTCCCTGAGTATGCCACGCCTTGGCACCCAGCACCCAGTGATAAACAACCCCCTCTGTTTACCTGTGCGAGGAGCCAAGAGCTCAGCGCTATACATGGTGAATGACAAGAAACAAGCCCTTTTCAATATTAAGAGGATGATACATGAGGAAAGCTTGGAATTATTTGACTGATGGTCAAATTCAGAATTTAGATTATTCTCTCCTGAACCACAACCAGTTGGTGGGAGTGGGCACAATGGCCCTGCTAAGCAAGCAAGCGCTGACACTGACGGAGATGCACCGTGTCACGGGTGGTACTGTCGATAAAACACCCACAAGGATCCTGGAACAGTAGGTGGATGACAGGAGACAACAGCCTGTACTAAACAGTTCCACAGTCACTAACAGAGCTTTTAAGGAGGGATTTCACCTTACCAAAGCCTCTATCAGAGCCCTGCATTGACCGTGGCAGCTTTGGCTAAATGAGTCCATTTCTTTTCGCCGTGCAGACAGAAAGAGGGATCTGCTGCCTGCCCGCCTTCCTTTCCTTTCCCAAAGCTGCCCGGCCCAGTTTTTTGGCAGGCATTGCCAAAAAGGGACTTAGAGGGAAGAAGAGAGGAGTTTTTTTTGCCTGCCCATGGTCTACAGCAGGAGAGAAGCAGATGACTGTCCTCCTGAAAGCTTTTTTCCCCTCTCCATAATCCCCCAGAGCTAGCTCCTGCTGCTCCCCAGGGGGTGGGTGCTGTGTGTGTGTGTGTGTGTGTTTATTTGAGGCAGCAAGCAAGAGGGGCTCAATTCATGTAAGGGGTGGGGTATCCTTAGGAGGGTGCGGTTCTCTGGATAGCTACATTTCTGCAGGGACAAAGTAACACATGCAATAAATACAAACGCACACAAACGCATAGCCGGAGACGGTCCATCGAGTCCATCCCACAGAATGCTGTCACAAGGAATCACAAGCCCTCCTTCAATTCCACAAACCCTGACCCCCCCCAACCACATCTCATCCTCTCAGCTTTTCATCCCGTGCCCGGCTTGCTAGTGCCCGCTGTGCCAGCATGCCACCGTGGCACTATCAGGGATGAGGTGCAGCTGATTCAGCTCTGCCTCCCCTGATAGGTGACCCTCCATGGACAGGAGAAGGCGGAGCGTGTCAGCCACAGCTCAGAGGCAACGAGTAAATACCGCACGGCCTGGTTCAATCTGCAACAGCCCATATTTCAAAGACTTCAATACCAATTTGTTTTTGGTCTTGTTTATATTTTGGACACACACAAAAACCAAGAATGATGTGGGAGAACGAACACACGTTCAAACCATGTATGACTTAATACCACACATCAGACTCATGTCCACAACTGCAGTTCACTCCACTGTTAAATCATGCTATGGGCTTGACCACAATTGGGTATTCACTCAATCTTACAGTAACAACTGCATAAAGTGTATTTAATACATTTCTTTCCTGGACAGCGCCATACAGAAAGTAATCGGCCTCAAACGATTTACTATTTCCTCAATGTTTGAAGATACAGTACATTATACAGCTGACTTATTGCTAGACTGACATTTTATCACTCTATAAGAAACTCCTTAAATCATATAATCATTATTTCACAAATATGAGCTCTGAATGTAGAGAGGTTATTAGTCCTGGTCTGGCCTCACTAAACTGGCTTCGAAGACATTTTAGGGTTCAGTTTATGATCCTTTCAATCATATTTTAAAGGCCTTCAGATTTAGATAATCATTTATTTATAGCGAATATTCAGCACCTAAACTCCGGCTAGATGATTTGTGTCCTGACTTTTCCCAAGTGCCCTGAGCTCAACTGGACCTGGGTTTTGAATGTCTTGTTTCAGTGCCTTTTGAGAATCATAAAAGAACAACACTTAAAAAAGAATGCAGTGCATAAACCTCAATAGTGCTTCAGTGCTTTACTACTGTACCCCTGCTGTTGCTAAATGAAATTTCCCCACTACAGGACAAAAAAAGACTTAACTTAACTTAGAACACACAGAAAACGCACAGCAAAAACTGCATATTCTCACACTCCGTCAGCACAGCAGCATTTTGACCCTGGGTCATTTATAAGACCATGCTCTGCCTCCCTTTCATATTCCACGTGGACTGAGCAAACGCAAGCAAAAGGCCCCTGAAGGCAACACAGCTGATTATGAGATTAGAGCATGACACTCAAGACTTTCAGGGTTATTGGGTTTGAATCTTTCAAAACATGAACTCTTAAACCGCAAACACTCATGCTACCGAGACATGAACATCAGACGAATGATGACATACATTTATCTGCAGCTGATTAATGTATTAACTCTCATACACAGTCGTTTAGCTAACCAGACATCCTCTGAAGATAGATCAGTCTAAAACTAATGCTCAGCCGGCTGTGTGATTTTTTTGGGTGTACTAACCACACACATTAAGGACACTTTTCTGGGCACTGATCTTACAATACTACTACTGTTCAGTACATCTCCAACTCTTATTACAAACTGCTACATGAATAAAGTCGAATAAAATACATTTTGGAACAACAACAGCCAGTCTATAAAAGAAGTGTAGAGAAAGGACTTCTGAAATACAGTATGCATGTCATTTTAATATGTTCATAAAACCACAGGTTTGTTTGCCTGTGAACTCCAGAGTATATTGTGTTATGTTGAACATACTGCATTCCCTGGTTCTGAGAGCAAAAAACTGAAAGATTATGAATAAGGTCAAGAGAGGAAGTGAGCAAGTAAGTGAAAGGATGTGCAAGAGAGACTGAAAGAGGGGGATAGAGACAGAAAGACATATACACAAAAGATGATGAGAGAGAGTGGAAATGGAAGTGAGCAAAGCGACGGAGAGGAAGAGAAGGGAGAGACACGTGGTGGAGACGTGGAGAGAAAGATGCAAAGAGAGTAGAGAGAGAGAGAGAGAGAGACAGAGAGACAGACAGAGAGAGAGAGAGACAGAGAGAGAGACAGAGAGACAGAGAGAGAGACAGAGAGAGACAGAGAGAGAGAGAGAGACAGAGAGAGAGGCCTCTAGTAAGTAGCTTTCTCCTGGTTATTGGTTTCAGTGACTGGTCAAAACTATTCTTCTCCATTCTTCTTGTCTCTCTCTCGCCAGCACCCTTTTTTCCTCTCCGTGGCGTGAAAGATAAAGCGGACGGGCCCAACTGTGTGGCTGGCCCTTGTTCACAGCAGTGGCCTTTTGAAGCCAATTTTCCAGCTCACGGAGCAGAGAAAGACAGGGAGAGACGGGCAGAGAGAGAGAGAGACGGAGGGACTCGGAGGAGAGTCAAGGGATGAGGGGTGTTGGGGGAGGCTGGGGGGCTGGGACGTTTTGAGGTGGTGCGAATTAGGGTTAGTGTTGAGGTACTGATGTGAGAAAATGCACAGGCACAGCGGGATTACCAACCAAAATATTCCTCACACCTTAACTGTCATAATTGGTACCACTGAGCATAATTGTAGTACGGAGAGAACATTATTCACTAGACCCTAAACTGTAGCAGCAGTGCTTCCTGTGTGATTTTTACCAAGCAGTGGAGCTTGGAGGTAATTCTGCACTTTGGATTCCACACCCGACCCTTTCGTGGTCCAAATTATGATTGCTGTGCATTGCTGAAAATGTGCTCTCTACTGTACATGCTTTAATGCACATTAAGACTGCAGCTTTTTGTGTTTTAGAGGCAGAATTAGCCATTTTATACTGTTAATTTAGCTTAATCTTATCTTAATCGTAGTAGTGGTGGAGGAGATGAACTACAGATTAAATTATTTAATTTCTATGTAATTATATATTTTTTCAATATCAAATAAATGTAAAGGTTGTCTTTCATGGACAATCTGTTTAGGTTTTCAAAACAAAAATGCCATGCGGCTCAGTGCTAAAGTAAATAACAATTAAAAGACAACAGAAATCACACAAATGCAGATAAAACAACTGCAGAAAAACTGTTTGGTGACGGATAACAGGATAGTCCTACACTTAAAAAAAAAAAAAGTATGTTGGCAAAAAGACTCACACAACCACAAATAATCAAATATGAAACATTCATCTGGTGTTTTCTTTTCATTAAGATTATTAAATTCCAGGAAATGGTTAGTGTGTGTGTGTTCATGTGTGCGTCTGTGTATGTGTTTGTGGGGGGGGGGGGGGGGGGGTGGGGGGGGGTTTTTTTAAACCCTTAGGAGGTAATAAAAAGAAAGAGCAAAAAAACCAAAAGTGCTTCAGTGCTTTTACTACTGTACCCCTGCTGTTGCTAAATGAAATTTCCCCACTACAGGACAAAAAAAGACTTAACTTAACTTAGAA
>CM022471.1:5864714-5879292 GCA_011952105.1 Coreoperca whiteheadi
GGGGGGGGGGGGGGGGGGGGGGGGGGGGTTAAGGGAGGGAAGCATGAAGGAAGGATAATTAAAAAATGTTAACTGGCTGCATAAAAACAAACTATGTATGTGTTTTTCTCTCCTTCCCACCCTCCACCCCCCTGCGTGCCGTGGCTCCACTTATCAGCATGAGGAGGGGGGGGGCATACGAATTAAGACCACATAGGGAAAGAAATCAGACTTTTTTAAATGCAGAGAGACTGGCTAGAAAATTGGCTTAGTGCTGCAGATAGCAAACTGAACAAAAGGAACATATATATGAGCTTGAAGTGATTGAAGTAGCTGGCGTCTCCCGATGTGTGCCCGGCGTTTGATTCCTGCCACGGCTCTTACATAAACTGCTCGCTTAATTTCACACCGCGCATCTGAAAAATGACAACAAACGCTTTCATTAGAGCGCGATGCCGCAGCCCCACGAAGAGACTTTAATGTTCTTGAAGCATGGAGGAAGGAAGGAGGAGAAGGAGGACGGGGTGGCGGGTGGGGTGGGGGACGGAGACAGAGAGAATAAACTAGGTGAAGGAGTGTGATAAATGTGGAGAGCGTTCCAAAAACAAGAAGCGGAAAAAGCTGTGAACAACATCTGCTTTGCTTATTTCAATATTCAAGTGCCCCCCTAGCTGCCATCCCTCCCTCATTCTCTCCTGCATGATTTTGTTTTCCGAGCATTCAATTGGTAACGCTCATCTTTCCTCCCTCTCGCAGACTTTCTCCCTTCTTTCTCTGGTGTGGTGAATATTTTGCATATGCTTACCGAGGTGCGCGGTATGAGGAGTCGAGTTAAGCCCGGTTTGGTAATTTGGGATCTTTCATCTGCTTTCGGCACAGGGCCAATCCTACGTTGACATAGAATCGGGTCACGGGTAGGGTTTTGCCAGAGGCCACGAGGATGTGCGTCTAAGCATGTGTGGGTGTGTAGGCGTTCTCCTTCACGCTGTACCACAGCTTAGCTCTCCTGCTTATTTCATATGGTGATGCATGGAGGTGCAACACAGTGATGCCCCCCTTGAGGTGACTAACACACCATCCCCAATCCCATCCACAACAACACAGGTCTCCACTCAAAACAGCAGCTTTGTTGCCTTTTTCACCATGTGTCCTCACTCGTGTGTGTGTGTGTGTGTGTGTGTGTGCTCGTGTATGTGTTCGTGTATGTGTGAGTACCTGCGTTTGTGTACAAAAATATAAAAATAAACTGCTGGAGTTTGTGTGATTTGTGTACTGGGTTTAAGGCTTCAAACAGCACTGAAAGGTATTAAAAAGCCTTTAAAGTTAAGAATTTTTGTCATGGGCAATTTTATGCTTTGTTCTGTCTCATTTCTTTAATTATTTTGTTTACTGTATTTAATCAATTTTAGATTTTGTTAGATTTAGCTGAGCTTGTTCTCTCTAAAGTCTTGTGAGATATGCTTATAATGAGAGCTGATGAAAAAAAAAAATGAAAATAAGTTTGATTTAATTCGAAAGAGCCCGTAAGAGGGATTTTCAGTGTCTCACGACCTCCCCAAACCTCCCATGGCCTTCACATAATCAACTGCTTAAGGTGGCAGAGAGTGCAACAAGCAGGTGAATGGTGTTCTTATGTAAACATCCCTTCAATTGCCTTTTTTTGTTGGATTTGTGGAAAATATTCTAGAATGCAAGCATTGTTTTTATATTTCTGTCCATTATAAGCAACTGTAAACTGCATTAGCAACTTGGGTATATTCTTTAAATTCCTAAATCAGCCAAAACTAATAAAGACATTGGGAAGAAAAGGCTCTGCTTTCCGTTTGGAATACCAGAATTTCCTTCAGCGAACACGACACTTGCGTATGAAAGTGATAAACACATGAAGGCTGGATGGGAAAACTCGATCGACTCCTTCAGTGTGATTGTTAAGGGAAAGGGTTGGTCCATGGTTCAAATCCCACTTAATTATCTTACCTGGAGATTTAAAGAGCACATTTTTGTTTTTGCATGACTTTACCCTCAAATGAAGTAGGAACATTATAGTGAATAATGTCCTGGTGATTTGCCGATGTCGTTCACCAACTGATTTTTTGTGTTTTGCCGCACTTTCACGACCGGAGTTGTAATGGCTTTTACTGTGATGCTTATGATGAATTTTGAATGCGTGACTGACCTGTGAAAAGAATCAAACACAATGTCGGAAATTGTGTGTTTCTGATATGCAAGTATAACAGTGTGTGTGTGTGTGTTTACCTTGAGGCCTTCACTAGGTGAGCAGCTGATGAGGACCAGGTTGTTCCTTTGTGTGTTTGTGGGAGTCCAGGGCCACAGCTCCTCGCCGGGCTCGTCCAGGTTCCACCAGCACAGCGCCACATCCTGGAGACGGTTGAGACCCAAATGTCTGTGGAGCCTACGACCCCGCCCACTCACGTCCACACACACTACCTGGAAATGGACACACACACACACACACACACACACACACACACACACAACTCTTCAGTTCGCACTGAGAAGAGAGTCAAAATGGGCAGTACAGTGAGAAGACAGAAAGATAGACAGTATCACCACTGGCAGACACACAGAGTTCAAACATGTCTTATGAAGAAGGGGAAGTGATCAGAGTATCTTAGTGATTCACCCATTTGGATTCACCTGCCTGTCCTGTGTTAACACCTGAGGGCTCTGAAACTTCCACATCTGTATCCCCAAATATCACTCTCTTGTCCTTCCCCCATCCGGTTTTTGTTGATGTCTAAGGTTGTTTTTTATCTTCCATTATTAATGTGTGTGTGTGTTTTGTTCTGTCGGGCTTCTTGTTTTAGTGATGTGCATATTTTTGGGAAGGTCCGCCACGCTCTACGGGCCACAACAAAGAGACGCACAGTAATGAGCTCTCGTGGCGCTTGGGGCGGGCATACACACTCATGCAGAAACACAAACACACGAGAATGCATGCATTTATGCACTCAAATGCACATGTACATACATGTAGAGGCACTGGTGTAAAAAGCGTATATAAACACAAACTTTTATTGACACACACACACACACACCATTAAACAAACAGAGCTCTATCCAGAAGCACTTTTAAAGCAGGTGAAATTGCAGGTCTTACACTGTGACCCTGCCTTTCATGTACACCACAGCTCATTCCTTCATCACACACACACACACACACACACACACACACACACACACACACACACACACACACACACACACACACACACACACAGGCCTTTCATACACTTTGTATCTCCAGTCACACTCGCTAACACAATGAACCAGCTACCAGAGTCGATGGCTAACACTCAGACACTAGCGCGCGCACACGCACGCACACACACACACACACACACACACACACACACACACACACACAACACCATGTACACGTGTCCATGACCTCTGTCACAGTGCAGAGGAGTGGCTAGGACCTGACTCAAGCAGGAATACAGGAATGTCTTAGAAATTTATAATAAAAAGAAATTGGTATAAAAGCACAGAAACATGCAGATATCGACAAGCTGTACTGTATGAGTAGAGCAGATTTGAAGTTCAGTGAGCCGTGACTGCCCTTCTTGCCCCCTTGGGGGGATATTTGCTTTGGACAAAAAATACAGAGATGAATTAAAATGATGGAAGTACATCTGATGATAAAGGGAACAAAGAGTTGCCCCAAACAGCTGAACGGGAGATCACTGACAGATTAGAAATGGAAAAGAAGAAAAAAATAAATAAATCAGAAAATCACTGGGGTTAATAACACACTCTATCTCTACCCCCGCATGCCCCCTCCATCCCTACCCATCTCTTCCCTCTTCTAGTCTTTTTTTTTTTTGCTGGCGTTTGCTGGTCAGCAATAATCAAAAACCACTTTCTGTGGGCCGGATTAGTTTAGCCCACCCCCCAACGCCCCCCACTCTCCTTTCTCCAGCTTAGCCCACTGGACCAGGTCGATGTGTATGTGGTTGTGCATGTGTGTGTTTGTTGTGGGGGATGGGTAGTTGGGTGTGCATGTGCACACGTGTGTATGTTGCAGGTCACATGCATTGACAGAGGTGTGGGGTGTACAATATGGGGTGGTGGTAGTGTGTGTGTGTGTGTGTGTGGTGGGGGGGGGGGTTCTTATCAGGACACTGCTTCTGGAGACAGACGCATGGCAGGAACGATTGCTTTTATACACACCAACATGCACGCGCACACACACCCACACACACCTTAACAAAAGGGCCTGGCAGTAATGTGATAATGTCAGGGTTAGCGGTTAGCCAGCTAGTGAAGGAGGACACAGTGTAGTTTTGTTTTGGGGAGGGAAGAACGGGACGGCATATAATCAGACCTGCTACTAACACCTACTTCACAATACGCACCTTTATGAGAGATTAATGGACAGAAACAGGAAAGATGTAGAGAGTTAGAGGCGACTTAGGCACTTCAAAACCAAAGGGCCGTATTCCCATGGTGATAACATTAGACCTATTCAGACAAACAGCAACTGTACAAACACTCATCACTCATTTGCAGATTGTTTTAGGCCAAATGGATAGGTATCAAACATCCACATGGATTCTGATCGTGGGTAGCTAACTAGTTCATTACAGAAGTGACCAGTAACATCCTCACTAATTTCAAGAAGTTTTTGTAGTTGTTCCCAAGATTGCTAGCAAATTAGATAAATGTTACATAAGAGCTGTATCTGAAGTCCTCATTTGCATGTACATACAAGTAATGCTAGTTTATATAACAGCCAATGTTCTGAGTAGACTTTCCAGCCTACTCTGGTCAATAATGTAGCAAAGATCCAGCAGACGTCTCTGCCTCGTATTCAAACAGACTGAGTTTAAAAAGTTTAATACATTTGGGATTTTTATTGAAAGCAACCATATTCTGTCTTTTATAGCGTGTTTCTAATCGTTTTTTTTTTTGTTTTTTTTATGATGGCAATTCCAGTGTGTGACTGAATTGTTCATTTTTTTGTTTCCAGGTTTCAATCAGAAAAAGCACCTGATCAAACGTGAAATAGATACAAAGAAGAACATTCTGGAAATGTTGACCGTCAGTTAGGATGAAGAAAGGAGTTGGACAGCGATATGAGACGACATTTTAAAAACACCTTCATTTTTTGACTCTGCTTTTTCTTGGTCTCTTCCTTTTGACACTTTCTACGCCTTTGTCTTACAAAATGCACACACATGCACGCACGCACACACACACACGCTCAAGCACACACATATTACTCATGCACACTCCATCGACGCGTTCTACTGTACCTTGATTTCAGAGGGGGTGAGTTTGTCTGTTCGTCTGCCAGTCTCTGGGGAGTCCTGGTTCTTTTGATGGAGGTAGACTGCAGCCACTTGGCTCTGCTCCAGGAAGGACAGCAGAAACAGCCTGTCGCCCAGCACTGCTGCGAATGACATCACCACACTTGATTCAAAAACAAGAAACTGCATATTGTTGAGGTGACACTTATTGTAAAGAGTTCACTGTCTCCTTACACAGTCATATATCATGACAAAAAATATCAACACGTACACTGATTACTACACATTTGGGTTTCCATCTGTTTTACAATTATTTTTAGGTAAAACATGATGTCTTGAATGAGGATACTTGGACATATAAATTAGGATACATGGAAAAACATTCTAATGCTTTTCTTTATTCTGAGAGGCTTTTGACTGCCTGGAGCACAGTAACACATCAAAAGGGGAGACAGCCCACTGGACCAGTAGCCAGACACTTGTCGGAGGCCTAACATTTATCGCTTTATTGGTACTGATAAGGCCAATTTGGGACGCAGAGGGAGTGACATTAACTTTCTGAGGAAATTTAGAGACTTTCTTCATTTACAGTCTCAGAAGCTTACAACTAAAGGGAACAGATGAAGATTTTAGCATTAGAGAGTTTATAAAGTTTATATAGTATAGTATATACAATATATAACTATATATATATATATCATATAGTTGAGTTTACAGTTATTTAACAAAGGTTTGGAAGTTTTTTTTAACTGTAGCAGTTTTAAATAGTCACCCCAATTTTAAATTCTACCCTGATTTTTGTGGTATTTTGTGACTGATGTGTTTTTTCTGTTCATGTTTCACTGTGTTGAGTCCTTTTATTTTGAAGTTTCTGTGCAGGAGGTGCAGCACCATTTGGAGGCTGGCCATCTATGTGTCTAGCTCTCTTTGGATAACTGATAAAGATTCAGCCTTCTTGTAGAGTAAATATAGGCTGTGGTTTATACACATTCTGTAAATGTGATACAGGGCTCTGCGCGGAAACACGTTGGTGAAATAAAGAAGATTCTTCCAGTTAGTCTGCTACTGTTGCGGAGATGGGTTCTCCTCTATGTTGTCAGTTCATTATACTGCAGAACCATGGGATATTATCCCTGTTATACTTTATAATTGAGTTTTGATTGGTTTGGAGTGGCAGGACAGAAGTATCAGTCATTCTGCCTCCCATTTTCTCTTCTTCCTTACTTCCTACTCTTTCCCTTTCACCTAATTTTCCCCTCTCCTCTCTCCACCTTCCCGCATCCTCTCCTCTCTTTTCCACTGCCTCCTGTATTCTTTGTGTCTCTTCCCTCCCCTGTTCTCCTCTCTCTTCCCCTGTCAGTGTACTGCAGGCTCTAAGGCCTTTTTGTGGTAGAAGAACACACTTGATCCTGTTCAACTCTTCAGGAGCTGCATGGAAACGCTGATTAGCAATTAAGCCCCCCTCTCCTTCAAATTAATCTGTTTACGAAACCAATTAAATGGAAAGGGGGGGGGGGGGGTGTTACACATGTCTCTCAGATATCCTGCTTTGAGTTGAACGAGTAAGACTGCACTGCGAGATTTAGAAATCTAACCGCCAATTAACCATGGCATGTGTGTATTTATAAACGTGCGGGTATTGGTATGATTACACTTCAAGTCATCCTGTTGTGTGAAAATTTCAAATTAATATGCAAATATTCACGAGGGAAGTGAAACATCGCTTGAAAATACAGAAAAACTAGCATCTTAAATCAGGTCAATTGAGTCAGTCTGTCCCTATGTTGAAGTTGGATTATAAAGCATTTGTAATGAAAACTGGTTCAAGGCTTAAACCATTACAAAATACAGCCATTAATGATGCCTTGGCTTTCCGAAACAACGTTTAATGCAATAGTAAGCGTCTTTGTAATAGATTACAGACAAATCAAGTTAAATGCAGTTTAGTATTGATCTCTATGGGTGTCTATAAACGGGATTAGGTTTAATCCCATTTATTCCCAAATGAAGGAGGGGTTATGAAACTGGGCTGTGGCCCAATCTGGGACCAGGTGGCTGATTTTGCATTAAGGGCCAGACCTTCATGACCCACCCCGATACACCCCCCAAACACACACACACACACACACACACACACACACACACACACACACACACACACACACTCATAGTGTATTCATGTACACATTCATACTTAGCCTTTAGACACATACACAGATACAGTCGCTACATATACATTCATACATGCTAGCCTGCAACCATGCTCATTTACACACACCAACACACTCACAAGCATAAAACAAAACAACCACAGGTTAAAACATGCACACGGTCTCTTTCACATAAATACACACACAGTCCGCTAAATCCATTTAATGCCATCTCCTCAGCAGCATGTTGACAGAAGAAGCCAATGGGCTTAACCAAAGCACATTTAAACATGGGTAAATGAAACCGGCTATGAAAACTCACTAAAGATGCTTAATCGTGGAGCATATGCGCAGCTTGGCCCAGCCATCGGCCAAATGAAGCCAGTAATACTTTGATGGTGTAAAATATGTGTAATCTACTGCTCTGTATGATGCAATCAGAGCTCATGGTGAAAACAGGAAGGTATCCGGCACTGAGAATGCAAAGTTTAAGAGGACAGTAAGCCAGCTTTATCACATCGTGAAACAAAAAACAGACCTGGCTGCAGTTGCTTGTTGTCCCAGACAGGCAAATATACAGTATACAGTATGTACCAGGCCTCACATTCAGTTAAATCCAGGCAAATAAAAAAGGGGATTTTCTTCAGCATTCAAATACTAAGAACCTTTTGTTTTAGAAAGTTGTCAAATCCTATTCAGAAAATGTAAACAAATTCTCTGTCATTACAGTCACTTACATTTCAATTTAAGATCTGACTATAGCTGAAACGTTTAGTCTATTGAAATAAAATTCATCTGCAACTATTTTGATAATTGTTTTTTCGCCGGTATTTCTTTTCCCGCTTGAGAGGGGGACTCGGACATGTTCTTATTTTCCCTCATTTTGGCTCAAACTCCGCCTCTTCCGGTGCTTTTAAGCATGGCCACCATTGTTACCAAGTAGTCACTTTAACCAAAGGATCCTTCCCTAAACCTGACCAAACTGTAACCACTGAGCTGGGACATCAGTCTTATATAAATCTTTGATCTTTGAATTGATAATTTTTCAAGCAAAGATGGAAAATATTTGCTGGTTTCAGCTTCTCAAATATGAGGCTTTATAAAATGATAAATAAAATATTTTTCTAGTTTTGGACTGTTGGGTGGATAAAACAATCAATTTAAGGACATCACTTTAGGCTCTGTGAAGTTGTGAGGTGCATTTTTTCACTACATTTTGACGTTTCATAGACTTAATTCAGTCTTAATTGAGAAAATAATTGACAGATGCAGCCCTATACATTTGAGATTTTATCTGATGTATTTGAAATTGCAGTGACTGAATATACAAATGTATACAGACAACAATAAGACACGTCTGCTTAACATATGTCACAACACCACACACACTTACACAAGACACAACTTGGTTGTAATTGTAAACTGTTTCAGTAATTTTACATTGTGATTTAGTCTGGCTCTCTACTCTAATTGTCTCAGGCTAATTTAACAAGTGACAGATGTGAGAACAGCCTCTAACCTACTAGACCCCCCCCCCGCCCCCATATACACACAGACACACACACACAATCCCCGGAAACCCACCCTCTCACAACCATTACTCTAATAATTAGTGCCTCTGAGGCTTTGAATGGAGCGCAGCGGGAGGTGAGTGGGTGTATGTATACCTGGGTGTGTATGTGTGTGCCTCAGTATGTGCTATTGTGTACGTGGGCGTGTGCATGTGTGTTCCACTCTCTGTGTGCCTGTAAATGTGACTGGACATATAGTAAGTGCTTGTTGGTCTATATAAAAAAAAAATAATTAAAATAAAAGTCTGTGCCTCTGTAATTACACATGTACGCATGTGAGAACGAGTGTGTGTGTGCCTGTTTGTGTTTATGTGAGAGTTTGTGTGTGTGTGTGCGCACTATGGGGGCTTTATCAGGTGTCTGGAGACCCCGGACGGAAGCAGGGAGGGCGGTGTTATGAACAAATAATTGATACAGAATGAAAGAAATAATTAGCAGATTTGGGCCGGTGTCCACGGCCCCTTATTCTCTCCTGCCAGGTCTGCAGAGCGAGGGAGCACAGTGTGAGGGGGGCGGTACTCCCTGGAGGAACGCGTGATGGAGGAAAAACACTGATGGATGCTCTTAAGGGAAGGCCCCTGGACACACACAGCACAAAAGGATTTGCCCGCAATTAGCTAGCAGAGTCGCCTAGCTCACCTGTGGCACCTGTTATGTGTGTGAGAGAGTGTTTGCGTGACAAAGTGGCGAGGAGAGTGGGGAGTGTGTGTGTGTGTGTGCGGTAGATGCCAAGCTGCACGTGTGGTGAGCAGGTGTAAGCACACAGTTGGTGCTGACAGTGTGAGAGAAAGTGCTTGGTAGATGGTTTTGTGGTTTTAAAATATTGAACATTTCAATGCAAAAGTGTTTGTTTGTGAGTGCGGGCCTGTGTGTGTGTGTGTGTGTGTGTGTGTGTATGTGTGTGGGGCTGTGTGCAGAGAGAGGTAGCCCAGCCATGTGGTAGAAACAATGAGGTTTGTGTCCCTAAATCTGCTTAAACCACGGTGAACCTGTGGAATATCTAAGTCACATAAAAACCATAATTTCATTCAGTGAATCCAAAAATTGCAACAATACAGGAGAAAACATTCTTTACTGCAATAATAGGCATGATGGTTATGCAACATCAGCAGCGCCAAAGTAACCAAAACCACAGTCAAAAATGTCTTAAGGCTTTAATGCACTGCGTACCAATGCTGGATTAAAGAGTAAAAAACATTATAGAACTAAACATGTATAGTGTGTTAAAGGCAAAAAAAACCCCCAAACATGCGCCCTGAAGCTTAATGTTAAAAAAACACTGTCAATAGTTCCTGGAGCAACCATACTGATTTATAGTGAAACTTGGTTATATTATTTACAATTTGTGTGTGTGTGTATGTGTGTATGTATCTGAGACTAACCATCAGTCACAGTGTTGGCTGGTAGTCGACTCACTAATGTGTGGTCGACATAGACTTGTTCCAGCTGAGGTCCATTTAGGGTCAGGGTCACCAATACTCCACTGCTCAGCATCACCTGTAAGGTACAACACACGCACACACACACACAAAATCTTACAAGATTACAGTTGACAGAGATTCAGAAGGAAAAGTAGTTAAAGCTCAAACCTGGAAAGAGAAGAAAAAGCATATCAAACTATTGAGACTGTAACTTAATCAGACATAAAATTAAACTGTATGAGAGTTTTTCAAGTTGGCATCTTTCATTGAACTTGAATTAAGCAAATTAACTCCTTAATGAACGTTAACGGTCAACACTGGCAAATTTCTTCAAAGTCAAAATTTGTCAAAGCTAAATGTTCCTGGTGCTTCGAACTGGATTCAGATTCATAAAGTGGCATCTGTGGATTAATTTGACAGCGAGCGAGTAGAACGTGGTTAATTTTTCATTTTGTAATGGGAGGTTGGGGGGGGGTTCTTTGTCCGAATCGAGGGTCTAAGGATAGAGGGTGTCGTATTATGTAGAGATAGTAAAGCCCAGTGAGGTAAATTTCTGATTTGTGAAATTGGGCTATAGAAATAAAATAATATTTATAATAATGAAATGACTTGACTTTGATACAAAAACAAGGTTTAATATCCAAAAAATTATCAAGGTTCTCAGACTCTGCATGATCTGGGATGAGAAAAATGTATAAATTTCGATTATTATACATGTCAAAAAAGGAAGGCTTGTTTTTACCTGGGCAAGCAACGTAGGAATTAGCCTTATAGGATCAAAACTGTCACTTTATAAATATGATGATATTGTCTGAGATGTTCCCTATTAGTTTGAAATGGCCTGTTAACTGGTATTACAGTCCAGTCAAGCTTTTTATCTGAGGCCTGGTCTGGGTGGACCTTCGGGGGTTCGTTCAGCTTCTGCCTCTATCTGAATGTGAGAAGAGGTGTGTGTGTGTGTGTGTGTGGTGTGTGTGTGTGTGTGTGTGTGTAATGTGCACATTAGGTGGTGGGCTGAGGAGCGTGTGTACCTGGCAGCAATGCTTGTTCCTCCATCTGGTGTGAACGCAGGTGTTGGTCTGCAACAGTTCCTGAATGAGCATGAAAGATAAACAGAGGGAAAGACAGAGAGGAAAATAGAACAAACAAGAGGTGAACTGGGGTCCAAGCACCCAACTAGTAACCACAGGAACACAGTTCTGACAACACGGAAGTGGGTTTTTAAACACGTAGTTTAAAAGTGTCATTTTTGACAACACACTGAATATGTATATATGTTCCGTGGCATCTGCTTGCCTCTACCAAAGTTGTAAAACCGTTAACTTTGGTGTAACAAATCAGTAAGTTTCCATCTTTTTGTAATGCGAGTGCTGCTCATACTAGCATTAATTGTCTTGGTGGTACACAGTACCGGACACTTGCCACCACAGGTGGCCACTGCAGCAGTTCCTGCTCACGGAGGGGTGGGAGAAAGTTGAAAAAGGATGCAGGTAAGGACTGCTTGTGTGTGTGTGTGTGTGTGTGTGTGTGTGTGTGTGTGTAAGGTCAGTCATTCCTACTACATTCCAAACCCAGCTGGGGTGATTGGATGGGAGGAGAGAAGGACGGAGAAGGAGGAGGAGGGTGGGGTGTGGAGGTGAGCTGGGGTGTTTCTAGTTTCAGACAATGGTTACGGGTGAGAGGAAGGAGGTGGATGAGTGAGGAGTGTGTGTGTGTGTGTGTGTGTGTGTGTGTGTGTGCGTGCCCGCGTGTAACATCCACAGACAGGTTCAAGCAAACAAAGCTAGGTCTGTACTGCCACAAGTACAGAGGGGACGGGGGGGGGGAGGAGGCGGAGGAAGATGGGGATGAATGAGGGGAGAGGAAGAGAAAGAGAAAGAGGGAGGGAAGAAGGGAGGAAGAGAAGGAATGAGGGGGCAGCCTGCAGCCCCCTGATCCCCTCAAATATCCCCCTCGATGACAGAGCTCGGCCGAAAGAGAGGTGATGAGAGAGGAGAGGGCGAGAGGAGAACAAACGGGAACGACAGGGAGAGGGAGAAAAGAGAGAGAATGCCCCTATTTGTTAATCAATCGGCCGTTTCGGAAAGGGAAAACTTCGAAAATCCCCAGAGGGAGGAAGAAAACAAGGGGGAGGCCGGGAGGGGTGGTGGTGGGAGGTTTAACAGAGGAGGCGGGTACCTCCAACTCCTTCAGCGAATCGCGTAGCTTCTCCGGTCGGCGGTTCCTGGGGGTCCACGAATGACCTCGCGCTACAAAAGGAAAAACACGAGAAGAATCTAAAGATCATGTGACTTGAACTTTCAAACACAGACAGAGGAGAAATCTTCTCTTTTTCTTTAAAAAAAAAAAAAAAAGGCCCTCATGGGAATTCAGAAGAATGTGGCACCAAAAACCGGAAAGGGTAAAAGGGTTGAAATTAATATCTGGGTTGAGATCTAAGTATGAAAGGGGGCGACATGAGGAATAAAGGGTGGTGACAAGACGGTCAGGTGGAATAAAGAGATGCAGGTACATGACGCAGGCGCTCCTAAAAGCAATGCTGAATCTATTCTTGAGATTAAAGGTCTCGCTCATGAACTTAAGCTCCATTTTGACCACAGAACTATTTTTTTCGGAACTATTTTGATGAATAAACGTTCAAGTCATCCAGATTCTCAAATTTGTTGATTTTCTCGGTTTTCATTTTGATGTAGATTAATTACCTTTTGGTTTTGGACTGTTGATCGGACAAAAAAAGGTAACTTGTCACCTTGAGCACTGGACAATTGCAATTACTGTTTTTTTCAATAATTCCTGCCAATTTATAGACAAAAGATAATCAACAGGCTAATCATTTTTGAAATATTTGTTAATTATTTGTTAACTGCAGAACTACTATTGGCTCTATACTACATATTCAGTCTCCCACTGTTAGAGAAATGAGAAGCTACAGTGGAACAACTTCAATTCTGAAGCATGTCTAAAATTGTTTATTAATTTATATAATGTTTATTTTTATAGGGACAAGTATATAGCATGAATTAATGCTACATACCATAGCTTTATAGGCTAGGCTAGTTTACAATGCCTGTCTCTAGATGGGCATTTAAAGTACAGAAATCTGAACAAGTAAGTACGGTAAAAAAAACAAAAAAAAAAAACAGCACAAAACACAAAAAGTGATTCAATAAAATTCCTATAAAACTCAATAACAAGTACCAGATCATTCATGACAACATGACTGACTTCATCTTGAGGTTAAAATGATCCATTTTAAGCTCTGTGGGTAAGGAGTTCCACATATTGATCCCACAAACGGCAACAGCCCAAATGACGACTCACAAAGGGGCACCTTAAGGTTACCCATAGATGCACCCTGTGTCACTGAGCCAGAAATCCAGAGGGGAACAGGCCACTGTTGAACCTGGTTATCTAGGCATGTATGGATTAATTTAATATTAGCACATTTAATAAAATGATCAAGACTTAACAAATCTATTTTGGTACGTATATGGCAGTTATGAGCCTCCCAATGAGTTTGTGAACACCTGACATCAGTATAGTTTACTCTTAGCACCAGCAGCAATGTTAGTAATTTACTTTTATGTTTAAAACCCAATGTGAGACCAGTACTTACTATGTAGAAACTACATTAATGTAGTTACAAGTTTTATATATCTGACAACCATATCCCCAAAGCAGAAAAGGTCTGAAGTCTGCTGCTTACAGATTGATGTAGCTGCACTTAAAAGGAGTGAAAATATTCTACTGAAAGCAAAATGTCCCTTCAAAACACACACACAGACTGGTCCTCGAGGAGAAGCAAATATTTAATCGTGAGGACTTTTGGCGCTCTTGAGTTATCTACCAAATGCAACCTCACAGTTAGCAGCGCATATCTCAACACGTACCACACCAAGGCCCCTTCATTTTAATTTCCCAGCCCTCCCTTTCCCCCTCCATCTCTAGTGGTTAAACAGAGGGAGGAAAGGATATGGGGGAAAAAAACTGCTAATTGAATTTGTGCTTCTGCCCATGCACATACATGAAGTTCAGTGGGAGAAAAAAAAAAATAGGAAAGGAAGGACTGCTGTTTTCAGTATGGTGCAATCACTCGCCGACTGTTTATTTTACAGTCTCCTTATTCATCTTTACTGAAACGAACCATTAAGGAGTGGGAGTCTCTATTAAGAATGAGTGGGAAG
>CM022471.1:5879317-5903730 GCA_011952105.1 Coreoperca whiteheadi
GGGTGGGGGGTGGGGGGTCAGGGGAGAGAGGAGGGAGGGGAGGGCAGGGGGATGAGTGTTCGTCTCCTGATAAGGGTGTTTGTATTCCACTACTGGGTGAAAAGCAGAGAGAGTGAAGAGAAAAGAGGGAGGGAGAGAGAGAACAGAGGAAGTAGAACAGTTGACTGACAGCGATTTCTGGAAGATGGTCATCCACTGGTAAGATGATTAAGGCCCACACACACACACACACACACACACGATTAGACATGAAGAATACAATTGTTTCAATCACTCTTTGAGTTTCTCTGTTAGGAACTTACCCTCACAGAAATGGAGTTTCTCATTGTAGTAGTGATGCTCCAGGGGATTGGCTGGAAAGAAACAAAAGAGGCCAAATGAAGGGTTTGATTTGGAATATATAAAGAATATGAAAATAGCATGGTGCACAGGATAAATGATTCTAGTCTGTCTATATGATGTAGATAATGAAGAGCAGAAAACTAAGCTGGAGCTCAAAACACTGGTAGACCCAGGCTCTAGTGTAAAGTGTAACCCATGACGGTGTCTCATGGCCCGGTCACTGTGAGCAAGAAAGTGGCCCGTCTGGTGGCCGGCCTCTCTCTGGCAGGCAGGAACACCTCCAGGATTAGTAGTATTAATCAGATAAGGAGGTGAGGGGCCAGACAGGCCCAGACATGGGCACCTGCTCTGAGGCTGGGTGGGGAGGGCTGGGGGGTTTTTGGCTGCAGGGGACCCCAGGAGCTGCTCCAATGAGCCTGGGTCTACCTCTAGTGGGGAGAGGGGGAATTTCACTTACCATTAGCCATTTCAATGATACTGATATACAGAGTGACAAAACCAACCCATGAACCACTCAGTGTAGTCTCAGTGACATACACAGAATGCTGTCTGTGTTATGACATGTTACCAATCCTCATTTGAAGGTCACCTAAATGTCAAGATCAACATCACACAAAGCAGAAAACGCTGCCTTCAGTGTAAAGGCCCTGGAAACATAATTTCTCAGTCAGCATCTTACATGAACACACTGTTTTGTGTCAAAGTTGGAAGAGTTCTTTTTACTTCACATGACAGAGTTCTGTATTTATTTTTTTCTCTGTGCTTTTCTCATAGGGCTCATTTAGAAAAAGGTGATATTATGTGCACAAATCAGAGTTTGCAACATTTGCATCAGAATCTGATGACAGCTGGTGGGTTGTTTGATCACTGTCAATCAAACCACACCCACACAGTTCTGATAAAGCAGAGTAGCTCATCTCTTCAACCCTTAATAAATAATAAAGATGCTTTCTTTGTTGCTTATTCAGTCAGGAATAATTGATGTTATCGAAAAACACTCAAGATCTGAAGCCAAGTTTCAGGGGCTTTAAATGCCATAGGGATGTAGGGAGCTTCATGTATTAAGGGGCAAAATACTGAGGCAGTATGTTGTTTTGAAATGTAATTTCTTTCACAGTCTGGCTGGGCGTACACACTTTTTTTCTTCATTTGGTCAAGCTGAATCCCACAGTGTCTATCCAAAATATCCAACAAACACATTTTTATCTAATGTAATCTATATGCAATCGTATCATGATCTGAGCTGTCGTTACACCGCTGTGTGAAAATGTTGTGATACTTTTGGATAGTGATTCTGCTCCCGTGCTCGGTTCCCCGTGCTCCCCCCCCCCGTCCTCCCTCCACTCAGATATCAAGCCACACTTTAGTAATCCTCCAAATGAAAGGATTTGGAGCGAGAGCATCGTCTCTCCACTGAAGATTGGAATGAAAGGGAAGGCACCTTCTCAGATGAGAGAGAAGGGAGAGAACCCCATGATGAGAGGCAGAGAGGAAGAGACGGGGAGACTTACTGTACACAGAATGTGAAAGAACTAAATATACTTTGTGAGAGAAAAAACTGAGACAAAGAGAAGGAAATCAGTGAAAGAGGCAGAAACATCTGAGATAGGCATAGCAACAAAAGGAAACACATGCATATAAAGAGAAAGAGACACTAAAAAATACACAATTGATGGAGTAAAGCAGGGAAATGAAAAGAAGGAGATAACTCTATGTCTTTAGAAAAAGAGAAAGAAAGGCACGAGTGTGTTTATACACTATGGTTAATGCATAATCTTACAAATAACTCAAAGAAATTAATGATATAACCTAAAGCTACTCTAATAAATATTTTACAGTAACAATGGATCAATTGCTCATAATGACGAACCCACAGAGAATTATCACCTGACTGCTGCTCCCCTCAGCTCCACGGAGCGTTTAGTGTCTTTCAGCGTATTGTTTTGGTTTTCCGGCCCACAACTTTACCGTTTTACTTCACTCTCACCGCTCTCATTAGCTCTGTTCCAGCAGCAGCCAAACAGCAGACAGACAAAGTCAGCGGCTAGCTGGTGAACACAGTGGAGCATTTAGCAGCTGAACCACCAGATATTTCTCTATGTGGTTGTAGAGACCAAAAACAAAGCTAAATTCCAAACGAATGCTAATGTTGCTCTGTGTCTGCTGGATGTGCAAATGAGCTAACATGTTTGTCACATTAACTTACTGTAATGAGGTGATGTGCAGATGTTGTGTTTAGATTTAATTAATGCAAGTTTGCATAAAACAAGGGATTTTTACACCTAATAAATAGTCAGTCAGTCAGTCATTTTCTACCGCTTGTTCCCGTTAGGGGTTCCAGGTGACTAACCCAGTGACTTTGGGCCTTAGGCGGGGTACACCCTGGACAGTGGCCAACTCGTCGCAGGGCTGACACAGAGACAGACAACCATTCACACTCACAGTCATCCACTAGGGGCAATTTTAGAGTTATCAATTAACCTAAACATGCATGTCTTCGGACGGTGGGAGGAAGCCAGAGAACCCGGAGAGAACCCACGGTAACACGGGGAGGACGTCTAATAAGTAGTCAAAGAAAGAAATCATATGTGTAAAATTATTTTCAATTTAAAACTATAAACTGAAAATCTATTTTAGAACGAAGACAAGGCGGCAATACACAAAGTATCCCTTGTGATGGATGTAGTCATGACATTTTCTTCAGGAAAGAAAGTGTTAGCAGCCCACTGTTGATCATTTAAAACTAATGTATATATTTTCTAAATATCAAAATGAGATATCTTGTTAGCATAGGGCTAAATAAGTGAGGACATATAGTTCTTCCTCTGGTGTTGCAAAAGGTTAGTTCTCCGTACATGTCAAAGTTCATTCATACTAGTCTGTGGAACATACTGCACATACTGAACAGTGCGCACTGGTAGTGTAAAATATTCATTACATACTTTTTACATTTGTGTAATGTACTGACATTTTGGACAAAGATCACATCAGCTTATTTTGAGCTGTAATTGTGAAGCTCCCCCTCTGGCGTAATTTTGAAAATGGCTGACTTTCTGGAAATTCTTAAAAACCTATCTAATTTTTATGTGTAGCACATAGATGAAGACAAACTATGTAGCAACCCTTCTCAGAACACTTAAAAATGTTTTAAAATGCTTGCGAGATGCATCATTTTCACAAAAGAATGAACACACACAAAAAAGGAAGGAGACAGCTCGTCCCTACGCTGCTAGGTCCGCGCGAGAGCGATTTGAGCACTTCCTGACGGTAAGTGAAGCCTCCTGGCCTCAGGCAATATGAGGCTTGACTACATGGGGCCTCTTGCTATGTGATCTAGGAGAAAGTCAACAGTTTAGTTTTCATATCGCTGTGTGGCAGGACCCCAGGTCAACAGGAACACGGGGAGCATAAGAGATAGAACCGCGGAGGCCTAATAACCTGCGTGTATGTGTGTGTGTGTGGCATGTGCATGTGTATCTAAGGTTTTAGGGTGTAAATCCTACATACAAATAGCCTCTGTGTGGACAAGTGCATGTGTGGCTAACGGGTGTAAGACACTGAAATACGCAGGACCAATAATTTGTGTGTGTGCGTGTGTTTACAGCTTATATGAGCGTGGGAGGCAGAAAAAAAAGCCCTTCTTCATATATAAGGAAATCACATACATTCGAAAAACAAGACAAATGCAACTTATCTTAAACACAAACAGACATCCAATATAAACACTATTTACCTGGCTCTCCTTTATCATAGTACTGATAGGTGCCAATATCTGTATCTGTGGGGTGAGAGAGAGAGAGAGGGAGAGAGAGAGGGAGAGAGATGAACATCTAGCTGTCAGGGAAAAGCAGAAGACAGATCAGCAATTTCGCACCGTGGGATAAACAATCGCTATCAGCCAGTGGCCTGTCCCGTCTGCCAGCACCACGGTTTCAGCTGAGATAAGGCCCTGTGAGGAAGGAGGAGGTGGGAGGATGGGCTGGGGGGGTCCGAGCCAGAATGGAGGGGGGGGTCGAGGGGTATTAATAAAGACAGGAGTGTGCCTTAACCCATCCCACCTGAGGGACAGACTCTGATTTACACACATGCAACATATACATTTAGAAGGAGACACACAGACTCAGCAGACAGCTACAAAAACATATGACCAACATACACATAGCTGGCAGCGAGCACAAACAGTCATACTGTTAGACACACACACACACACACACAAACTGCTGAGCTGAGCCTTTTTTTGTCAGTGTTATTCCTGCAGGCCCAAAACCATAAGCAGCTAGACTCGGATTCGCACAACACATCGTTTCTTTATCGCCCCACTACTGTTGCTGCCGCCGCTGCTGCTGCTGCTGCTCCTGAGGCCAGGTCACACTAACACAACAGGAGCGCTGATACACAAGCACACCACTATTAGTAATAGCTTCATGTCACTTTTTCATTTCTAACAGGGATAGTGATACTAACTTTGAGTAGTAGTAGTATATAATACCAACCTGATACTTTTTTCTATGAAACAATGGCTAAGGTGTTCTTAAACCACTTCAACCTGCATAAATCGTTACCATTGAAATCAAAGAATTGTGTAATTTTAAGAGACACTTCCAACATCCAATTCTGCTTTTTGCCAATTTTAGCTCATTGTATTGTTTTTTAAAATTGTATCCGCCCCACATCCCCCCATAACCATATAAAGCCGTTGTCAACAAACAATATCAGATATTTTTTACTACTTACCCAGCATGAAATAGCAGAAGTAAGGTAACTAGATGCTGGTGAAGCCAGCCGAGCATCTAGCAAGCTAAAGATTTATATATTTCTTAGGAGTTTGTGGACCAAACCCAGACCTACATTCATCAGCAGAAACGCAACTACAATGGGATGCTCATGTTGCTGTCTGTGTGCTGGATGTGTAAGTAGGGAACTGCAGCACATTCTATTTACAGCATGTTGCTCAAAGCCTGGCTACAAGCATTCGCATGATGTTTTAGTTTGTGTGGTATCAGACCAAACTGTATTTGTGGGACTTTTATGGACTGAATTCCTCTCTTAAATGATCCCCTCCAGACATGTTGTAAACGTGGCAAATAAAAATAATCTGCTTTGAATAATAATTTGTGTCTGATGTGGTTTTCCCACAAAATGTTCAATTACATAGTTAGAAATTCTTAAAACGACATCGATGAAAAATTTGGAATCTAATAATATGAAAAAATGATTTTATCTAACCAGTCAAGATCCGAAGTCTCCTACTTCACTGAAAGGTTCAATCAATGTATATGTGCAAAGGAGGTTTCCACATCACACTTGTGTAAGTTGAATATTGAACAATTGCTTTCAAACTAGTTGTGTCGTCACATAATCATGTTCATATGTTTTAAAATGAAACTTAAAGCAAGCTCAAAAAACATTCCTCCTTCTGCAGATGAATGTAAAAACAGGCTTCAAGTATCAAACTCTGACCTTCACAGTGCAGAATAATGAATGTGCAAAGATCCAAGTGAAATAATGATACACAACACATTTTTGAGTGGATGGGGACTTTAATCATTCCCCTAAACTAATCGTTCATTAGTCAACATCACTCCTAAACAGTTAGCAAGTAAACCTCATCCTAATTTTCGTCTGGTCTGTACAAAATCCTAAACCTAAACTAGTCTCTTGTGGAAGTAAGGACAAACAAAATCTTTTCACTTTGGAGGATTTCTTTCATCCTTTTTCAAGAAACACACTAGGCTTCATAACATCACAGTTAGGCAACAGAAAACCACAGGTTAAAGAAGTAGGACGAATAGGTCACCAGGTCAGATCTGAATTATTTAAATGTCAGTATAATGAATGAATAACTCTTTTCCTTGAGCAAAGCAATGAACTCACAAACTGTGATGCTGCTCAGTGGCCAGCGGTAGAAGGCTGCGGGAGATGTCTGCTGTGGTGTGCGGCTGTACAAACATGATTAACGCATGTAGAACACACACACAAGCCACATAGAAAATATTTGTTACATAGCATTATACAGTAGACGCTGCTTTTATGAATGTATGTTTTTGTTTTTGAGGCGGATGTATATGATGTAAGAAAGGTGGTGATAGGGAGCGTCACACCTCAGCGACCAGGCCTCTTTGCTCAGATGTATCCATCCACATTTTTCCAAGATAGCAGAAGACACACAGCAGGAAAAAACAAACAAATAAGGATATGTCACCATCACCTAGGATATACACCCTGTCGTACCTTTGTGTATACACACACACACACACACACACACACACAGTCAGCTTCCCAGAGACATTATCTTCGTCTGAAGCTCAGCAGACTGTGAAAGACAAGACAGAATGGAAGGGAGGAGAAAACAAGAAAATGGAGAAACAGAGCATTTCGGTCTAACGGAAGAGATGGACTGATAGTTGGCGAACAGGAAACGCACAAAAACTGCCAGAAAAGTCTAACTTACACCGCACCCACTCGGTCTCACAAGAAAGCATCGGACGCCAGGTAGCGTTTCTCAGTGTATGGTGGTGCAGGTGGAGCGATGTGCAGCTGACTAAACACAGCTGATCCATGTGCACTTACCAAATGTTCTTCTCAAAGTATTGCACATATAACACTGTACATGTACGAAGAAAACAAAAAAGATCAAAGATAAGCTGTGCTTCTGGGAAATCATCATCAAATATGAGTCCACCACCCTTAAAAAGGGAACTCCACCAGTTTTACACATCAACACCTGTTTACAGGTCTCTGCAAATGGGAAAAAAAGTTGTATAAAGTGTGGCTCAAGTGATGTGTGTGTGTGTGTGTGTGTGTGTGTGTCAGCGTCGGTTTGGGCTGAAGACTACAAGTTTGAAAATTAGAAAACATCTGGGGATGTGGTGTTAGGAAGAAGTGAGCTTACCAGACCTCTGTAGCTCGCTCCTCATCTCTGCTTGAGGCTAACGGCTCCAGGCTACTTTAGCTGCTAACATAACATACCCGAATCTCTGTGGTTAGCGTAGGTGCTGAGGATATCTCTGGTGCCGCTGCATCAATTTTGATATTTTTATGTTTAAACTGTCCATTGGCTAAATTGGTGGACTAGTCTTTGAAGATTCAATGTAGCGGAAAAAATAGCAGTTCTACGATGTAATAAAACATTGCCAGTAGTAGCACAATGAGCTAACTTCCTGTGCGATGTAACAGAAATCTCAAAGTGTTAGTAAAGCTTCTCAGCTTCGACCAGCCTGAAATGAACTTCAGTGAACTAAGACGAAATAAATAAACATTATGGGTTTCTTTGGTTGTTGTAGGTTTCAGGTTGTGCAGAGGTTGAAGACTGACATTTTTTGATTTGAACCATTTACACAACTTGTATGGATCATCATTCAATTTCAGCCTCTAACACTGAGCAGGTTTTACTCCCGTGTTACTGATTTTACATTGAACTCATTCTGATGAAACAGTTTTAATTTTCTTCTATGACAGTCGGATTTATACTTGATTCAAACATGGCACCCTCATTGGCAAACTTGTAGTCGGAAAGGCATTTCAGTAATAGACTAGTTGTAAAAATTTCTCGTTGTCAACAAATGTGTAAATGTGGCATCGCTTTGTTAACATTAGTCAACGTGTGTGGTCTGTGTGAAAACACACAGATGTTTCACTGGTTTCTAGAGTTGCTTGTGGATATGCTAACCAATACATTAAGCAACGTACAAATACAGTTTAATTAAAATAATGTCGTGTATAATGCAATAAACAGACATCAATAGCATGAGGATTTGAAGAGAGCAAAGAGAAAGTGAAAACAGACAGGGTGAGAATTAGTGTTGACTGAGAGTCAGATTGTTAAAGTAGATATAGGTAAGGTGGGGAGGAGGTGTGAAAACAAAGTGAGTGATGACAGAAAGAGCCAGAGCAAGACTGAGTGAGAAGAAAAAGAGAAAGGAGACGGGGAGAATTATTGAGAGTGGGGGAGATTGAACATGGTGATAAGTGCTACCTTTGACTTGGAGTGAGCTCTTGGTGGACCACAAGTGCAGCTCAGCCAGGCAGAACGCCATCTGACGGAGGAGTGTAACCCGAGTCTGCAGAGAGGGACAAGTGAGAGACGGAACAAATGAAAGAAGGAGAAAGAGACGGGGCAGACCAAACACAACTGCAGATGTATATCTTGACAAGACAACATAGTAGATTGACATAAATAGGCCTAAGGGTCACACAAAGCCTGCATGTAGGCACACGTGCTCATATATACACACAAACCTACGACCGCCAGTTACTGCCTGACCATGTATTGGCAAAATCCCTAATTTCCTCTATGTTGAAAGTATAGCACAGATGACAAAGCACAACAAGGCGTCCTTTGGGAGTGTTAATGGACTACAGTGAAAATGTCATCAAATGATCAGGTATGTACAGTAATGACATTCCGAACAAACCTGACCAACATTCATCAATAGGGGGCGCCCCAGTAGCTCACCTGGTAGAGTGTGCCCCATGTCATGTGGTCGTTACAGTGAGCGACTTAGATCGCTGCGCTGCAGGACTGAGAGGTTCAGGAGATCCATTGTCCCCACAGCCATTAGGCTTTTTAAACACCTCTTAACCCCCCCCACCCCTTCCAATTAGATCAGAACTAGGCTATGTGCAATAGCTGTACTGTTTTAGTCATGTTGCACTTATTGTGTTTAACTCTCGTGTGTATGCATTTTATTTCTAATTTGGAATTGTTGTGGGTGTGCTGCTTGACACTCAAATTTCCCTGTGGGGATGAATTAAGTATTTTCTATCTATCTAGCAGTCATTGGAGCAATAGCAGTGAAGTCTTATTAGTAGTAAATGTAACAGTAGTAGTAGTAGTAATTGTATTTGTAGTAGTCACTGGCTATTCTTAAAAAAATGTGACAATGGTGCTGCAACATATTAAAACACTATTTAAAACAATGTGAAGAAAAAGAAAGCGAGACAGACATGCACATGAACTCAGACTGATACGGAGTCAAGGTAACGGGCAGCAACGCTTGCACCTTCATTCATACGTCACAGGTGAGCAGTGATGGACAGACACTTTGGAGCTGACAGCTAAGACAAAGCAGGCAGCATTCCAAACATCAGCCGGTGAACACAGGACAGGTCTATGACAAGCACTGGTTATCCCTCCTTTATTACAGACTTTATTCTGCAGTCGGTTAACTTCTGTTCCTGGAGCGTTAAGCTGCTTCTTCTGGTCCTCTCTGTGGGGTTTCCCCTGTAGTGGATCACATCACTTCAGTTCTGAGGTCTTTACACTGGCTTCCTGTCTGTCAAAAAAATTGATTTCAAAATACTATTGTTGGTTTATAAAGCACTGAATGCTTTCGAGCCGAAGTACATTTTGATCTTCTGCTACGTTATGAACCATCCAGACCACTGTTGAACTATAGCTGCAACTAACATGGCTGATCATACTATTACTAATAATGTTAGTAATATTTATGGCACAGTGTTTGCTACTAATTTCACCTGCAAAATATCTTTAAACTGCATAAACAAAGACGGGTTTTGAGTTTCTTCGTCTGAAGCTTAGTGTCTGCGGCGATGAACAAAGAATGCAAATATAGACCCGACCCTTAGATATTCCAGTGTACAAGACTCAGTGTGTATTACAGGCCAGTGCAGTATCACTGTATAGTGTAACAGTACTGCTGCATCGGCCATTAATGTCTCTATCTGTGCAACTAATGCTCCGCGTCTCTCCATCCTATCTGCCTCTCTTATTTTCTCTCGTTAATGCTAAGAGGGGACTCTCTCTTATCTTTCTCCTCTTGCAGCGCCTGGTGTGTGTGTGCGTGTGTGTGTGTGTGTGGGGGGGGGGATCTCATTTTGCCACTCAACCCCCAAAACTACAAGTCCCAACAAAAATACACACAGATAACACTGGGTGCCATGGAAACGCTGGGGCTAGCATGGCATGACAGCAACAGCATTAACGAGTTTACTGACATAAGAGGATTCTTTTATCCTTTCCTAACCTGCCTTTTTTTTTTTAAGAGGAAGTCAGCCCTTTTTCAGGGGAAACCTCATTTCTGAAAGCTTTCATTTAGTTATTGCCAGTCTGCCTAACCAAAAACGTCTTGAGACCTTGTTCTGCACAGCTGTCAGGGTCTCAGGGAATATACAGCAGAGTAGAAGAAACAAGGGGGCCGACATAGATACAGAAAATGAAGGAGCAAATCGGGTGAGTGTGTGTTGGACAAGAATGATGTGTGTGTCCATGAGCCCTGTGGCCGCATACAGTATATGTATCAGGGCAGGCAACAGAGAGAGAGAGAGTGAGACATTAACAAAAGGACAGAGAGGGTTTGTTCAGGACAAGGTGCTCTTGACGTGTACTAAGGTGAATGGTTTGAGCATCAGTCCATTTAAAAAGGGGCTGTCATTCTTCTGGTGAGGCTGCCTGATGACCGGAGATCTGTCACATCTGTGTCCACATTTAAAAGTAAGGCTGCGCTGTCAATTCATAGCTTGTCTCAACAGAAACACTGTATTCTAGGTTCTTCTAATCTCAATAGGAAATGCATTTGCAGCTATGAAATTAGACTCCATCTGCGTTGTAAACCGTTGACATGCATTCGACACAGCTGGAAACAGACGTGGGAGTCCCAGCAAAAAGTAAACACGATAGATATGATACTAAATTTGAGCAACATACCCGTGTGTGCCGCTTTTCATTAATAGAAAATGGTGGAGGGTAAATAAAAGCTCCACATTGAAAATGTTTTAGAAAAAGATTTTGTGTCAAAGTGTCATTATCACGTGCTAGTCGCCTTCCACAGCATATCAGTCATTTCTGTTTCCGCGAGGCTAAAAAGAAAAAGCCTGTAAGCTTTGAACAAATGTTTGAAATTCTACTGGTTAAAATACCTGAACCTGAGTCATCAGCTTGTAACTGGTTTCAAAAATGGATAAATTATTGTCACTGTTTTTAATAAACATGAGCTCACTTTCAGAAACCACTGTTTATTGAAATAGAGAACTTGAATGAAACACAACGTTAACTCTTGTATCAAACTCCACAATGGGCTGATGACATCACCTATGTTGTAATCAATGAATTTATACAAATATAAATCACTTGCTTCTGGTAGCTGAAACCCAGGTTAAGAGTCACACGGGCGCACGCGCACGTGTCCTCCGTGGCACTTTCCACCTGCCATACACACACAAACAAACAAACAGAGTCCCTCAGTCATATCCTCCTCCATGAAACTTGCAATACCAGAAGAAACACCCAGACAAGCATGACCATAACCTCAACAATTTGCTTTTTATAGACTTGCATTTTTAAGAAGGGACAGTTCACCCCACAATCAAAAATACACATTTTTCCTCTTACCTTTAGTGCTATCCATCTAGGTTGGTTTGGTGTGAGTTGCCAAGTTTTGCAGAAAACGGCCGTAGAGATGTCTGCATTTTTTGAATATAATGTGACTAAATGGCACTCGGCTTGCAGTGTTCAAAGCGCAAAAAAAAATGTATTCGGAAAAACTCAACGGCAATGTCTCTTTCCAGAAATCATGACCCGGTTACGCAAGATAATCCACAGATTTGTTGTGTGCAGTTTCATGTAGGAACTATTTTCTTTCTACCGATAGTTCCTGGATGAAACTGCTCACAACAAGGTCTGTGGATTATCTTGACCTTCACCAAAACAATCTAGGTGTATAAATAGCACTATAGGCAAGAAGAAAAATATGCATTTGTGATTTTGGGGTGAACTGTCCGTTTAAAGAATTCAGATGAACCAATTTCTTGCTCTTCATGTTCATATGGACACAAGGACACATGCAGATTTGCACACTTCACCATCCACACAGACTGAGGTAATTGAGTTTCAAATATCTTATGAAGAGCTTTATTCCATGATGGCATAATTTGAGGACAGTATTAGTATTATTATTATTTTGAAATACTAATGACTAAATGTATGAAGCATTTAAAAAAGTTTTTATATATATATATTTTTTTTTTTTGTTGAAAGCTATTCGACTGGTACAGTGACTAAACAAAAGTTACATGCACACACACACATACAGCGCGCACACACACACACACACACACACACACACACACACACACACACACACACACACACACACACACACACACACACACACACACACACACACACACACACACACACACACACACACACACACACGTCCTGGACAGCTGCCACACTCATTCTGACTGCTGGTTGGGGTTGCCATGGGTTACCTGTCCCCCCGCAGAGCTTTGTGAAGGTGTACAGCCAGTGTACAGAGGACTGTGTGTGGGGTGGGTTGGGGTCTAGGTTATTGTACCCTGTCTTAACACTAGTAAAGAGGCTGCTTTAACATCAAAGGAGGGGAGGGAAAACATACGACTCCTCTTTCAAAGACAGTCCACAGGAACTACGACCTTGTCTGCTCCCTGCATCTCTTTCACTGTCCCCTCTGGGTGGTTACTGAGTGTGAGAGTGTGTGTGTGTATATGTGTGCAAAGAGGAACAAGAGCAACAGAAAGTGTCTTTGTGTGAGTGTGCTTGGATATGTGTGTATTTGTGTGTGTGTGTGTGCGCCAGAGATAGAAAGAAAGAGCCAAAGACAGAACTTTAGGTAAATATTTATTTGAGACTGGTTCTCTCAGACTGAGCCAGAGAAACAATGGAAGCCTTTTTAAGTAATCTGGATTGCAGCCCTGTCCCATCTCTCACTCGTTCTTGCTCTTAACAACCACAACTCAAACAGACATATATTTAAGCGAACAGAATCTAACATTGAGCTATTGTTCTATACATGCTCTGAGTGTATACATGGTGAGAACGCATCCGGCTACAGTGGTTATCCAGGTGGATATACGGCACAAACGTGGTTTGGATCTGACTGACGGCTTTCTAAAGTGCCATTCCTCCACATCCTGTCCCTAGTGGAGGACATGCCGTTTTCTGACCTTTCTACCATATATAGTATAATACCACCATCTGACTAATAACACTAGAAAGCATCCAGCAGGTGCATAGCTCTGCCAAGGCTGCACATTTCTCTAAATTTGTTATTTTAAATCCTCAGAATGATTGACAGTGCATCTGGATCCATTTTAAAATACATACATGTTCGATTTTCCAAGCAGTATTTCCTAGGAAAATAGAAAACCTGATTACAAATGCTTCCCAATGTTAGGAAATCCACAATCAATCACTTTTTGACTCCTAAAACTAACAAAAAGAGAAGCTAACACGACCAAAATCAAACAGGAGGCAGAAATCATGTCTGCTCCCAAATCAACGCGGTCTTTTTGGAAAACGACATCATCAAAACTACATGATTTATGCTTATATATTGAATATGGAAAATATTGTTAATGTTTGTTACACTTTGAATTGTCCTTGATTTCACTGGGTCCTCCATATGATGGAGAAACCAAACAGGTTGTCTTGAGAAACATGACGAGATGATGATAATGGTGAGAATTAAGAAAAAAATAGAGTTAGGTGGGTTTAAGACATCTGAAATCTCTCATTGACTTTGCCCACTGAAAACTCTACATGGATGAGGTGAGAGGAAAACATACGGTGTGCAGGAGGGACAACCAGTTACACAAATAGGTTTTGGGATGGCGTGTAGCTGTGCGCCTCCTAAAACTCACTACACGTCAGGGCACCAAGTAAGAACTTTGAATGTGTTGGGTTTCCCCCGATAAGTTTCTGAAGCCGGTGGAAATTGTTGATAGTGAGGGCAACATGCCTGTACGTGCTTCCCACCATTCTATATCACATTGTGAATGAAAGAATGTAAACAATCTAGGATTATAACTAAAGCACAATACGGCCTAATCACGCACGATACATCTGTCTTGTGTCGAGGGGCTGAAATCAATGAGTGAAATGCGATACTAAACTGTAAAGTTAAAGCCTATGCCATAGGTTTCAATGACGGCACTTCTGTTAATCCCTTGCGTCGAACACACAACTTTGGCGTTTGTTTTTTTGCTGTTTTCTGGATTGTATAATATTGAGAGGAGTTCCTAATATTCTGTACCCTTTTGCGTAGGTAAATGGGGGTGGGCTAAACATTAAAAAATCTATATTTTTTTTCTACATGGGTGAAGACCCTGCAGAGCAGCATCTCGCATGCTCATCTCTACCTATTACAATCTTAAATGGCCAGCACATTCTCCTTCTTGAGGTCTTTAAATGCAAAACACGTCACTTCTTGTGTGCCATAAAGGTATCAAGCATCATCGACCAGTGGACAGTGACTGCAACGGATTTCTTGAAAAGCTTACTAACCTTGGGCTACTTACAGTAGTGTAGTTTATGTTGCTGCGGATGTGAGGTCATAAACAAATGAGTTAAAATGTGCCGATCACCCCAGGGATTACTAGGGCTTTGGTCCAGATCTGGAGATCCACTGCAACAAGAGAGAGACAGGCCCGAAATGAAGGCAGGCTCACAGACATTTTGTTTGACATCTCAAGAATCCATTTTCACAGGTAAACACCACCCCCCCCTCACACACACATACACAAA
This sequence comes from Coreoperca whiteheadi, assembly GCA_011952105.1. Lineage (NCBI taxonomy): Eukaryota > Metazoa > Chordata > Actinopteri > Centrarchiformes > Sinipercidae > Coreoperca > Coreoperca whiteheadi. Next base: position 5,894,184 of record CM022471.1, read on the forward strand.
CACACACACGCCAGAGGCAGTGCTGTCAGAAACGCACATACTCCCAAGAGTGATGTGGTAAATTACAGGGTTAAAGAGCTTCTACAGGGTGACTGACACAAGGCCATCACAGCCTTGCCTTGTTCCCCCACCCCAATACACACACACACACACACACACACACCTCCCTTTCTCACCTGGCTCTGTGTAGGTTTGTCTGTCAGTTGTCCCCTTCCCTTTGCTCTCTTTTTTCCCCCTCATGTACCTTCACTTATCATCCCTTTGCCAACTTGTCCCTAACCTTCTTTTTTTCCCCCTCTTTTTGTCTCCCATGCTTTTCTGAGGTACCTCCTATTAGAAATGCATTAAGCTTTCTGACCCTGTCTGCAAGCTTTCACTCCCTCTTTCTGGCAATTTTTTCCACTCTTTGTCTCATCTCTCTCAAAAGGAAAAAGTTTCAAATTTTCTGATTTTTTTCCCCACCATTATCTCTTGCAGACGCTCTCTCTCAGCTACTGCCTGGTCTTGTTTTGGCTCTCGGAGAGAAACTTGGCAAACATACAAAGAGCAACCAGAAAGTATATCCACAGAGAGAGATAGGTAGGGTAACACTGTGTAATTGTGAGTGTATGAGTGCATATTTTCCCAATCTGAATTGCCTCGGAGTACCTGTAAAGTCTCGGTCACAGACAACATGAACACATATACGTGTATTCAGTAAACACACTGAGGCAAGTCAGTGCTACATCACATACACTCCAATTTCTCAAACTTCTGATATGTGAATGGCGCAAGCACATACGCGTTCATGGAAAGGCACATACAGTATGATGCATACTTTCCTATCTTTTAACCTTGTGATACCTGAGGAAATGTACACATGCACACATTTGCATACATATGAAACCATGCACACAGACTCCCACAAGCTCTTATCTCCAGCATATTCTTGAGGGAGAAGTCCTCAAGCTTCCAGTGTCATATCAGAGCAAAGGAAGGTGAACAATATCTGAAAACAACATGCCTGTAAGTGAGATAATGAAGTAAAAATCCGGATAAAAACAAAGAATCCAAGCCCTGAAAGGAGTAATGTACATCATGGGAGAGCTGTGACCACTGAGACAACAGATAACAGACACACGTCTGTGTGGTGGAGAAGAGATTCGTGCAAACTCTCAGGAGGACAACCTAAACAAAAACCTACTGGTCACGACTAGTATGCTGTAAACCTGATAAGTGTGCGTCATCCATTTAAGGAGCCTTAATAATATCGAAAAATATTGATATTTGAAAAAAGAATGACTGGGTTTTGTCACTCATAATATTATGCTTTGTCTTACTTCTTATTTGGGGGCTAATCATGCACTAAGTTTTGGAACTACAGTTCCAATGATGCTTTTGGGAGGTAAAAGGATCAGTGGGTTCAGTGAGGTACAACTTGAGCTTCATTTATATAGCCTATATTTGTTTACATTTTAGCAATCCATGGATTGATACAATCAACTACCACTGGACTCTTTAATACTGAAGTTCCTCAACTGCCTCCATGAACAGTTTGTCACTGCAACTGTTAGCCATGTTGGTAAGCGGGCAAAACTACAATAACGAACTTCCCATTGTTTTCAGACCATCAGCATGCACTCGTCCATTTCACCTCATGCAATATCTTTGCCTCACGTCTCTCCCTCTGCACCTCTGGTGTTAGCTAAGGAATCTGAAAGGATGCGGATGAAACTTCCCTTAAAAACACAGTTAAATCAGTAAGCAGCTTTGCAATCTTTAATGGTCCATTGAAGGAAAAGAATCTGTACGACTAGAGTGCAACATTTACAAGGAAATGCATTAGATTTTGAATATTTGTGAGTATCTATTATCACCTATTGTCAATTACACAGTTTTTTTTACTTTTACACCACTAGCTATACCAATAATCACAATAAGAAATAGTCCTGGGCATTACTGTACTAAGCTGGGAGACAAGAGTGGGTACCTTGTGTATCCTGTGCCTTCAGATGAAATTGAAGGTGCAGAACAAAAAATCTCAACAGCTATTGGTGACATGGCCATCAACACAGAAGTTGCGGTAGAGGTTGCTAGAAGCTGTTTTCGACATTGATCAAGGAAATCAGAGGTTTGATTTGCGTACGTGGAGTTTTAACTCATACAACTGCGTCAATTTCATCCACACATCCAACGCTGTCACCATGTTTCTGTTGCTATTTTTCAAGAATGTAGCTAGATCGCTAGCTATGTAGGAAGAGGACGTTCCCATTCTTAATCCTGCCTACTGAACTCTGATTGGTCAATTGTTTCTCCAACCAGGGGGAAACTGCCGTCAGTGGGCACAACACCAGCCCTACTACATTGATCTATAGTGTACCGTGGGGTGTAATGAACATTGTAGCCTCTAGGGGTCACTAGTGGGACATAGGGGTTCTAGTCTAGCTCTACACTTCTCCATCCTCTCTCCGTCACTGTCTGCCTGTCTCTCAGTCGATCTACTTCAGTGATTTTGTTGAGGACCTAAGGCGTCACAGAACTCTGAGAAGACCGCTGAGAAGAGAAAAAGAGGGGACGAATTGAAAACTATTTTCTTCAGAGTGAAAGTGCTGTGAGGCCTGGCGGCAGTGTATGAAACCCCCCCCCCCCCGACACACACACACAACCACAGGCAAGTACAGTGTATCTTCACAACTGTCCCATTACAAGAGGTGAGTGGAGGGTGGGCAAAGTGGCGCCAGGCAGCAGGCCGAAAACCTCTCACACACACACACACAATTACAGTCCCACAGGAGTCCATTCAGCTGTCTGGGGAAGAAGAATAGGGATGATGGACAGGCAGAACAAAATGAGGTAAAGGTAATACTATTCAAGAGAGGTACAGTCAGTATGCATGTGCATATGTGTGCGTGTCTGAGCGTTTAACAGGACACGTCAATCAGCAGGAAACTGAAGCTGGAGTGACATGGCCGCTGGGCAAGTCTGTCTATCGAGTGACGTATGGGAGTATGTGTGTGTCTCAAAGGTGTGTGTATATGTGTCCTGGTGCATGCAAATGTGAGTGTGTGTAGATCACTTGCAGGTGTGGGGGGCATGTGGAGGTGAGAAGTTGAAGAGTTTGACCCATAGTGAAACATCTCAAAAACACTAAATAATAAAAAACTTGTTTCAAAAAAGGTTTGCCCTCAGAATACATACAAGTGATCAGACAAGAAAACACTGGGAGTGAGGCTAAGCATTCCTATACACAGAATCAACTTTTCTAAGACATACAAGTCCATAAGGGCTACAACTAATTTCCGTTAATGATTAATCTGCAGATTAATCTCAATTAATTCATGGTTTTGTTTATAAAATGTCAGATAACTGTGAAGAATGCACTTTATAACTTCCTAGAGCCCAACATGGAGTCTTCAAGTTATTTGCTTTATCCGACCATCAGTCCAAACGCCAAAAATGTTCAGTTTACTATCATTTATGACAAAGAAAAGCATCAAATCCTCAAATTTAAGAAGCAGAAATTGAAAATATTTCGTATTGTTGCTTGAAAAATGACAAATAATGAAATCAGTAGACAAAATATTTGCTGATTAAAAAGTGAAAACCAAAAATTATTATTATGACTTTTGCATAAGTGGCCACAATAAGAGCAGACATCTAACTTTGGAACATGTACTGACATCTTTTTTGTACTCTTTATGAACCTCCCACTCATACACATCGGTCTCCTTTATAGGTGTGTGAATATCTTTGTTTTTCCCCTCAGAACTTGTGAATTAAGTTTAGATTTTTATTGGTCTGTTCGGTGGCGAGTGTGAACATTATGTGCTTCTGAATTCCACTAGCTGGTTAGAAATTAGGATATCAATTCAGTAGCCAAATAAAGCATTCAGCGTTTGTCCGAGTGTGCATGTGCAACAAAGGGAGCGAGAGAAAGACGGACACAGGGTGACAGAGAGATGAGTGGAGGCTCTTCTAAGCAGATCTGTAAACGTCATTAGAGGAGGTAATGGAGGGAGGAAGGTGGGAAGTGTGTGTGTGTGTGTGTGTGTGTGTGGGGGGGGGGGGGTATCTACTCCAGCAGAGGTATTTACCCAACGCCTGGAGCAGAAACACAAACACACCATCAGTAATGACTGAGACAAGAGGGGCAGAGAAAGACGGAGAAAAAGAGATGTTTGGTGGAGAAGGCCTTTTCCATCACATTTTCTGCTTAATCAAGACCTGATTGCACAAAACAGCAAGAGAGAGGCAGACCTCTGGTTTAATAATGGCTACTAAATGTTTTAACAATCCAAAACTTCCACATTCAGACCGGATTTCACTGATTTCACCAGCGATGGTTTTCTTTCAACTCCTGTTCAGCTAATAGGCCTAATCCTGGCAAGTGTTTCTCTAAAAGCCGAGCGCATCTGCCCTACAGCAACACCCAAGGGCAGGAAAGACAATACTTCCAGACCAGCGGCACAATTGCTGGCCGACTTCAAAGAGATTCTCAGGAACTATGTGCCTCTCCGGCGTCTGTCCCCTGTCACAGCGAAGGTGACGCGTGTCACACTGACCGCGGTTTTGTTGATGTTGTTGGATTTTCTTCTTTTAAAAGCTGTTTGGTGCCCCGTTGCTCGCCCCTCACCTCCTGACCACAAACACACGTATAAACGGTAAGCACACACATGGACTCGCAAACAAACACAAAATGATGAAATATGTCTATTTGTGTGCAGACACATGCATAAAAAACAAAAACCAACAGTCCATATATACAAATGCATTCAGTATATACACAATTATGCAAATACACAATTCATTTAAATTCTGTGGGTATTGTTTTCTCTTTTACACTGTATAATCTTTTTCCTCATATCTTTTAACTGTTATTTTGCTCTCGAGGGACATAAAGTCTGAAATGAAAAACACATTCTCAGAAAGGGGTAGAGCAAAGTGTACCTATTCGAGTACAACATCTTTGGCAGTACCTTATACAGGTACACTACATAACCATTTATTGAAAGGAAAAATCTGTATGCCAAATATTTGTACCTTAAAAAAAAAAAAAAAAAAGTACAATTCTATACATTTAAGTGGCCAAAATGATCATTTCAAAAAGAAAACGTTGTCAATATTTTATAATTTTGTTATTTTCAACAAATCCAATGAAAAGACCAAAACCAATGTGTTGGTTTTAATACTTTCTGACTCCCTCACCCTGTCTGTGACTCTCTGCCACAAGCCCATTTTCATAGTTTTTGGACAACAATGGAGGGTCTATGGCACAGCGGAATAAGCTATATCAGGGTTTGGCTAAGCAGCGAGTATTTGTTAGTGGCATCAAGTCATTGTTGACTTTTGCCTATCATGGGATTTGTTGACTAAAATACAGATTATTGCCAGCCTGGTTCCTAAATATTGTATAATCATTAGGCACCATTTTTTGACACTGCGACATGATCCCTCACTGGCTTCCCACTCATGAACACAGACAAATGTGTTCAGTGAAGCACCAGCTAATTGGGAAGCACTATAACTGGACATTGAGCCAGTGTCTTTGCAATAGTGGATTTTTTGTACCTGCACCAACCCGGCGCCCCAATCAGTGCGATACCTGAAATTACTTTAACAACTGTACTATTAGTTCAGGATAAATTGGTGCAAATTTGTTTATCCGAAACTACTTTTTTAGCTTTATGGTGGTTTGAAAGGAATACATCTGGGGTACATTATGTGTCTGCATTTCTGCAAAGTGTTTCTTTTTAGGAGCCAAAAAAACAAACAAACAAAAAAAAGACTCCTGCAGCTCTATTTTTGAGCGTGTACATACGGAAAAAAACAGCATGGTTAAAGCTTTCCACTATTGGTGTACACAACCTAATACTGCACTTTCTGGTACACACACACACCTGTCAAGGGCTCAGGAAGACGAGGTCCTTTAAAGTTGTTTGTCAGATGCACAGAGCGAGATGGACCTTGGCAAAACGAAAAGGTCACGATGAACGTCCGCTAGACTTATTTCCCCGTCACACACTCACACACGCGCTGTCTGTCACCTCCCAGACGAGGCCATGACACCTTGGACACCGCTCGGCAGGCAGTGCCTCCCTCTGCCGCTCTCTCTCTCTCTGACAGGTTGACATGGCACAGAGTGGTCGGACGTTGATGGCACTCGGACCGAGAAGTTTGTTCTCTTTGCTGTGACCTCAGAGGTGGACACTGGTGTCATATCTCCCTTCTCCCCCTGCTGCAGTACGCGCCTGTCTAGAAGTAGGAATAAAATCCCTTCTAGCGTCTACTCTCATATCTTTTTTCCTTTATCTGGCAGTTGTCGATCACACTTCATCACTGTAGTATGGGCAGTGGGGTTTTCAACCTTGCATTGTTTTCTATTTGGGCATTGCACAATGCAATGGCCTTAATCTAGACATTTAAACATATGCTATGACAGCAGCTAACAATCATTTTCAGTGTCAAGTACCAGAATCCAATCCTCATCTAAAATGACCAGAAACAAATGTCTTAAAATGGCTTTTTATGTTTGACCAATAATCAAAAATCCTGAATACATTTGATTGACAATAGTCTTAAATTAAAAACAGCAAGCAAACAAATTTGAGAAGCTGTAATCTGAAAATCTTTAGTACTTTACTTAAATAAATGACAACAAATCACTTATCTGAATTGTCATTTATTTTCCTTCAATTAACTAATGATGTTATTATTTCAGTACCAGCCAATTACACTAATTCGCTCTGGATAAAGCAGTCACTTCAACGCCATCTTTGCCAAATGACAGCCCCAAATTGCAGTGATGGTTTTACTTAGTGGTTGGATTTTGAAGACCTCAATACCTACAAATCAATCCATATGACACTTGCTGCTGTTTAAGGACACATTTTGGATTTAACATGTTAGTAGACAGCCAGTTAGCTGATTATTTAGAGCACAGAGTCAACAGCTTTCATAAGGAATATTTCTACAGTAGAAAGTAGTTCAAATGAAAACCGTTCAAAGGAAGGTCTGAGGATTATCCAGAGGGATTGGTACCATGTTCCTGCAGACAAGACGTGTCACAAAATTTTATTCACTTCCACCTCATGCTCACGTACATTTAATATTTTAGATTCATAGGCATTTCGATGAGACGTTCTTCCACAGTCAGTCACAACAAGAGACAAGTAAGGGTTTGCTGTCTTTCTCAGCCGGGGTACAGGATTCTGATGAACATATTGGCTGTTGTGAGAATTAAACTGGAGACCTTTTCCTCTTTGTTCTCATCTCTCTACACTATTACATGCTGATGCAAATGCCATAACAGTACACACACACACACACACACACACACACAGTAAGAAGAAAACAAGGATGACTGCCAACTCCTTATAGAGAGTTGGCGTGATAAAGTTTTGCCTTTGTACCTCTACAATGTCATGAGACACATTGGGGAAAGGTTCTTCCTATCATGGTGGAGTCTAGTCTATTTCTCGTCTGTCAAGCTGCTGCGGAGGTTTAAAATCAGCAGAATGGAAACACGAAATAAGACATTTGTGCACACGCACATGTATGGCTATATTCCATCTGTCAGAAACCCGTGCGTGACACACACACACACACACACACAGAAGTAGGGGAAATTCTTCAACACTGAGTTATGCTGTTTATTCAGGACAATGGCGGGGCTCTGCCTCTACTGCTGGGTCAAGTCATGTCTTGTCAGACCCTGTATCCTCTTTCCATTGAGCCTGATGGTTGCGGGTACCACAGGGGCCTGCACTGGGCCCCATGTTAAACACATTCACCCTGAGGTTAGACCTGTCAGACGTAAAGAGAAGAAGCTTGTCTTTCACATGAAACGACCATACAACTTTACAGTACCCCACGCCTACAATTTAAACACTGTGTTTAGGTAAATGGTTACAGTTGACCGTAGGAAATAATAAAAAATATATAAAAGCAAAACTGCGGCTTCAAATTACTATTTGAAATTGACCTATTCAAGATTTATCATTATCCAACCTATTTTTCCTCCTTTCTTGTATTTAGACTCTCTCACCCGTCACTGTACACTTGTGTTAACAAAATGTCAATCATATATAATTACTTTCAGGGCTGAAAGGAATATTGTGTTACATCTACTGTCCCGGTGCTATGACTGACAATCAGATGTCTTACTATTGTTTCTTGTAATGCATGCCCATTTTACTTTGTATACATATTTAAACAAGCAAAATCAATATTTTAAATACAACAGAATATTCCCTTGTGCCATTATGACAATGTCCCATGATTTTTGTTTCATTTGCCATCTGTAAATTTAGTGGTCTTCATTAGAGGCTCTGTGTGACAAGCACTTGAGAGCTTAGCAGTTAAAACAAAACATCACATTAAAACATCATCTGGGGGGGGTCAGTCACTCATGCACACACAGAGGAAGTGAGTTTGACAGATGATGTGCAACTGTTGGTTTAAAAGCCTACATGTGTTGTTATTGTAAAACTCATGCCTTACAGGCTGCTCTGAAGCCCGTCCAACCACACTACACTAGTATATGTTTTTACGTGCTTATTGTACCTAATGTAGTTTAAATCTGTCAAGAAACAAGGCTAGTCAGATAAAGACATTTTTGTAATAATAATGACCACCCACCAAGCAGGTACTGACGGGTCTGGGCCTAAACAACTCTCGCATACGTCCTGTCCCGATGTCACACAATCTCATTCTGACCAACAAGCGTGTGAAAACATTCAAACACAAACCAGCAAGAGACTAGCCCATGTAAAGCTCTTCAGCTTTCCATGTATGAGTGCATGTGTGTGTGATGACGATCAGAGACAGTGTAGATGAATGAGTGTGTGACCACTGTGATAGATTTCCCTCTGCCATTATTTTTAATGTGTGACAGGCCCTTCACTGGCTAACCACAACCCCCCCCCCCCAACCTTCTCTCCCATAAATGTACATAGGCTTATAGTCGCCTGGGCGGCACAGCAACGAGCGCTATCCTGGCTAACATCTGCTGCACGACCCGGGGCCACTCAGAATGGCTCTTAATCCCCACGCAGCCATGTTGTGGGGGAAACATTCTTTCCTTTTAGTGAGTGCAGACAAACAGGGACAAGCGGTGTTGCCGGTGACCTGCAGGCAACCAGCCTCTTGGAAGGACCCGAGAATGTTGTCGGTTACGTGGCCCCCAATTGTGCCACGGCCCATTATGGCTGTGCAGAGGGGTGTGACCGCCAGCATCGGCAGCGAGTTGCCGTCACCGGTCCAGTTGGATGGATTTGGGTTTTGAGGTTAATGAAAAGTGGTGCGAGTGAGCTAGGAAGGGTGGGTCAGGGAGGGTTTGTCAGCCAGCCTTGTTATGCTAAAACAACAGTTGCAAAAACCAAAAAAAAAAAAAAAAAAAAGAGAACCGCCCTCCCCCCCACCCCTATAAACATCTAAAAGTGTAAAAAAAACACCCCCACCCCCTTCCCCCCCCCCCCCTTTTTTTAAAAAACAGTAGAACCCCCAAACAAACACACACACACACAAAAAAAAAAAAAAACAAAAACCACAACAAACTCAAAAAAGAGTG
>CM022471.1:5903755-5997190 GCA_011952105.1 Coreoperca whiteheadi
AAGGGGGAGGGAAGGGGGGGAAAGGAGGTGGTTAAAAACAAACATAGAAAAAAAAAAAAAAAAAAAAAAAAAAAAAAAAAAAAAAAAAAAAAAAACGTGAACCGCCTTCCACCCTCTCCTGATGTGAGTTTGCTGCCACATCAACTAGCTGTGGATCCAGGACACTATTGCTGCCGCATTTTTTGGTCATCCTTCAGCGAGTTTTTAAAAAGTGTGTTTGCTGCTGTCAACAGCAGAGGGAATTGAGAGTGAGTTAGGAATAAGGCAGAACATCAACATGTGGCAGTTTGGTGACCCCTTGTGGCCACTATCAGGAGAAGCACACAAACTCACGTTCTCACACACACTGATTTACACGTGAAGACGCTCACACCGAGAATCATTCAAAGTCATAACACGACAAGTGAACAACTCCTCTCTGAAACAAGCCGAGCCATGATCCTTCATATTACGGTTTCTGATAAAGATCTTCTTCGGCGGTGACACACAGAGGAAATGAAGACACAGCCCCATCAATCAGTACATCAACTGCTATGAAATATGTATTTGTCTTAATATGGAGTTTGATTCCATCAAACCCATTTCACGGACCATTTCCCTATGCAAACACCTCAGGGAGAAAGAGGGAGAGAGAGAGCGGGAGAGTGTGGTAGAGGCTCGCTCAGAGGTGGAAACATACCTCCGACGACGGCTCGGTGTGTATATTATGAGATTTAATTGAACAGTTCTGCATCATTGCCAAGAAGTTAGTTGGTGTGTTTGCAGAGCTCTGTGTTATTTTTGATTAAGGACTTGGTTGTCTTTTTTTTTTTTGTTTCCCTCCACAGCAAGCCAATACTTGGCTAGAAACAAAGTCCTTCTCTGGTTTCAATCACAGACAGGGAGAGAGAAACTCAAGAGAGGTAGTAGGCACATCAAGGCAGATTGGACACATTCGTACGCCTCCAGGCCTTGTCCTAAAAGTGCCAAAGCCACACAATAACAACAGCTCAAATGGATCTGCAGGCTATTTCTGGAAGCAACCAATTCATTACATCTCAGCTCAGCAAAGCGTTATTTGGAAAATGTGCTCTGCTTAGAAAATGGGGCTTGGAGAGACATCTTTCAGTAGACAATGAGAATAATTATTTATTATATTATATATGTATACTGTATGTCATAGATTTTGAGTGATTAGATGCAACTCATACAGAAATTAAATAGTAATGAATAAAGACCACGTCATTCATCTATCTGGGTAAGGATCTGGTTTACACATGCAGTAGGTCTGCTAGGGATACACATTTTGTGTGAAGTCACATGACGTGAAGTTTCCACATGATGCGACGGTTCCAGATAGATTAGGCTTTCAATGAGGGGTAGCACATAAAATCTCACAAAAGCTGCGTTAATAATGGGCTCAAAGACAGATAAACATCTTGAAAGCTAGAAGAACATTTTTTTTGCTGTTAACTATTTCCCCAGCTGGACTGCTGACATGTTACGCATCTTAGAAACACCTTCAGAAAAGGGAGAAACAAAGGCTTACATGTGCCAGATGATTTCTTTCTTTCCCTATGATTTTCAGTAGCACAAACACACTCCACTGTTGCACTTATCTTTTTCACTTTATTGTCTTCTCTGTCTCTTCCTACTCCCTTTTCTTCTTGCAGTAGAGCACTAAGTTCTGCTTTGAAAAGCGTGTTCACTTCCTTTCTTAGATTGTTGCACCACACACATAGCGGCTATCTGAAATCATCATAGATAGAGAACGCTGCTGCTTATGTTCCCACAGGGGCCTTGAATGAGACTTCTACAAAATAGTTTTCAGATATGAGCAAGCAAATTTACAGAGATTTAAATTGTTCCCATATCTGAGGAAAAGGTGCTTCAGGTTTTAAGACAATTTGACAGGAGAGTGGTGAGTTTAGCCTTGCAAAAAGCTTATGAGCCCACTTAGTATGTACTGTAACATTAACATTCTTGTCAAAATCATTCAGTTTCATGTAGTTACCAAATTTCAGTGAGAAAATTTTAACTGACAACCATCTAGTCATAAGCCCAGTTGTTAAAGGCAAGACTACTGCTGCAGCAACAAGTGTTTCTGGAGACTCTTCAATACAAATCCATCAGCACTAGTTTCCAAGCGCTACGTAAGGTGACGTACCAAGAATCACTATGGTTAACTACAGCCATACACTGACACCTAGTGTATTAATATGGTTACTGCCAATAATGGCAAACGACAGGACAGGGCCACCCAGGTTCATTTTAAAACACTGTGCTACTGTGTCTGCTTTACAGTGTGGGTAAAAAAAACAAACAAACCAAGGGAACAAAAGTCATCAGCTCCATCTCATCTAAAGCTTCATCCATTAATCTAAGACAGGAACATAACACTGCTGAGACACAGATATGCCACAAAGTAAAAAACGGAGATGGCACAGGGATACAGAAGTTGAATATGATGACAATGATGTAATTATCTGCAGTATTTGCCTGTTGTTTATGTATTTATGTGGGTGTGCTCGTGTGAATGCAACCTGCTATCTCCCCGTGTGTGCTGGTACACTGTGAGGGCTATTTGGTTTAGCGAGGTAGACAAGAGGGCGATATTGAGGCCGGTGGGTGTGCTGGCTATCTGCCTCCCAGCTCCCAACGTTAACAGGGTCACGCAGGTGCATTCTGCGGGACAAGTGGAGGAGCAGAATAGGAGGAGATAAAGTAGAAGAGGGGAGAAGGGGTGGAGATGAGGGAGGTGGAATGACAACAAAAGGAAGGAACAAAAGAGGAGGAGGAGATAGAGTGGACAATGGCCAGAGTGAGGGGTCAGCAGAGGAGACAGACACTGTGCACAGAGAGAGAGAGACGTGCTGCTGTTCATGCACTTATCAAGATTTTCACAGCTCAGAGCGTGACAGTGTATACTCTGTATGTGTGCACGTGTATGTGTACGCGTTAAATCCAGGCATTGCTGAGCTTTGAGCATGTTCACACTCTGTATAAGTGTATGGGTGTGTGTGTGTGTGTGTGTGTGTGTGTATCTTAGGATTTGTGCATGTGTGAAATCTGCCCACTCCCCTTGCTTCTGTGGGGCTCCAAGTTTCGCCTGGTGGGTGGGACAACACACCCACAATGGCGATTGTTTTCACAGCACACACACACACAGAGGATCAGGCCGACATGGCACACTGGCACCAGATATTATCATGTGTGCCGTTGCTGTTTTTGGTTTCATTCTGATTTGCTTTATACAAAGACGCAGTATGCCTAATCCCCTCATGTCAACCTGTCTGCGGAGACTCCCAGAGAAGAAAACAAACATTGGAGTCTAACTTGTCAAATAGCAGTTATAACAACAGACTCTTTCAAATGTGCGATTATGTAAAGTCGTAACTGTCACAAGTTCTGTTAATAAAAACTTTTAGGAGATTTTAGGTTTAACACACCTGATGCAGAGCTCACCGAAAGCCTAATGAATATTTCAAACAAGACAAACAATATTCCGACAGAGCGAGCATTTCCCTAAATCAGCAGATCCAATCCCAGATATGAAGCTCAGTTTGGGCTCTCAAAAATATGCAATGGCTTTCAATTAATGCAGCTAGAACCATGCTTCAATACAGCTAGAAGTTGATATAAGACAACATTTGGGGGATGATTGGTGCTTTCATATAATATTTATACATATGGAGGTTTTTGAGAGAGAATCCCATTGTTCATTTTTTAAATATGTTCAGATATTTGTGTCACACAGGTGAAATGCAGACCAGGTAAACACAAGCCTGAATAACCAAATATTACTATACAATAATAACCATGTACTATATTGATACATAGCCAGGCTGAAGTAGTTGGGTTAGGTACTCTATCAACAAAAAGATGGAGAGAAATAACGTCAGAGGTTTACCATGCACTTAATCAGGTACAGCATTAGCAATGCTTTCATTTCTATACATCTAAAATGAGACGCAGGAGTCTGACCTCTGTGCGTTGTGTTTGTAGAGGATCTCTGTGCTTCTAAGGTGATGTAAAACTAGCTCATTGATCATTTGCTTAAAGTGTTAGACTGCATTGCAGCAAGCTCAGAAAATTCTGAAAATGCAAAAGGTGAGGCTGTTTCTAAGTTGTGCGCAACAACCAGAAGCACAAACTATGTAATCATGAAATAGAGTAAATGCACAGAATTTATCTTACTAACAAATTGATCTACTGATAACTTCAAGAACCACGTGAAAACATCCCAACATAAGTAAAATGGCACCACAGAAATAACAGTGAGCTACGCATAATAATATATATGAGAGAGAGAGAGAGAGAGAGATCCCTATAGTTGTCTGTCTTGTAATGTCATGGCAGCTATATAGAGAAGTACTACGAGTGAGCAAAACTTAACTTGTCCCGTACATCATAAGAAATTAAAAACAGGATAAAATGTGCTGCACTTAAATGACTTTAACAAAAGATTAACCTAAAAGTCGCAGTGTTCTTTTAATCTTCCATCACTCGTGGATGTTTCTATTCCCGATATCTCACTGATAGGTGGCATCGTTTCTACATTTTGTGACAGAAAACTTCTGCTCCTCTGGACCGACCTTTTGAGGGATATTCCCACATTTAGTTTGCATTTAAATCTAAAACTTTTTCACAACCTTAAACTTGAGATTAACCTTTTCCAATGGCACAGTGAAATATATAAAGCAATCAATACATGAGCTGAATATTTCGTTTTCAGTCTTACAATAGCATTCTTTGTTTTGTCTAAACTATTCCTGCAGATTATCTTAGTTGTTATTATGGATCCTCATTTAAAATAAAACATTTATTATTTCAATTTTAAGCAGCATTAATACATTTTTGGGCCACCTTGACATATTATCCCCTTTTAAAGTTGTCGTGGCAAACGCGTTAGCAAAGAGCCTATTTAAACATCCAGCAAACATTATCATTCTCTTGGGAGTTATGTTTCTGGCCACCACACGAAGACCAATATCTGGATCCTAAGATTCTAAAAGCGCCACTCTTTTCACCAGCTGGAAACACGGTTGATGGGAGGAAAGTTGCAGGTCGTAAGACTAAACCAATAAATTAAAAGACACTAAAAACACTCCATAGAGCTGAGGGGAACTGCAGAGTTGAGCGATAATTCTCTGTGGGCTCGTCACTAGGAGCAACATTGTCGTTCCACATTGTTAATATAAGAATATTGATTAGTGTAGCTTTAACAAGCCCGGAGAGCATTTGAATTCATTACTCTATCAGGATTTCATTGGCATGGCAAACTTGATTGTGTAACCTGGTTGCATGGAGAAAAAGAACCACATACAAGCAAAACACAGGTAATATGTAGGTGATACTCGCTTTGATTAGCATTTTACTAGCTAACTGCTAGCTATAAACAACCAGTGTTGTTAAACAAAAAACTGGATCATCAAAAGTAGACCACGGCATATTTCAAGGCCCTTCCGATCAATGTAAAATACCCACAGTGTGATCATACGGCACTATGCCAGCCAACAGACAGCTGTGACACCTGTTTGTCCCAGATTGACACCCATGACAGACACAAGCACATACCACACAGAGGGGTAAAAATGTAACCGGAGCTGAGAGGAACGCTGCCAGGCTGTGGCAGCTGCTTCAAACAGCTCCGCATCAGGCTTTTTACACGCTGAGCCTTTTGAGAAGGGAAGTGTCCGTGTCAGCCCCTGTCACTGGCAGGTGGAGACACGAGGAGCAAGGACAGTTTTGGGCTTTGGACGGAGAATTGGTGCTGGCTCTGGTTCATTTTGTGCCATTAAATTGAGAGATAAAACAGCTGGATGTTGGGCGAAAAGGATAATAGTATATCATTATTCTTCTTATTATTATTATATTAATACACCGTTTACAATGCAGAGAATGAGAAAATAACTGATCTGAACCCGACCAGTCCAATGTGTTCCATCAAACTGCATGCTTTCAAACATTTTGCAGTACATAAAAAAGAAGAAAAACAGTAAACTGTAAAAGATTTCACAGTGGAAACATTAAAATTATATTCGAATACAATTTAACATAATCGCTGAGTGTTTTAGCTGGTTGATAACTTTCCAACAAATCCCATCATCCCACTTGAAATTAAATTGTTCTCTTGAAAGCCTCCCTGCAAAAAGGCCAGAGGTCAGAGCCACCTGCAGAACAGCAGCCCTGCAACTTATTGATCAAGGGTCCCTATACTCCGGACACGCACCTCATGCTTCCTGATAACTGGACAGAATCCACTGCGTGTGTCACGACATCACAGAGTCCAGCTGTCCGTCAATATGTCAAAGATTTTCTTTTAACCCCAACTCAACCATTCCTTCCAGCAAATACAGTAAATGTGTGCCCTTGTTTCCATAACATTGGTTCACTCTTAAAAAATGTCTGCCTGTGTTTCAAGAAAGTGATTAAATTAGGGATGGAAACTGTAAATGTTGTTTTATTTGGACTTCAATGTGACAATATGATAATGTTTTAGGTGTGACTATTGGTGTCATCAAACATTGCTTAGGGCCTAATCTAAACCATGGGTATGTTGTGTGAGATGTAAAGAAGAAACATTAGTAATGAGGACGACAGCTAAGGGGAAAGATGCATTAATGGCCAGGGTAGGCTCTGTGAAGTGGTGCAATGAAAGTAAATGAAATTAAGTAGTCTGCTGACGACTACGGGGAAAAGCCTGCCGTCATAGAGGGGGGCGATTGAGAATAAAGGCGCACACTTTAGAGGTTGAGTACGTGCGGCTAATTGTTGCATAAATGGGCGTGCTTATCAGCTTGTGCATTTTGGAAAGTTTCAGAAATTGTCAAACACAACTGAAAACGTCTTGCAACTCCGGATTTGTGCAACTATTTTTTTTTATTTGCCAATCTGAATACACAGCCTTGTTGTCTACAAGTAACCTCAAGTATTATCTTTACACAGCCAATACAAAAGAGTCAATAATGGACACACAAAAAAATATATACATGGAACAAACTGCTCATGCCACAACCACCAAGCACTTAGAAAGAATCAATTTCAACCATAACATTATTTGGCACATTGTGTCTAACCCTGCAGACAGCCAGCCAGGCTTGCCTACAGTGAGGCCACAGTCTGACGCCATCCAGGTGTAACGCCACCTCCTCTGCTTGTTGTTCAAGTCATGTAATGAGGCCATGAAATATTGATAACCATGCTCACCTAACACTGGGCCTCTGTAGGGGTCCTCTCAACTAAAACCAAAAAAAAAAGAAATAGTAGAAAGAAACACTTTAGGGCCCCCTTGCTGCAGAACCAAAGATGAGGAGACTGCTTTGAAAACAAACAGATCAAAATCTTGATCATCTTGATGCGCAAACTGATTATGTGATGCATGCAGTGGAACAATTACACATCCTGGGTAAAAACACATTTTAACAGTGATGGAACAATAAAGAGATACTGGAAGGCGTTCACTTTGTAAGGCTATTATAAAATGCTTCATTAAGTCAGCCATTCTGTATCTGAAGACCCAATGCCTCTGGTTGATATTTGTTCACCTTTTTTTACAAAAGATCACTACTTTTAGAGCCAAACGTAAAACGTTCAACCAAGAAGCACTGCCATGAAATCAAGACAGGAATCCTGTTTGACTGACAAACGCCACCATGCAATCTAGCATTCTCACGCACAGATACAAAGAGTAGGAGAAGATAGATGAGACAGGTTACTATCATCACCTTACCTTGAATATTTCGGTGACGACAACTGCAAAAGTTTTCGTGCTCCCTCCTAGGCTGCTCAGCTTCAGTGGTTTTTTTTAGCTTTACCTTGACGGTCACTACAAGACTCAAAGCCTGACTTTCACTGCAAACATTTATAGTTAGCCACTGTCGTTTAAATAGGACGACACGAGAACGCCAGTAGCTGTTCGCTCCGGGTAGTTAGCATTATCCAAACTTAACTACAACCTGTTTTGCACTGAACACGTTTTCACTTAACGAGTTTCACTTCATATTGATAACTTGTGTTGACGCCATTTGTTACTGCGCGGTCCACACACACACACACACACACATGCTGGTCTCCTGTGGTCTGTCTTCCCAGCGAGTAGCTGAGCTAAAGTAACTTACAAACTGTCCTCGCGATGCTAGCTGGCTCTTGACTGCCGCTGGATACAGGTCGCTAGGCAACAACAACAAGCGGCGCTTTACAGGCTATGCTAACCAGCTAGCTCATTAGTGATCCTGCAGCTGCCTGTAATGCAGCCAGCTAGCTCAGTAAAAGCGATATCCTGTAGAAGTCTGTTTGTACGCGTTCTTTAACTATCCACGGTATAACTTGTAGGCTAGTTCGTTCTTATTTTCTTTTTTTTTTGTAAAGGACTACATTAATCATAAAAAAACTACAGTTCCCCGGCTCTTCAGGCTGCCGTCAGACTGTTACAAGTGTCGTGATCAACTGAGCGCTTAAATAGGAGCGACCTCCGGGATGAGCGAGAAGCGGGGGGATTACGAGATCGCGTGTAAGCATGGTGAGTAGAGGCAGCGAATGTGTCGGTTATTCTTTTTTTCAACAACGCGTTTTAACGCAGATAAAACCGCAGCTATTCCAATGGATCCCATCACAAAGCCCTTGCTAAGTTCGTCAACGTTAGCTATGCAAATTGAATTGAACGGTCCTAGTACAGTTAAGTGAACTTAATAGCCTGGCTCGCGGCATGACGTGACCAACCCCTTAGGACTCAGACGTTTATTTTGTTTAAAAAGTCTGTTTGTATCAGTTATGTCATATTCATATGACGCCTTTGTAACTTTGGGGGATTTAATGAATGCTGTTGAGTGAATGGCAAAGATGGCGATCAACTGATAACCTAAGTATATCCTGATTTTGTTACGTAACCGTGAGTCCTGTGTGCAAGGCACAGAGACTATTTTGGAACTGACCCCCCTGCTTTAGTAAATCCTGTTGACAAGAATAGACGCCCGGCCCACGTGCACTGGACAATGAAACTGTCACTTTCATACCTGTCCTCTTTGTGAAATCAATGCTAATAGTACTAAAAGCAATGTTCTTTCCCTTGTGTCTTGCAGTCTGAGCCTATCAGAGTTCTGGTGACTGGCGCTGCTGGGCAGATTGCCTATTCCCTGTTGTTCAGCATTTCCAAGGGAGATGTCTTTGGCAAAGATCAGGTAAAGAAGGGCTTTGTCTTGCTCGCATAACACACTCAATTCCCTTATCTCATTAGGCAGTTTCAGGAGACGTACATAGGATACTAACAACCCCCCTACCAGTAAACAGCTGTGAATACCACAAGTTTTCCAGGCCATATCTGAGCGGGACGTTGAACACATGTTGTCCATATGGGAATTGATCAGATTGCACTCGCTCATGCACGCGCCCTGGGATGAGCCGGGATTGTCCTTGAAGTCAATGAAATGGATGTTGTGCCAAGAGTCTTAGGCAAACTTTAAAAACACTTGAGCCATTTGGCACACGGCGGAGTCGGTGAGCCACATCCGCATGTTTTATTAATGTCATACCATTCACCCCACTGCCTGCTTTCTTCCCTCCTCCTTCTGTCAGCCAGTCATCTTGCTCCTTTTGGACATTACGCCCATGTTGCCAGTCCTGGAGGGCGTTGTCATGGAGCTGCAGGACTGTGCCCTCCCACTTCTGAAAGGTAAGTATTTAAGGGTGGGACGAATAATTGACACTATGAACTATGATATGATATATTGTCTGTATATGTTATTGATACACAGGCATCGAATATCACAGTTTTCCTTAAACACGAAGACAATGGACTTAACACTTTTATGTTTTTTGTAGCAGCTATTTGGAGTTAACCTGAATTATTATAGATTGATTATATATTGAGATCTGCTTTTTTGCCATTTCAATGATAGCAAATGTTGCTGTGTTTGGTTTTGAAAAGGTAGAGTCTACACACACTGACTGTGATACTAAAATCAATTCATAATACACTGTATAATATATTATAGTGTATATTGCCGTTTTAGGGTTCTGATTTCCTGTTCATTTATACAATATGAATGTTTTTTACACTGTCTTGCTTTTTATACTATAATTTATGTGCACAGTGTTTCAGGTTTAAAATATTGTAACACTCTGACTATGACTAGTAGTAATAATAATATGAGTTATCCTATGGTTCCCATCCCCAGTAACCTTAGCACTGGTCTCTGTCCCATGCATGTTTCGCATAGAGTAAATGCTTCTGCATAGTCTTCAGCTTTCTGGAACTTCTAAATGTCATTGGGGCAACAGTTGTTACCATAGAATGTGTATAAAGATGGACGACATATCAGCAAAAGTGAAGCCAAAACATCTGGATCGTCCCCTGGTGGCTGGCTGCAGTATAGGTCATAAACCCTGCCCCCTCCAAGTACACGTCAAATACATTTTTCCCAAAGATGGTTTCTGTCATATGTAGTTCTTATCACGCTGATGTATGTTCAAGTGTTCGTTTTTCTGATAAGTTTGGTTTTAATTAGTTTTTTAATTTTATAAAAACGGGGCGTCACGTCATGTTTGACAGCTGAGCTGTGCTCGTGATTGAGTCAGCCAGGTGTGTGGGGGCGGGACCTTGATACCGCAGCTCCAACTCCATTCACCACTGCGCAGACTCTGACTCCAAATGATGTCAAAAGCGCACGTATTCGGGATATTTTGGCTTAATTACAGTCTGGGAGGCAGTGGAGGTACGCCGTCTATATATACACTCTTATGGTAGTTTCAAGAGGATGCTGGGGTAAAGATGTAGTGGACAGTATTATAAAGTGCTTTACATACAACATGCCGAAGTTGTATGAAGGCATACAACTTCTGCATGGTGGGCCCCAGGGAGGAATACATCTCTACTTTTAAAGGTTTTAATGTAAGGTTCTGCTAATTGCAGCCGAGCAAACACACTTTGAATGGAAGGAGATCACTATTTTTTTTTACATAAATTGGCCCTATTTGGCCACAACATAAAGGATTGTACACGCATAACAACATTTATTTCAAATAACTGAATATGCATGGTATTGGATGGACAAGCGCTATTATAGTTGCTGCATCCCAAAACAACAAATCGTGGAACTCTACTTTATAGCCTTGTTTTCAATCAATGTCATGCAACTTCGGATATGTGTCTCGGAGACCCTGCTGTAGCTGGATAAGGGTCAGCCTCTCTTCTCTCTTGTGTTTCTATTGTAATTGGGATTAAAATGAACTTATCTCATTAGGCAGTTTCAGGAGACGTACATAGGATACTAACAACCCCCCTACCAGTAAACAGCTGTGAATACCACAAGTTTTCCAGGCCATATCTGAGCGGGACGTTGAACACATGTTGTCCATATGGGAATTGATCAGATTGCACTCGCTCATGCACGCGCCCTGGGATGAGCCGGGATTGTCCTTGAAGTCAATGAAATGGATGTTGTGCCAAGAGTCTTAGGCAAACTTTAAAAACACTTGAGCCATTTGGCACACGGCGGAGTCGGTGAGCCACATCCGCATGTTTTATTAATGTCATACCATTCACCCCACTGCCTGCTTTCTTCCCTCCTCCTTCTGTCAGCCAGTCATCTTGCTCCTTTTGGACATTACGGCCATGTTGCCAGTCCTGGAGGGCGTTGTCATGGAGCTGCAGGACTGTGCCCTCCCACTTCTGAAAGGTAAGTATTTAAGGGTGGGACGAATAATTGACACTATGAACTATGATATGATATATTGTCTGTATATGTTATTGATACACAGGCATCGAATATCACAGTTTTCCTTAAACACGAAGACAATGGACTTAACACTTTTATGTTTTTTGTAGCAGCTATTTGGAGTTAACCTGAATTATTATAGATTGATTATATATTGAGATCTGCTTTTTTGCCATTTCAATGATAGCAAATGTTGCTGTGTTTGGTTTTGAAAAGGTAGAGTCTACACACACTGACTGTGATACTAAAATCAATTCATAATACACTGTATAATATATTATAGTGTATATTGCCGTTTTAGGGTTCTGATTTCCTGTTCATTTATACAATATGAATGTTTTTTACACTGTCTTGCTTTTTATACTATAATTTATGTGCACAGTGTTTCAGGTTTAAAATATTGTAACACTCTGACTATGACTAGTAGTAATAATAATATGAGTTATCCTATGGTTCCCATCCCCAGTAACCTTAGCACTGGTCTCTGTCCCATGCATGTTTCGCATAGAGTAAATGCTTCTGCATAGTCTTCAGCTTTCTGGAACTTCTAAATGTCATTGGGGCAACAGTTGTTACCATAGAATGTGTATAAAGATGGACGACATATCAGCAAAAGTGAAGCCAAAACATCTGGATCGTCCCCTGGTGGCTGGCTGCAGTATAGGTCATAAACCCTGCCCCCTCCAAGTACACGTCAAATACATTTTTCCCAAAGATGGTTTCTGTCATATGTAGTTCTTATCACGCTGATGTATGTTCAAGTGTTCGTTTTTCTGATAAGTTTGGTTTTAATTAGTTTTTTAATTTTATAAAAACGGGGCGTCACGTCATGTTTGACAGCTGAGCTGTGCTCGTGATTGAGTCAGCCAGGTGTGTGGGGGCGGGACCTTGATACCGCAGCTCCAACTCCATTCACCACTGCGCAGACTCTGACTCCAAATGATGTCAAAAGCGCACGTATTCGGGATATTTTGGCTTAATTACAGTCTGGGAGGCAGTGGAGGTACGCCGTCTATATATACAGTCTTATGGTAGTTTCAAGAGGATGCTGGGGTAAAGATGTAGTGGACAGTATTATAAAGTGCTTTACATACAACATGCCGAAGTTGTATGAAGGCATACAACTTCTGCATGGTGGGCCCCAGGGAGGAATACATCTCTACTTTTAAAGGTTTTAATGTAAGGTTCTGCTAATTGCAGCCGAGCAAACACACTTTGAATGGAAGGAGATCACTATTTTTTTTTACATAAATTGGCCCTATTTGGCCACAACATAAAGGATTGTACACGCATAACAACATTTATTTCAAATAACTGAATATGCATGGTATTGGATGGACAAGCGCTATTATAGTTGCTGCATCCCAAAACAACAAATCGTGGAACTCTACTTTATAGCCTTGTTTTCAATTAAGTGTTTTGTTTTGTAGTTTTGTTGATGGAGCGGTTATTCCAGACAAAATCAGCCAAATGATTTTTGAATCAGTAGATGTCATTGAAGAAGCCTGTTGTTATTTTAAATCAACACTTTATTTATTTCTACACCTCCCAGAATATCATTGACCACCTGCTCGGAGCTACTAACAGCTTCTGACAGCTATGCAGCTTCCCTTGGTTTGGAAATCCCAAATATGCATTGCTGTAAGATTTTTAAGACCATTAGGACTTTCCATTAGGTTTTTTGGTGTTCTCTCTGTAACCTCTGTCATGACATCAGTTGAGGCGCCATTATGTGCCATCTCCATTGTGACCTGGAATTTTTCCTTTGAATTGGTGCTGTTCTTTGCTTTGTTTGGACAGGGGCTGTGAGAGGCCCCTGTATTAACCAACTGTGCTGCAAAGACAACGCTTCATGCGCTGAGATGGGCCCAGCCAATACAGTACAATACTGGTCACACATGTGATGTGTCCAAAATACATTTTTCAGAATTGTATGCGTGTATGATGTAGAAAGAATGAAATACTTTGAAGTATTTAAGATGGGAATTGTCATTGTGATGAATTGTCAGATAGACCACGTGGACAGACATGTACTCTCGTGTAATTGTTGTAGGAAGTGTATGAACAAGTTTATTGTTCAGTTAACCTTTGTCAGGAATTCCAACTGAGAACATGTTTCTGTATTACGGTGGAGACCTGGCCAAGCACTAATATGAGCTTTCCAGTTACACAATGGATCCTTATTAACATACACTACCTACTTGGGTCCAGTCAAGTGGGAATCTGCCCAAAAATGTATTTTAGTGCTTGGAGATTGTAGAATGTCATTATTTTTGTTAGCTTTTCTAATATTATTTTTCACTGGAAAAAAAAAAACCCCCACTGAAGAACAAAAATCATGTCGGTTTAGGGGGATGTTAGCGAAATCACTGACTTGCAGCCAAAATTTGAGACCTTGTGCGTCAAATCCTAAAGTTTCTTTTTGGCAAGGAGTAAATGGTGACCTATGAATCTGTTGAGGTGTGGCAAAGCACAGTTTTTAGATGGAATATGTCAACAGATCATGTGTTGTGTGTGTGTGTGTGTATATAAACCTATTCAACCAGCAACAGTAAATCAATTAACTTTCTCTTTCCACAGATATTGTCCCCACTGACAAGGAGGAAGTAGCCTTCAAGGATCTGGACGCAGCCATCTTGGTTGGCTCCATGCCCAGGAAGGAGGGCATGGAGAGGAAGGACCTGCTCAAAGCCAACGTGGCCATCTTCAAGAGCCAGGGATCAGCCCTGGAGAAGTATGCCAAGAAGACCGTCAAGGTAATGACACAGCACACGTCCACTCCCCTCCTTCTCCACTTGTGTCGAAGGCCGTTGAGTGAAACTATTCTGCTTCTGGATAAGTTGCTTGTGTTGACATTGTTTTCCAGAAAGTAGAAATGTCCACTATAATTATTCTTGTTACTGTGCGTGTGCTGGGTTGATTCTCACTGTTCAGAGCCCTCGTGTTGGCAGACAAGGCAACATACTACAGTTTACTTTCTAATGCTTAACCACATTTTTTGTGTCCCTTTTATGATATTAAGTTTATTACAAGTTTGCTTTTTCAACAAGAGAAAGGCTCCACTCTGGTGAGAATAAGATATAAAACCTACAGCTGCTTTTAAATCAAGCAAATCCATCCCAAGGAAATACATAGGACCATTAATGAGCTCTTATTAATCTGTTACAATAATGGGTTTACATTGAGTTTGATCAGATGAGTCACTTGGGTTGATTTTAAAGTGTGTGTGTTTTCAGGTGCTGGTTGTGGGAAACCCTGCGAACACCAACTGTCTGATTGCAGCCAAGTCTGCTCCCTCCATCCCCAAAGAGAACTTCTCCTGCCTCACCCGTCTGGACCACAACAGGGCCTGCTCTCAGGTGCGATTCCTTTAGACGCTCTCTCTCTTGTACTTGCAGTTCTATTCACACTTGTGTCTGAGCTCATCAGGAAACCTGAATTTTGCTTTCTGTCCTTCATGCTCTGGTCCTGTAGGTGGCGATACGCTGTGGCGTTCCTGCCACCCATGTGAGGAATGTGATCATCTGGGGCAACCACTCGTCCACCCAGTACCCAGACGTGCATCACTGCATGGTCAACATGTCTGGGAGCGAGCTCGCCTGCTTTGATGCAGTCAAGGATGATGCCTGGCTTAAAGGAGATTTCATCACTGTGAGTTAATGTAATCTATTGCAGCGTTTCCCAACCTTTTCGGCTTGTGACCTCTCACATGACAACAGTGTGTAGTTGCGTCTCCTTGTCATGTTTCAGATGTCTGAGTTGTTTCATTGAAATGATTGTATCTGGCCCAACGAGGTCAAATGAGCCAATATTTCACAACAAGGCAAAGATCATAGAAAAGTCCAAAATTATAAATACAGATTTGTGTAGCAAAGCTTTTTTGTTTTTTCAAGACACCTCAGATTTATCTGGTGACCCTGTGGAGGGACCTGGACCCTAGGTTGGGAACCACTGATCTATCGAACTGTGAGATACATTTTGCACAATATGCGAAAATCATACTTTCCGCGTCTGCTAAAGTATAGGGAAATGTTTTCACAGTTTACAGAAAACTCTTGATGGATTTTCTAAAATCAAATAGTCAAATGCAGGAGGTATATTTGACGAGAGAAGTAACTGAAGGAAAAAACAAATGCACATTCTCTCAAACATTGGTTGGAAAACATCTGCAGTGTTTATCAAACGATAAGCAGTTGATTCAGATTTTTACTCGTGTTTTGGAACACTGGTCATAGGACTGAAACACACAAAATACGTTAGTACAGACTTCCGTTAGTTTGTAACTTTTTGATGCTTTTAGCACCACCGACAAGATAACTGCTGCAGACATTTCGGCCTTTTCGACAAATAAAACCAAAACTACGTTCCTGCTCACAAGCCAACCCTACATGCCCAGTTCTTCAGGCTCACGTGCCCATTGACTGCCAGTGCGTTGTAATGCAACGGTCAATGCTCTTTTATTGCAGACAGTGCAGCAGAGAGGCGCTGCTGTCATCAAAGCCAGGAAGCTGTCCAGCGCCATGTCTGCGGCCAAGGCCATCTGTGACCACATGAGCGACATCTGGTCAGGCACCCCTGAGGTAAACGCCATGTTTCTTTATACTGTAGTGGTGATATAGGAATGTCTGCCCGTTGCTGCATTCTGTCATGCAGTGGCTATCACTTAAACAACAATAGAAAAGACTAGCAAAGCCCTCCATTATTTTGTGATTATGGTATGGTGAAAATGAGGTGAGAGACAGACTCTAACATGCAACACTATTTTTTTCAGGCTGTTAGTCAATTTCACTGAGTGCGTGTACTTTTTTGCAGTCAACACACCTAGCAATTAAAATTATAGTTGTTTAAGCTTATTATAAGTGTATTTCAATGATTGTTAATATCTCTTGCACTGTTTGGAGACCTCAACAGTGTGGTGAATTGGGTGTCCCAAGTGAGATACAGTCCATGTTTGTTAACTTCTGATGCTCTTTGTGGCGGAAGAACGGAGAGTCAAGTCTCGTTACTTTGATTTCCAACAGGCCACATGTGGCTCTGTGACATCTGGTGTTGTATTTTTGAATACCCATTGTAATGTTGGGGATATCTGGAAGAAGCAACATTGTATTTGAAATGCAGTTTTAACCGCATCCCTTCTATTTATTTATTTATTTTTTTTCTTTCAGGGTGAGTTCATCTCCATGGGTGTTTACTCCTCTGGCAACTCCTATGGAGTCCCAGATGACCTCATCTACTCATTCCCTGTCCAGATCAAGGTGAGCCTGATCTAACCAGCCTGATCTGTTCACCCCCTTTAGCAGCATGTTTTGAATTCAGCTAATGGCTAGCAATAAACTACATTCTGTTTGTCCTCAAAATGTGAAACACTGAACAACTGTGGGTTTTAGAAAAGATGCGGTGTCATCTGTGGACATTTGGAAATTAAGAATATGTTCCAAAACACAAAACTTATGAAAGTATTCGGTTTCCCCAGGGCAAGACCTGGAAGATTGTGGAGGGACTGGCCATCAACACCTTTTCCCAATCGAAGATGGACGCCACAGCCGCAGAGCTGATCGAGGAGAGAGACACAGCTGTGGCTTTCCTGGGAGTATGACTAGACCCTGCAAGGCCACCCAACCAGCATTTAGACCGGCCCAAAACTCCAGAAGTGCGCCTGTGATAAAGCACTCCACCAAACCCTGCATTACTTTGTGTGTCTGTGTGTTTGTGAGAGAGAGTTGGCTCAGTGTTTATGAGTGTAAAGTTGGATTTATACTTGTGCATTGGGAAGCTACGGCGTAGAAATGAGCCTATGCACGTAGCCACCGTAGCTTTAGCTATGCTAAGGTGCACCTTTTCAAAAATGTATAGCAGCTAAGGAGATGCTGAATGGAGACCGTGATGTAGCTAGCTTGGGTTGCTTGTGTTTTCTTTCACAAGTTTTTGATAATCGTGGAGATTTTTGATATTGAAGACAACGTTATGCACGTTAAAGAAAATTAATTGTCTCCTTTGTATCATCAGACACATTCTGGCAAAGCCATTTGCAAACCTTCTCCTTAGTCTGATTGGTGCGGTAAATCACAAAGTGTGTGTGTGTGTGGGGGGGGGGGGATAAGGTAACCAGGTTTACTTTGGCTATAAATGATTGCACGCCATTAGTCTCCTTTTCAGTAGTAGCTGTACACCGTGACGCACAAGTATAAGTCCACATTAAGTATATACTGAGAGTCCACCAAACTTGTTACCAGCTATTTTCCAGTAACTTTTCTCTGGGGGTAAGTGAAACACAGATGGTTGACGCATTAAGTCCTCAAGCACTGGATAACTTTTAAAGCTGAAAAAATAAATAATTAAGCAATGTAGTTGTGTTTTTTTTTTTGTTTTTTTTTTTTTTTTTTTCCTGATGGTTTTACATTTGTTTTCCAAGTGAGTTTGTCACCTTACAGGCAAACAAATAGGCACAATGTAGTTGCCACATGTTCAGTAACCTTGCTTCTAGGTTTAGGGGCCTGAGTGGTTAGCATTGTCACCTCCGTATCAAGAAGGTCCGGGTTTCAAGTCTCCCAGCCGCTTTACGTGTGGATGCGCTCCAAGTTCTCCCTGTGTCTGCGGATTTCCTTCCACAGTCCAACGACATGCGTGTGAGGTGAATTGACAGTTTTTCTGCATCAGCCCTGTGACAGAAGAACAGAATATACTTTATTGTTCCCGTAGGAAACTTTGTCTTGGACTCTGCACTGCAGTTACAACTGACTGACAACCTGTCGAGGGATTACCCCGCTTCTCTCCCAGGGTGTGCAGTGAAAGGCTCCAGTCCCTCACCAACTTGCATCAGATTAGTAAGGACAGATAGGTGGATGGACCGACAAGCGTCCAGGTCTTCTTAACGTTAGGACCAGGAAATATGCGGGGCGAGAGGGGTGGAGGGTAAATACGGTGGTCTGCCCGTACCAGTATACTATATATTGCAGTTAGTCCCAGGATTTGATCACACAGAATTATACCTAACAGAAATATTGTTACCTGTATTTGCAGGCAGCTAATATGGAGAAAATATTGTACAGCAGAAAGTGAAGTACAGAGCAATGTCACAGTTTCACCGGGCAGGGGCAGTATTTCCTAGTTATTTCATTAGGAATGATTATGTAACATCTGTAATTAAACTCCATCATCAAAGGGGGCATATCTACCCATCACATTCACTATTCCGGCGTTAATCGGGTAAGTCTGCTGTATCTAGAGGAATGCTGACTGCTGCCCAGCCAGTTTGATACTACTCATAATATTTGGATGTACTTAAACATATTAACCCGTATTTTAAAACCCAAAATACAAGAGGTCAATACGGATATGTGGGCTTTATTTTTTTGGGTGGGGGGGATTTCGAGCATTCTTTAACCCCGGAATTGTCTCACGTCGCAGAAATCTATTGGCGGTCAAATCTGCGTCACATGCAAAAACTGCTTTTTCATTGGCTGCCGTCCTCCTGCAACGTTCCCATTCATCGCTGCCCGGAATGTCCCTGTGGCGTAAAATACCTTCAAACTAATCACCTTTTTCCACCAACTTCTTCCATTTGTTTTTTTGTTTTACCCTGTTGTGATTTTTTATTCAGCGATGTCGAACGGAAACCGAAGCACGATGTTTTAAGCTGAAAACCCGTGCCCCGCTGTCTCCTCTGCGGGTTTACTGTGGTCCTTCAGACCCGCGGGAACCAGGCCGACCCCCATCGACTTTTCTTCCGCCAGCATCCTACAGTCACACAGTAAGAAAATGGCTTTAAGATCTAAGAACATTTTATCGCTTTGTCTCTCGACATTATTTCGTTTTCCCAAGCGAGTGGCGTTGCCGGCTGTGTCTTCACGTTAGCTTACTGCGCAACAAGCCCAATGGGTTTTCTTTTATGCGTTTAACCGAAAACGTTTTCCTCGTGTGGTGTTCACGGTGCCACCGTTGACTTGAGTTGTCTTCACGTCTGTTAAGGGTGTAGTGTTTAGTTACACTGTGGGAAGCATTCGTATTCAGTGTTTCTTGAGTACATACCGTCCCCCATCAGTCATTCATTTCCGCAGCCGCTAGCCTCTGAAGTCCCCCGTCGGGCAGGTCATGCGGGTGGACTCAATAGTGTGCATTTCACCGGTTAATAATTGACGGGATGTTTGCTGGCAGTGTAAGCGGACTCTGGTGTAAAAAGAAAAAAAAAAGGGGGGGCTGAAAACCACGACTTTGGGGCGAGGCAAAGAGGTTGGGACTCACAGCCAGGATGTGTGACGTGGTTTACAGTATTAGCAAAACGAAAGGCAGACACCGAAAGAAATAAAAGATCCTGCTAGGTGCGTCGCAGCAGTCGCGTTAATGGACGACGGTTGGCTGCTGTCCAGAGAGATACGCGCGGCCGCGTGAACGCGTCCTTGTTTGTGCTCCTTTTTTTACGCGTACGTAAGGTAGACAGGACGTCTCGCTCCCCAGAGCCTCAGTTGTGAATGGACGTAAAGGGCTGCAAGCATCTGACTGAATGATCAATCAGTTGGCTTTTAGGACACCTCACGGGAACTTTTGCATTCATTCACGGGATGTGTATTCAATGACACTTGGGTTTTCCCCTGTGAATGCTCTCTGGGACGGTTAATTAGAAGCGTTTGTCTCTGTTTTGGATTTATCTTATTATTTGACACTGCTTGGCAGCTGAAACATGGCACTTTATGTAGAAGGTAAGTAGCGTTGTGGAGGGCATATTCAGCTCTGAACTTTAGACGCACAGGTAAATATATTAATGGGTTTAAAGACCATACCTGTGTTTTCTTTTCATCGACATTAATGGCAAACGTTTCCCAAAGCTAACCACATTTTCGAGCCTGTTTTTCCTACCTTCTAGGCATTTTTAAAACGTGTTCTTACTGCCTTCTTAGCAAGAACTGGTTTTCATGTATTTCAGTATAATATTTCCATCAACTGGTCCAGATGCATCACAAACCCACACCTGGGTTTTATTTCTTTCAAAGTTTAAAACTCCGATTGATGCCTTCGTGTGAAGGATGAAAGCTCTGATATCTGAGACTGAGAGTTATTACATTTTATATGATATACATTTTCTTTACATTATCCTTTATATCACCACTTGAGCATCATCCTTGCCAATTTCACGCTGTATCTCTTGCATGCGGTGGGAAACTGTAAATTCTTAAATGGTGACGCTTCAGATTACAATCCAATATTTGTGATTGATTCAAATCAGCCCACAACTGATTGAAGATTTTTTTTTTTTTTTTTTCTTTTTTTTTTTTTTTTTTTTTTTTAAAAAGGCAGTCAGGTGCAGTTCAGGTCAAAGATCTCCAGTTTATTCACTGGTTTTATTTCACCCCTTCAGGCTTATAATTCATCAGCTAGCCTTTTGTATTTTTGTCTCAGTACATTTCCTGTTAAATGCCATGTCTATGCTGTCTAATAAGCAGCCAGCCGGTCATTAACTTTCACGTTACTGCCATAAATACAGCGATCAGCCCTCTAGGCACACCAAATGTGCCAGTTAATATGCCAATGACAACTGATTTTGGGGCACAGGTGCCGATTATTTCCTATTCTACAACAACTCCACTATTACTTTTAGGTCTTTTGAAGAGAACAGGACCTCCAAATTATGGTTAGCTGCCAAGTTGACTAAACACCTACAGACTTGTTAAGTCGATTTTGCTCAGTCAATCTGACCTACTGTAATTTTGATAATCAGTAAATAATTTAAATAGAACGTGAGGTACAAATTGCAGACAAGATGGAAACAGCTTTCACAATTTAGGAAATCATGACGGGCATTCATCATTACTTTGACATGTTTTATATTAAACAATGAATTGATTAATTAAAGTTGTAGTGGAGCAATAGATTAGTGGATACAGCTTCTAATCTGTTGCTTATGGCTCATCTAGACTTAACAAGGCCACATTGTACTATAAATTCTTCTGATTTCTTTCTGCTGCTGTTGTCACATTTTACAAGCTAGGTTAGTTTCCGCGTTGTTGCTTTTTGTCTGTGTGACAGAAGCAGTGAATAAGTCTGTAATAAGGTTACTCCGGTTTGGTCACTGTGCTACTCTGCTAACCAGTAAGAAGGGTGCTGAAAGCCAGACTGACAGGAGTCTTTTAAGGGATCAAATACCACACACCACACTGAGTCATGTGGTGACTCTCAAGGTCCCTCACGCTCCCTACGTTTGCTTTCTAAACCGATAAATGCAGACAAAGTTTGCGTTCTTGCCTCACACCCAAACTGTCTCATGTGCTTTCGAACTTGCTTATGTTGTTTTTCTGTCCCTTTCTTTTCCTTTCTCTTTCCTGTAATTTTTACCATAAGCCCGAATGATTTACATTTACAATTACATTGTAAATGATGGAGGACAATGCTGATATCTATATTTGATGTTTTTAAAAAACATTTATAAACTTAAACACACAGCATAAACAATCATTTTCAAGATAAGGATTTTAAATTATTAAATAATTGTGACCAAGATATGCATGCACTGAGCTGGACACTTTACAGTTGAAAAATGAACTACAAACTATGCAATGGCGACAATTACTTTTTCTTAACTACCTTAACAATATCTTTGACATTTCTGTACTGCAATGATCTAATATCCACCCTATATAGTGTGATGAGCTAATAGCATATTTTAAATATGTAATCTATTCTAAAAATCCTCCTAAGAAACTCATGAGAACCACCCTCTCAGATATCATTGCCTTATTTCTAACAGTGTAGTAATATGCACACTGACACAAATACTACAGTATACATATACTACTACAATGGCATGAGAACATACATTCTGCATTTACATCTTTGGTAAGGGTAGATGATAAACCAGGTAGCTGTGTCCGCCTCAGTCAGGGCAGTTGAAGACTTCATTCAAATTAAAGGTAATGGTGGTAGTGATTCAGTTAGAGCTGCAACTAACGATCATTTCCCTTATTGATTAATCTGTTGACTCTTTTCTTAATTAATTGATTGATCGTTTGGTCCATAAACTATCAGGAAGCAATTAAAAATGACGATCAATATATCCTAGAGCGCAAGCTGACGTCATCTATTGTCGTGTTTTGTCCGACCAACAGTCCAAAAACCTAATATATATTACATTTATAATAATGTAAGGCCAAGAAAAGCAGCAAATTCTGACATTTAAGAGCCTGGAACCATCAAGCGATCAATCGATTATCAAAACAGTTGTTCTGTTGATGTACTAATCGATTTCATTGATTAATCTTTGTAGCTCTAGATTCAGTTACCTGTACTAGTGCGGTTTAGGACTCTGATCTTTCTACCTTCTGTGACGTAAAAGTAGTCTAATTTTAAAGATATAGAAGAGTATCAGTTGACTTTCAGTAATCCAAAATACAAAAAAATCACTTTTATAGCTTTATTCAGGCTACAAGGCTAAAAAAGATGGTTTGAGTTAATCAAATGAGTAAAGGTGGCGGTAAGAATCACTGTGAGGATCCAGAATATATTGGAATTGGAATTGCAGCAGTGTAAAACCTTGCCCCCCATCTTCCGCTATCTCGCCTGTCCAGGTCTGAGTAAAGGAGTGGCGAAAGAAGAAATGGCTCAGTTCCAGGAAATGATGCGGCAGCAGCTGGAGAGCTCCATGCACACCGAGCTGGAGAAACTGCTGGACACCACCACAGGCGCAGAGAGAGAGGTACACTAATGCACTCCACTATGTCTCCTTCCCTCGGCTTCTCTCCAGCCATCTGGTTGTGATTTAGAGGGTGGTTGGGTCACACACAAACGCTGGGGAAACACAAAAGTGACACATACCGTAGCACAGTGCCAATGAGGGTTCCACCTACATGCAAACATACATCACAAAATTGCAGCAGGCGAGGCTTTTAAGAAAACATTCGTTCATTTTAAGAACCTACATCATAATATAATGCGTCATTAGGTACTTCCAGCCCAACTGAGATCCTGTAGATCCTGTTAGCCCAAAATGAATTCTGGTGTTGGGAGTGGACACTTCTCAGCCCACATCTACAAATTAATCAAAACCAAAGCTGTCTCCTTAATAGCAGGAAGAAAGCTAAACTGGCCATTATTTCATCGGTTTTCTTTGAGTTCCCTTGGTATAAAACAATCATAGACCTTGAGTCGAAGCTGTCACTAAAAATTGCTTGACTGAACACACACACACACACACACACACACACGTACAAACACACGCAACCTGGTACTTCTATACTTGTGAGGACTCATATTGACATAATGCATTCACCAGCCACTTACCCTGACATTAACCATCACAAATACTTGCCTAACCTTTACCCTACACCTAATTCTAACCCAAACTCTAAAACCAAGTCTTAACCCTCAAACAATCCTTTGAAGGTGTGTTGAAAAGTAAGGATCGGCCAAAAATATCCTCACTCCCAAGGTCTAAAACGCAAATTGGTCCTCACAAAGATGGCTGTACAAGTGCACAGGGTTTGGCAGTTGCCTCTTTCAGATATTAACCAGCCACTCTCAAATTACCAGCAATCACAAAAGAGTAAAAGTCAGACAGGACGGGCAGTCACATACAGGCGAGCCAGGTACAAATTGAATTGGTTTATAAAATCACAAAACATTGCAAGGAAGATCGCAGGATTGCATGGAAAGTCATAACTTGACCTGTCTTGACGATCACCATGTTTAAAATGACCAGATGTCTCTCGGTAACATTCACAAGGCCCTGCATCACATCCTGATGATGTTTTATCTGTAATTTCTCACATTATATTACTTACATCTTGTTAAAAACATACGTTAAATAAATATACATAAAGGGAATGAGTATCAATGTATACCTCATATAGCGTAGAGATAAACAGTGGTTAAGTGCGAAGATTTTATTGCATGGTTATCTGGTAACTACAGTGTATGTCACATAAAGACTTCAGTATCGCATAAACCAGTACTTGAAAATGATTGTTTTCCCACGTCAACAAAGTGACTTCTATAATTATCATAATTAAATATGCGAGATGATGTGTAGTAGAACGTGTTCAGCATCTTCACCGATTGCTTAGTGCTTTCATTTCATTGTGTAATTTGTCGTTCAGTATACGTTTCACCGCAGTGAGTGCTTTGGGAAAGCAGAGGTTAAACCTCATGTCTCTCCGTGTAATTCCAGATAATCAAACCCACATTTTACATTTGAGGCTTTCAGCTGACTTTATGACTTGCAGAAATAGAAGTTTCAATTCCTAGATTACCAACTCCACTGTAAAAGTACAGTAAAAGGACTATAAAATAAGAGTCAAGACAGATAAGTCAGATTTTTTCACTTGGGTTGAAAACAACAGCGGGAATCACTGATGGCAAAAATGTTTTATAAAGAAAAGTAAAAGGCTTTCAAAGATGCCACTGTGTAAGCTGTGCAGCTTTTCTAGCAGTTAGCTCAACTGTCCTCAATTAGAGGAGCTAATCGGTGCACTTTGAAAGCATTGAGTACATTTTTCATCTTTCTGGATAAGTGAATTTGGACTGTGATTGGACCGAACTGCATTACCGACTTGGTAAATCTCAGTCTGCCTTTTTAAGGGATGAATACATGTTCAAATGAAATCTTTGTGTTTTGAAGGTGTCCAGGAAAGACTTTGAGGGCTTCAAGAATCTGTTTCACAGATTCCTGCAGGTAAAGGGG
This sequence comes from Coreoperca whiteheadi, assembly GCA_011952105.1. Taxonomy (NCBI): domain Eukaryota; kingdom Metazoa; phylum Chordata; class Actinopteri; order Centrarchiformes; family Sinipercidae; genus Coreoperca; species Coreoperca whiteheadi. The sequence continues at coordinate 5,929,115 of CM022471.1, forward strand.
CCCTCGGTTGAGTGGATAAAGATACAAAGACCTCCTGAAGACTCGGTAAGTCTAGTTGTTGTGTTTTTGTGCGCATATATGCTTGTATCTGAGAATGAGAACACTGTAATTATGGTGAGAGAGAAAACGAAACCTATGGATTTACACCTCTTATAAATAAAGTGCGCTTGTATGTATTTGATTGCTCGACGCAGTGTGTTTTTGCTGGATGACGAGTTGTACCATCTTAAATATTTTTGTGGGATGACAACAGCATTGTTTTGCGGTAGCCCACTGCATCTCACCTCACGTTGTAGTGAAAGCCGTGCTAATCTGAACACGGCTGAACTCATTACATTAGTTTTAGAGCTCCAGAGAATCACAGTCCGCTCTATTTCAGACTTCAACATTGCTCAGTGAATGTACGAATGTTACATAAGTTCAAATGTACAAATGTCCCCAATTTAACACTTCCTCTCTTGTCCTTGGTGGCTACAGATGTGGTGCACCGAGCAGGTTAAAAAATCGAAATGAAAGCAACCATATGCAGCTTTTCACCCTGAGTCAGTGGTGTGGTTCTATGCTCAAACTCCCATCCCAGCTCCTGTCGCTCATCATGACAAACTGTCACCAAAGAGGACCCAGCTTCAAGCTGAAGCTGAGGCAACAGAAGCATCAAACAGGATGACGCCAAACACTGTTCAGTTGGAAAAAATGTAATGATGCTCATCCATACCTTTTTATCCCACTGCTCTTCATTTTCTTTCCACTGTGGATGTTGCTTTACTTAATATGTAGCACTCAGCTTACATCTGGCGGCACCCACCGAAAAAACATACAGTATGACTGGAAATATCCTGGACAACACTGATTACAGGCAAATGGGATTTGAGCTTGTACATTATATGTTGTCAAGATTTAAAACTGACAACAGTAATATCCTGTTTATTTAATAATGTTTCAATCAGAAATAGATGCATATAACACACACAACTGGAAATACAGCTTATAACAGGCCTGGACGTGCCAATGTTGGTGTAAATGGAAAATACAACTCCCTTTATGACCTCTTTCCAGAACCTGAAAAGGTGCCTCCCTGATTAGATAACCTGACATCAAAGCAAACAGTGTTAAAATGTCCTGTGGTTCATAACTTCCAGTTGCCGCTCCTACTTTTAATCTTCTCAAATGTTGATCTCTGTGTTTAATTAGAGTTTGAAATGTACAAGCCCAGAAATTCTTGACTGAAGTCCATGTGGCGTTATAAGAGGCGGTTGTCTCTAATTGTTTGTCAGCGTACGGACTAAAGTTACCTTCTACCCATATTTAAGTATTACATAAACTAGTGATGTTATGTAAGAGTAGATGTCACTTTCTTAAAATGATGGTTCCTTACTTTTCACATAAAAAGTCATCTTTTTCTCTTCATGCCCTGTCGATTACTTGCCTCTGCTATTACTCGACAAAGAAAACTGCAAATCATTCATTTGTCTTATTCATGTAGGCCTACTTTACATCACTCATTTGGTTCATGGTAAATTCTTTCCTTACATGATCACATGGTTCATTTTCAGAATCATATTTACATAATATTTTCTGTACTGATCATACGTTTGTATGTAAAAATGCGAAGAAAACATAGCTATAAAATAAATGGCGTAAAAAGTACAATGTAAAATTTAGTGGAGTAGAAGTGTAAAGTAGAACACAATTAGTAAAAATCAAGTAGAGAGCAAGTACTTCAAAATTGTCCTAAATTACACTACTTATTACTTTCCACCACTGATTATTGGTTGGGGCCCAACGTGAAGTCACCGCAAGAATTTATGACTTTATGTTCGTCTAAACTGACACAATGATTATCTTGAAAGGCACAAATATTGTGAAGTCTGATCCCACCATAAGGCAGCGTGTACCAAGTGCACCTTCCTTGATATAGTAAGGTAATTGTAATGCCATGCCGTGGGGTATCGTCCAAATTCAGAGATCAGATTGTGAACAATGAAAAGTGAAATGACTGTGAAATGCTCCACTTAAATGTTCCAGCAGTCATTAATTACAGTAGACCTCTGTAGACTGTACATTCTCAACTAGACAAACCACAGGAGTCGTGTACGTTTCCTTTTGATGGTGCTGTGGGTAGGTCACTTACAAAGTCAATCAAAGTGCCAAGTCATCATTGTTTCTCTGAGCTGTTTGTGTGGGATTTCCTTGTTCCCTGCAAAAAATCAGGACCAAAATCCATTCATCAATTTATTAAGAATGTATTACTGGGTTACCCACGTTTACAGCAGCAGTTCGTATCAATGGCTTGTAACTGATCTGTAAAGCATTAGTAAATTTAATAAAGCTGTTAGTTACATGTAATAAACACCTTTATAAAGTGTGCCTTATCATAAAGTGGTATCTATTTTACTAACATTTAGACATTAAATAACGATTGATTTCAGGTGCACCGTCGTTTTTTATTGCTTCACTCAGACATATTTGTGAGGCTCCTAACTATAGGTGGTGCTGCTGAGCATTGCATTGAGATTTTTTTTATCCTGTTGCATTCAATGTAAGTAGCTGTGAAAATTATAACCACGATATATAAAAGAATCAAACCATAATAGATAAAAAAAAAAAAAAAGCAGAACAAGTTAGTTTGTTTTCTAAGGTGTACTCAATGAATTAAATCCGCTCTGCTATCTAAAACAAACAAGATTATTTGCCCAATAGGATGATCCTGCCTCCTGTTCGGGAAATGCATCCTATAATCTTACAACGAAATCTCACATGTTCAGCCTGTTTGATGGCAGCGATATTGCGGCCTGACATTTGGTGGCCATGTTTACTCCTGTCTCACTGAACATTGACAAAACTTCCTCAGTTGCTCGCCTGGCACTGGACTCTTTAGCAAACACACATACACAAAGCCTGATCTGTCTTTTCCTCTTCAGTCTGTAGCAAGTGAGGAGTGAGTGCATCACTCCCCAATTCTTGACCGCCTCATTTATTTTCACAAAGTCAGGAGGAAGAGAGAGAGGCAGGAAAAGATGAATGAAGTGCAAAAAGAGGAGGCTTTACAGTGAAATTGAGAGTTACATATAAGAGACGAAGGCAGAGAGAAGATTAGAGCTTTGGTGAGGAAAGTGGCAGGACAAGTATTTAAACAGGGAACTTGAAGTGAAATAGAAAATCACAGTGACACACCGTAATGAGATGGGGGGAGAGAGGGTAAGTGTGTGAGATGAGGGGAGGTGGGTAAAGAGGCAGAGAGAGGGGGAAAAAAAAAAGGTAAAGAGGCGTCATGGGAGTGAGAGAGTAAAGGAAAGAGGAGAAAGCAAAGTAAATTAAACTTTTTATAACAATCACTGTCAAAGACAGCCACTGGATTTAAATTTTCCCAAACCAAATTAATTATTGCAGGGTATATGCAGGAATCCTGAAGTTAAATTTAATACGGTTTTAGGACCTTTTTTTAAAGACGCTCTCCATGCAATTTGACTACAAACTATGCTTTTCCCCATAATTTAAGACTATTATCATTACAATCTTTATTTTAAAAAGACACAGGTTGTAGTAACATTACACTCCCGCTCACTGATGAAGTGATCGTAAGTTATCCTTCGCATATTTGTGGGTGATCGCCATGTGGGTGTTCCATAACAAATAATAATCACTAAATAACAGGTCAAACAAGGCTAATAGTGAAGGGAGTCGATCTGCGATTTGCTCATCCCCCCCAAAGTCAGGGTGAATCCACTGACCAGATGTAAGGGGGGTATCGTTAGGATTGTATTTTTATCTTATCCATACTCTTATCGGCCTGTTTCTTTATCAGTACTAAAGAATTGGGGGGTCATCTAAAATGTCAGTAAAATAAATAACCCAATATTCCTGACAAAATACTGAGTGACGTTTTGTAAGAATGAAGAACCGACAGTCCGTATCAGTCCTTCCTCCAGTCCTCCTCCCTCTGCTGCTGCTATGATTCACACCTCCGCCGTCTCAGCCAGCAGCTAAGTTTGCAAGAATCTTCCAAATGGTTGGATTTGTGGTAAACACAGTTAGGCTACAAAGCGATAGCTTTCATTTGAGCTTGTTCGCAGATATTAGCTTATGTGGTTGTAACAATAACTGTGGGGAAATCGCTTTTTGACTTTTTGTACTTTTTACTCGAGTTGTGGTCAATTCAAGTAAAACGTTACCTTCACTTCACCTGGTTCACTGTCTCCAAGGGCCTTAATTGTAGCTAAATTTATTTCACTTTTAAGCACTTTTTAAGACCCAGCGGACACCCTGTATTCAGTAGCTTTTTAGTCTATCAGGCTAGTTTTAACACAGATTGCCCGCTCACTACTGCCACAAGTGGAGATGATCGGCTGACCTGCCGCAGCAATAATTAATTGGTATATTTTTTAAGTTGTGCAGGCGAATTAAATAAAAGAAAAGTGGTGAAGTAGAAAAAAGTAAAGCCTGATTGTGTCCTTATTATGTACAAAGGTATTTTCATTTAACTAATTTACAAAAAATGTTTTACCTGAAACACTTCCTGTATTTCTTTGCAAAATATTTTATCATGTAGCGATCTTAACAATGACAGGAATGTTGCTTAATGACTTAATATTAAGTAGCATGGTAATTAAGTAACTAAGTTGTTTGGGTGCGACAGGTATTTTAAAGATCAGAATCTGACTCAGCCAGTTAGAAGGAACACTGGATTTACCTGCTCTTTAAGTTACAGTGAAGGCTTGGTCTCATTCCTGTAATAACATGAGAGATACTGTTGTAAATGTATGCCTGGCAAAAATACTGCTTTCATTGCTGACAGTAAACTTCTGACAGTAAAAAAAAAAAGCTGCTTTTTGTCACTTAATACACACTGGCATTTGAGAGACTGACATAGTTGTGTATTTGAGTCAAAGCCTTCAGATAAAAGCCAAATGTAATTGAGACTAAACAAGTGTGATTTCTCAGACTGCAGATACAGAAATTTTTTCAAGGTGAACCAGATGGAAAAATATGAAATCTCTATAATAAAAAAAAAACAACTTTAACTCCTCCTGTGGTGCATCCATAATTGGATGCTGGTAAATAAACAGATAAGGAATGACAATATGACACAATACAGTTTTTACAATTATAGAAATTGTCTTCATTCGTTATAATTGTTTAAAAATTCTATACATTAATAAACACTTTGAAATAGCCTTATACCTGCTTATAACTACATTATGTGTTAAAAACTGTTTATCTTCTGTTCTATACTGCTTATAAATAATAAATGGGGGTGCAACTGTGATTTAGATAAGATTGTATCATCTGCATAAAAATGGATATTATAAGTCTGTGTTGGACTACTAACATTGTTTATGTAGATAATAATGGTCCAAGCTCAGAGGCTCCAAACTTGTGGTGCCCTGTTTATTAAAAAGGGAGGCTGATCTCAGACCATAAGTACAAATCGCTTGCGTTCTATCATGTCAGGGTTGTTGAATTAACTGTAGGTATTTGTTTCACAGCCTCATGTTTTCTTGTGTCTCCATAAGAGCTGGACACTGTTTGTGAGCTCTGCATGGGGGGAATCCCGTGGGACATATCACATCCAGGAAGCAGTGTACTAACTTTCTAACCCCTGTAGCTAAGTCAACAACACATTAAACATGGTGTGCAGTTCTCTTAGTTAAATCAAGTCTGTTTTTCCACTGCACAACAGTGTGGTTTGACTCCAGTCACGCAAATATCTTTCCCTCCTCCACTGATGCTGATTAACATGTTGTGTAAACCATATTTTAGTTGTATAACATTTCGAATCCCTCTGGCATGTATCTGTGTCAATCCAAAACTATAATCCATCGCTGGGCTCTCTTGGCTATAGATAAAATGCTCCGTGGGTTTCTTCCAGGTGCTCGCTGCTACAGCGGACAGCAGCTTGTCAGTCAAAGTGAAAAGTAAAAACAGTATTACTGCAGTTTGCACAAGAACCGATGGCTTAAGAATTTAAAATAACTCCGAACTAGTTTAGTCAAGTACTCTGGTCAAAAAGCTGTTCCCAGCAGGACACGGAGGGTTGCGTTAACTTGGCTGGAGTAGCTGGGAACACACACACACACACACACACACACACACACACACAGGAGGAAATCAAAAAGCAGTCCCCATCTGTATTGCCCAGAAAGGGAAATGAACATCTGCCAGTGGAAGCTGTTTAACTCCAGGGGTACAGGGGTAGGATGGGGGATCCCAGCTGAAAAACATTTCGCTCAGCGTAACAACACACAGACCAACAGTCTCTCTCTTTCCCCTGAATTTCCTTCTCTCTTTTTCTATTTTCCAATACTAGCAGGCATTTGTACCAGTCACCACTTTAATGTATGATAATAGTGAGTGTTTATCATCAATCTGCATTCCTTCCATGCAAGTCAGCTACCACATTTTGCAATTTTTGACCATGAAACATCTTTTGTCCTCCATGATGATCACTTTGCATCTCTGTGAAGGACAGCGAGTGGGCGGCAGCTGTGTCGAGGTTGTCTGTTGTATTTGTAACCTCGTCCTCCATGTGGTGTGATAATATGAGGGGGTGTAGAGTTTGTGTGTGTGTGTGTGGGGGGGGTGTTTCCATCAGGAGGTCTGCTGTGTGTCTGCTGTCACTGATTGGTGACTCTGTGCTTTAAGCAGGAAAGGACACAGGATGACTCCTGGCCTTTTCATTTCCTCGAACACACACACACACACACACACACAGAGCTAGACTTCACCACTGACACACACTCACTTCCTAACAACAAAAAGCTGTTGTAATATCTGGTTAGAGTTTGCTGTCCCTGGATGCTTCTGCACATTGCTCGCAGTTTGTAATTGAATAATTCCTTGCGAAAGAACAAAATTAATTCAAGCTCACTGAAACTTGAGGAGAAACAACGGTTGGAAAGCATTGAGTTTCAGTTGAAAACGGATCCTGCTGTTGTGTCGTTTCAAAATGGATGTACCCTTGCAGATATTTAAGCTTCCTGTGAATGTATACAAACCATAGACTGTGTATAAAGGTGAGGGACATGTCAGCTCCCGAAAAGTGAAGCCAAAACATCTCGATCACCCCCTGGTGGCTGGCTGCAGTATAGGTCATAACCCCCCCCCCCCATGCTAGCGGATGGGACATGAGCCAAACTAAAAACTCAAAGTGCAGGTCAAATACATCTTTATATACAGTCTATGATACAAACCAGTGTCCCTTGTTCACAAAATGCTAATAGTTGTGTGGCTTTAGATATCGGCTCTTTAGATATTGGCTCTTTCATATCCTTCACTCCTTCTTGCTTTGTGGGAGCGAATGAAAGAGGTCAATAGATGATGTGTAAATACGCTGATGTGAGAGTAGTATCGATCCTGTGGCTTCACACAAACACACACACACACACACACACACACACAGACCATACATCTAATGATTTTAGCTACCTTGCCAACACAAGTGCTAAAAACTACATTTGAAACCGGCCATGCTGTGCATTAAGTCATTGTAACTACTATTATCTGCACCACTCAAACAAAAACATGCCACGTGTTTCTTTTGTATTTTATGCATGTAGCATTTCCTTTCTTGTTTAAAAAAATAAAATAAAAAATCACTTTGCGGCAGAACAAATTAACAATCTGTGACATTTTCACATTTCCATGTCAGTTCAACCCATTACATTGCTCAGCTGGTAGTTAATCAGCCCACACTCAAAGCTTTTGCAGCCTCTGTGCTGCATTTCCTGTGTAAAACGTTAACAATCTGTTTGCAGTAAAATCCAAGAAAAATAGACATCAAATTACCGTAAACACTGTTGATTAACAGATGGAAGTGCAGACACACGACAAATTGGAGTAAAAAATTACTAGAACAGTAATGTTGAGTTTAAAAGCACTTTATAGGCACACCTGCTGTTTCCCTGACCCTCCGGCTGCCTCCCTCTCCCTCTGCTCCAGATCCAGCCCTACGATAAGATCGCTGCTAGAGGCCTGCCGGACAACGTGGCTGACAGCCTGAACAAACTGGTGGTGGTGAAGCTGAACGGAGGCCTGGGCACCAGCATGGGATGTAAGGGCCCCAAGAGCCTGATCAGTGTCCGCAACGAGAACACCTTCCTGGACCTCACTGTGCAGCAGATAGAGGTACAGAAACCTATCAAGACTTGACTTGAAAGAAGAGAGGAGAATTGAGAATTATAAGAATTTCTTTTTAAGATTGAATTCCTTTGAAGGTTCATTGTTCAGTAGCTCTAAAATAGAGACTTTAGTCTGTAAAATGCTGTAAAAGACTTAAACAGGCAAAAACTAATGTGCCACTGTTGCCAAGTGCTTGCTCATGGTGGGAATTGTTGGGTCTCTGTAAAGAATATTATAAAGAGTACGGTCTAGACCTGCTATTTAGGAAAAGTGCAATGATCAGATAACTTACGTTATAAATTGGCGTTATATAAATACAATTTTATTGAAGTTTAGAAAGAACCATAACTTTGCAATCAGTGACTTTGGATGATGTGTGCACTGGTAGCAGAGATTCTTTAATTTGTTTGCTACATCTTGTAATCATGACATAAGAACTGAACAGTACGATTATGCTTAGTGATGACGGGGAAATTATTTAGAGTTTAGCCTGCACCAGCACCAAATGGCAAACAAAGTTACCAACAAACTAATGAGCATAGTGGAGCATTGACCAAATAGAGCCAGATTTCCCTCAGGATTTGGTGGAGACCAAAACAGAGCAAAAAGGTGAGTGATTATTGGCCTAAAATTCATCAGGTGAACACAAACACGACTCCAAGTCAATGCTAATGTTGCCTGCATGATGTGCAAATGAGCCGCGGTTTGCTGAGAAATTCACCATATCAGCTTTATAAAGTGATATTATGTGTTGTGTTTACAGCTTGTTGCGCTGTCCCCAAGTGGCCCAACAATCTTTCAGTCCAGGTATAAAATGAGTTACTTGGGGTTGTAACTTACGTTTATGGATTTAGAAAAATTACTTAATTCACGGACACGCGTCCTGTTGGCCATTTAGGCACGTTTTGCCTTTATTACATAGCAGATAGTAGAGTTACACATGAAATGAGGTGAGAGAGAGGGATAGGGGTATGACAAAGGTCCCTGGTCAGATTCACACCAGGGAAGTCGCAATTACATGGTCAGCATCTGAAACCTCTTGTGCACGGGGACACCCCAAACTGTATGCTAATAATGAAAGACTTTGACAGAGATTTGACCTTCTTTCTTTATTCAGTGGACTGTTTTGAATTTAGTCAAAGAATATGTTAAGCAAATATCTTAATGTGTTTTCATGTTTTCAAACTGTTAAACTGTCCACGTTCTAAATATTATTTCAGTAACGTTTCCCCATAAACATTTACCAAGAATATTATTCTGAATGCTTTACGAAATTCAAATAACTCAGTGTTTAAACTACCAGAATGATCAGCCAGACCTCTCCTCTATGTAGTTTAGAGACACAGCAGGTCTGCCAATGCAAGACTTATGAGTGAGCAGGAGACCTACTCTTACTCTTTCACTGGGATAACAGTGCAGAACAGGCACTGGGTTTGCGCCACAGACAGGCAGGGGTGCATATTCCCCAAAGCCTTGAATCCTCATTTCATTTAGGCATACGAACCAAATAAACTGTTCATTTTAGAAGAAATGATTGGTCAGGCAGCTGTGACACTTAAAGCTGTAAATTCAACTGTGGATAAAAGCTTTAATTTGAACTCCTCACAGTCTGTAAGTTTCTGTTTTCTCTCACAAGCTTCAGCGAATCACATTGTTACCGTGGCCCAAATTTGGCAGCAGGTGTTCACAGTGGAGAGACGTGGTCGGTACACATGATGTGGCTGTGATGTCAGAGTGGGACAGGCAGGTGATGTACTGTCTGATGTAATAGAAACATCCGCTCCGTGTACTGAAATGTTGTTTGCTCTGTTGTAGGGATGTTTGAAAAGTGCGCGCGTGTCTCATTCTGCTTTCAGATTGAGTTTTCTGACAATTTCAAGAGAGAAGCTTAGAGTTTCCTTTATTACCCCAAGCTAGAAAAGTACAGGAAAAATATGTGTTTATCAGAGGATTCTGGAGGAAAAAAAATACAGCCACCTCTGCTTTTCTCATGCGACATGCGTTTTTGTTTTTTTTGTTTTTTTGGAAAAGAGCTGAAGATCTTTTGAAAGGAGTTCAGTGTGATATCTGAGGGGAGCTGTAGTGAAAGAGTATCTGTTGGTGTGCAGGCGGGCAGGTCTGCGGGGTTGGCAGGGAAACAGAGACGGCTGTGTGCTGGAGGAGGGGGAGTGCGTGTGAACATGTGTGTGCTTATTTCTGCCTGACATGACATGCACAATCAAAAAAGACAAAAAGAAAGCCCACATTAGCCATACAACTGATCCCTTGATTCATGTCGGTTCAAACTTCATTCATGTTCCACAAATGAGTAAATAATAATGATAATAAGCATGCCATATTCAAGCAGCTGTTTGGAGATGTTTTGGGGAGTTTAAGTTTTGAGACAGCCTCAATATGAAGTAATCTACGATGACGCCAGAGCTTTGCTGTGTACAGCGTTGTGTAATTGAGTTTATGTAGGAGGTGTGTGGCTTCCTGGGTTTTGTGTGTGTGTGTGTTTTATAACAGCCTCATGGGACGCTTCGCTCCTCACAGCACACTGGTCTCCATTTTCTGTTCAGGTCTGGTCAGATTACCAGCTGACTGAATCAGCCTATTGAGAAAGATAGGTAAATAGGTCCCATACACACATACCGACCCATAACTGCGTTGCCTGTGTGAGAACGCCCCTCTCAGCCGCCACGCTGCCTCAATGCATATTTATTTTGGTCCAATTCAGTGCAGAGACCTGTACACTATCACTCACTGTCGAGCAGAGGTGGAAGATTGGCCAAAACTCAGGCTTCCTGGAATGGCGCCACCTGGCTGCTGAAGATTTACTGCTTTCACCTGAAAGTCTTGTACTGCATCTGTTAAGTTAAAGCAAGTTGAGTTAAGCAAGTATAACAGAGTGCAGTTCAAAGGTGGCTCTTTCAGTCTTATATGCAAGTCTTTGGTGAGGATATCTTAAAGGGACAGTTCACCCCAAAATCAATAATACATATTTTTTTCTCTTACCCTGTAGTGCTATTTATACTCCTAATAAATAAGTGCCTATGTGTAGAATTACTGACTTTAACATTTAGAAAATTTTTCTACAAACAAAACCATAACAGTAGTTTAAAAAAGATGCAATAATAGCATACAAATTCTACACATAGTGGCGTTAAGATTTCCAATGTATCCAATAGATGCACGACGCTGCGCAATAGCACTGGTTGTTTGCTTAACACTGGACAAAATGTTCAAGGCGTTTGCTTACTTTGACAGGCATTGTCATCCCTCCTGTCTTGACTCAGCACACAGCCACTGTCAACAAAGTAGAAAGCAAGAAGTGATTTAATTCTCCTTCAGTTTGTTCGTGATGCATTATGATGTGTGTGAGGTAAAGAAGGGGTGCACAAGTAAACAGTGCACCCCCCTGAAGTGTCCTGAGAGTGAAGTTAGACACAGTCCCAACACAGTTTAACTCTTGCAAATGAGAGGTCTGTGCTGGTTTAAAGCGGTTCCGGTGGGTGGCCAGCCAACACCCTTCCTGTTTTTTTTTTGTTTTTTTTAAATGGTATAGAGATGATCTCACTCGAGTTTAGAAAAGTCTAATAATTTCTTGTTTTTAACAACTTCCTCACGCCAACTTCTCCACACGGATTCATATCCCATTTCCCATCTTCCTCATCTACTCACTTTAATTTCCTCTTATCTTGGTAAAAAAAACAAAACTGCTTCCATCTCTCCTCAGGCATTATTTTCCTCCTCTGTATTCATTCTAATCACACAATCAAGTCGGGACACTGTCTCTTGGGCTGTTGTTCTCCTTAGTATTCATTAAGTGTTATATATTGATCTCGGGATTCAAATGGTTTTGGTTGTTGCACTCGGTGTAAGTCGCTGTAGTGTCAGCTAACGTCACTCCTTTTACAAAACAAGTGCAACTGCTTTAACTGTCACTTGTATTTGTATTTAAAGACAGACTCTCAAACACAACAATTCTGCATTACAAAGAAATACAAAGGTAATTTCTAATGTATACACGAAAACAAAGGGGGGGGTGACTTACATCACACTAGAACATATACTGTACATACACAAGCATACATATACATACCTGCAATGCTATATAGTATTTCTAATTTAATTTATCTTCACTCTAATCTATACAAAGTTCTACTTGTCCTGTGTTGCGTTTCCTTACAGTAACACATCAGTAGCATGTATGTGAAATTACCAACCCATCTGATCAGCTCTAACTCTAAATCTGAATGACATTTTTGCAAACGAGGCAACATTCAAATATATTTTAGGGACCTTCCATCACTACAGCTGAACTAAAATGTACAACATATGCATAAATGTTCATTCAGATCAATAACTAGTGCTCCTCACTGGCAAACAAGAGACGACTGTGCAAGATGCTGCTGGTACAGTCAGTCTTCCCTGGATAAATGATGCTAAAGGTTGCTGGAATTTATATAGTATGTGTTTGTTTGTCCCCCAGCACCTGAACAAGACTTACAACACAGACGTGCCCCTGGTCCTCATGAACTCCTTCAACACAGATGAAGACACGAAGAAGATCCTGCAGAAGTACACACACCACCGTGTCAAGATACACACCTTTAACCAGAGCAGGTGAGAGAACAGGCTAATAACACGTCCGTTACATGCTGCATTGCATAACACGGTGCAAACACTCCGGACAAGCGCTGTGCTGATACACAGTTATATCAAGCAATACGAAGTGGATGCTGAGGTTATTATACCTCATCATACCAGACATTAAACTGGGAAGAAGACTTCGAAATAAAATCCAAGATCCAAGAAAACATGTGTTAGAGTACACAGAAATCAGTACCAGTATTGGCAGATCTATTGGATACTTTCATTACCACTTAGCAGTATTGAACCCAAACGCACTGAGTGAACTCAGCTTCCTCTAATAATTAACTGGTTAATATTCAGCATCTGAGTAGCCAGTCAACAGTCCCCTGTTGTGTGCTGCTTCTGATTCTGTACTTCAACTGTCATGAACAACAGCATCCAGACAGGAAATGTCATGTAATGTGTGGAGGAAGCCATTAATATTTAATGCCTCGGTGTCTCCAATTTGTCCATCAAGGAGAACCTGCTTTTTATTATTTCCCTTGAATTATTTAGAGCACTTGTATGTTCTGTGTGCTGGAAGGAGTGCCCTACAAAGTGATGGACAGCAGTAGTGTTGGTGGGGGAGGTACTGCAGCTCTAGTATTTAATGTCAGCCCAGAGAAAGTGGTTGAAATGTCAACCAATAGGAGAACAAAGAGAAGTCTGTGGTCAAGGTTGGGAGAGTTATTCATAAAAGGTAAATTAAATTCCCTGCTCATGTGTCGTTCCAGCTGATGAGGGGAAGCAATTTGCTTTATCCACCAGACCAATCCCAAAATTGTCCAGCCACTTTCATTATGTTTTAGTCAAAACACATCTCCCTGGTTACCAGTTCCTGCAAAGATCCCAAAAATGCAAATCCAGCTAAATAGATCTTATAAAACTAGCTGTTACATTGTATTAAGTAACAAAAGAAAAGTACAGTAGTAGAGAAAATAGCTTGAAAATGATAAAAAATGAAATGCTGGATAAAATGAAAATAACTTACCACAATGAGTAGATGAGAACAGACTGAAAAACTGCGAAAGGAAAATGTACTGCTGAGATCAGTTAACAACTCACTTGTTACTGATACTGATGTAAAAGAATCCAGTGATTCTTACATAAGACCAGTAGGCGATGTGACCAAAATGTATCCCCATTGTTAACCTGCGATCGCCGCTCTCCATCACCGAGTAGCAGAGAGAATGCAGGGGCAGAGGGGTTGAATAGTTGAGTAAGTTAGTCTAGTCTGCCTGACTCATTGATCCTTTATCTGACTGAGGTTTGTGCAAGTTATGAGTCAGTTCGCTGGTCGCGGGTCAACAGGAAAAGAACCGGGAAACCCTCCTTCACCACCACCCCCTTTAAAAATGAACAAATCACCTACTGGATAAGATGTATGTTCATTGTCCTGTGCACCCTGGAAAGTGTTTATTCTGATGCAGAAATATTGGATCCAAGAAAGGAAAAACACTTTAGTGGCTGTAACAAAAGATTCTAAGACTTGGGTCTGAGATGACATGAAAACCTTTGAAGTCTATGAGCTCATATCAAAAGCCACTCATCTGAAACGTCTTCCCAGAACAGTCGGCTGGGACGGAACCTCCATTAAAAAGGCTTCCGGGCCTCCGCTGTGCAGCTCCTCTCGGCTGACCAGCTCATCTGCTCGCTGAAATATCCTCAAACTGCCAAAAACACAGCCAGCTCCCACCCTCCCATGGAGGTTTGTTAACTCAACCTGACGCAGATCCTTCTTAGAAACCCTTTGATCAGTTTAATGCGCACAGCGTTGATGGCTTGGACTCTTTGGCTTGTCGCCTCATCTGCCTTCTTGGAAAAAGTTAAAGTTTACGTCCTGACGGTGTTGTTTGAAGTCCTGCAGTGATATGAAAATACGAAATTTCCGTGGCACCTGGCATGCCACTTCGTTTGAAAGTTTCTGTGGCTTAACCTCAGATGGGGAGCAAAAAGATTTCACACGTTTTCTCTGTGTGCTGTTTATTTACTGAACATGTGCAGTCCGAGACTCACAGCTCTGCAGTTGTTGACTAAATTAAGTGAGTTAATCTCGTTTTGCTTGTAGAATGACATACTTATACTATGGCACATATAAGACATACAGACCTCGTATGTACTAACAGAAGGGGAGGAAACTGCTCATTGAGGGTCTTCAAAAACAAAATGACACTTCTTATCACTATAAGTATTCATTTAAGTCCTGAAGAATTCATGACCTCGCATCGCATGGCCTTTGAGACCTGTAGAGGGGGTTTGCAACCAGGAGTAACTTTAAACTTGGATTAAACTGGGTCGCCACCAGTAGCTCACCTGGAAGAGCACGTACCATTAAGGACATACAGCAGCGACCAATCCGGGGCCCTTTGCTGCACTTCAAACTTGGATTAAACTATATTTTATCCCACAATTATTTTGCACCAAACATTGAATTTCTAAACTAAACAGGCTTAATCCTGGTTTAAAGCTCCTGTATCTAATATGTTTATATTAACAATAGATCACATAATTACATTAAATGTGTCACTTACAGTGGAAAACTCACAGCTCATTGTTTTGGATTTACGGCCCCCAACTTCACTGCTTTGTTTCAGACTCAACGCTCTCATCGCCATCGTTTCTCAATAAAAAGCTCTAATAAACCCACTGCACACTTCTTGCTCAGCACCGAACGACAGATGGACAAAGTTAGCGACTAACTGCTGGACATAGTGAGGCATTTCAGCAGCTTAAGGCTGATCTTATTTTGGACTTTTTCCCCCTCTGTCCAGATACCCTCGCATCAACAAAGAGTCCCTCCTCCCTATGGCCACAAAACTGAGCATGAATGGGCAAAGCGCAGAAGGCTGGTACCCTCCGGGGCACGGCGACATTTACGCCAGCTTCTACAACTCGGGCCTGTTGGACAAGCTGATCGCGCAGGGCAAGGAGTACATCTTTGTGTCCAACATCGACAACCTGGGAGCCACCGTCGACCTCCACATCCTGCACCACCTGGTCAGCCAGCCCAACGGCAAGCGCTGCGAGTTCATCATGGAAGTGACGGATAAGACGCGCGCCGACGTCAAGGTATGCGGAGTAGGAGGACTGGGATTATATATACTGTAGAGCAGTGAGTGTTACTTTGTGGATTCATACTGTCAGTGTTTCTTTACGCATGGGTGTGATGTTCTGTCCTTGTTTCATGTATCAGTTTATACGGCGTTATTTTGCATTGTTTCTTTGTAGACAAAAGACATCTTTGTGCTAATGCAACCAAAGCAAATCACAGTATTGTAATAGTAGTTCATTTTTAACATCCAGTAAACAAAAGACATTAAAAATTTAACGGAAGTAGTCTTTTTGTATGGAATATTGTAACATTGCTGCAGGAGAACATTATCACAGTTGATGGTTGTTATTTTCAGATTTTCGGCATATTTTCTGTCATTAGTACGCAGAGCAGTTTGGTTTTACAGTACGTTACATCACAGTGCCGTTTTAATAACTTAAATAACCCCTTTTGGAAAACATTTTTTTAAAACAATATTTCTCAGGGAAAAGGAGCAATGTTAGTGTTGAGTTTTGAAGTCAATCATTCCCACCTCGAATGTGTGTTGTAAAGTAGCTGGCTCTGATTTTCAGGGTGGCACGCTGATCCAGTATGAAGGAAAACTGCGTCTGCTGGAGATCGCCCAGGTCCCCAAGGCCCACGTGGACGAATTCAAATCAGTCTCAAAGTTCAAGATCTTCAACACCAACAACCTGTGGCTGTCTCTGGCTGCAATCAAGAGGCTGCAGGAACAGAAGGCAATGGACTTGGAGATTATAGTCAACCCCAAGGTGAGTGAAGCGGGGACCGAAGAATGCGGAGTTTTAAATACCTCACAAATATTGTCGAACTGTCCAATGTCCATTATGACTAAACGTTTGTAAATCAGCTTAGAAATCACCGAAAAACGACGTTCCTGCGAACTCCAGAAATTGCCTGAGAATCATCCCGTTTTTAAGGTTTCTTCAGCGTCAAAGGGACCCAGTGATAGTTGTCTGTACATCCATGGATACGTTTCAAACAGGAACCTCTGATAGGGAATTGGCATACTTTTAATATTGCCAATTTGCACAAAAGTAAACAAATGTAGGCTAAAAAAAAACCGTAGCTTAGGTTGTAGCCCACAGCTGATTTACAGACTCCACGGCAACATTGTTTACATCCCCCAAAGCCCCCATACTGTGGGAACTGTAGTTCCAAAATTAAGAGCAAACTGGGAGTGTTGGGAGGCCGCAGTTGTCTGTTGCTAGTACCTCAGTAGCTAGTGCCAGTGTACATTTCTGTTCTGCATGACAACACAAGCTCTTCTCCTCAGTCAAAGTCAGAGGAATACTATCATTCTGAATTGTGCTGCTCTAGTTTTTATGTTTCTTCCTCTTCAGTCCAATAAATGATGGAGCCCATCAGAGTGAAATGACTCATGCTGTTGGATCATCCATGTATGAGCCTGAAGCCTTGAGGGGGCCAATTCAAAGCAGGCCCACACCAGGATGTCTGAGTCTGCAATAGATGCTCAAAGTAAAAAGTTTTACCACGTCCGTCCTGTCGCGTTAGGAAACATAGCTGTGAATAGTAGAGCAGAGAGATATCTGCACCACTCTCCTCTCCTGAGACCAGCACTTTTGAATAAATCATATCCCGCTAAAAAGATTCCAAACTTCCCGAGGAAACCCACATTTTAAGGCCTCTCTGTGTTTCTGCCGTCCTGCACGGCTCGAATTTACTGAGCCGCTTGTTGTCATGTGAGGTTTTTGCATACAAAGGAGAGAAAAGGAGCTTCAAACCAATCCAGTTTTCCGGTCACCTCTCTGGTGGCCCATCTGCCCTACTTGGCTGTGTTTGTGTTTAGAGGTGTGTGTGTGTGTGTGTGTGTGTGTGTGTGTGTGTGTGTGTGTGTGTGTGTGGGGTGGCATAAGAGAGACAAAGACAAATATTAACGTTTCATTTCCCTCACAGATATTTCACTTCAAAGGCCACGTCTGCGCCTCAACATTTAAAGCCGCCTCTCGCTCTCGCTTTGCTCACTGAGCTTGTTTGTCCAGCGCTCATGCACGTTTGCATAGAGTTAATTTTCACACACGTCATTTTGATGAAGCAGAGACTTGAGAAATGAAAAGGAAAATCAGGCAGCACAAATGTAACTGTTTGAATTAACACGAAGCAAAGGTTTGAGTAAATGCTTAATCCGTTGAATTGAATCCTGCGTGGTTTTCTTTCCCCCCTCATCATGATTTGTTCAAGCATGTTTTCCCTACACATGTTTAATCCTTTATATCCAAAGCTCTTGGTGACAGAGCGGTCCTGTGACAAAGCAGTGCTGCAAACTAATTCAGGGTATGCAAATCTGCAACCAGCGTAATAAATTCACCGCTGAACCGCAGCCTCATTCCTGGTTATTGCTTTCCTGGCCTATAGATGTCGTTTTCCAGCCCATGGCAAGTGTTATGTAACTGGCGAAAGCTGTGCAGAGCTGTGAGGCTTTATAAGTGTGTGTGGTCCCATCTAGGTAAGCGTGCAGAGTTAGGGGGGCCCCTTTGGTATCACACAGTACTGTAGCCTGATACGTGTTAAAACTGGGTGCACTTAGGTAAAAGCCACCATGAAGTGGTGAGTGTTATAACTCCGTCTGATAGTTATACCTAAGACCCAGATCATTATGGTATTACTTGTTATATCACTGTTGTCCTGTGAAACCTTTCCGTCTAACTTTACTTCTGTGGTTTCAGGAAACATTATCACGTCTTAATCTTTAAGAAGACAAAGATTGTACAGCCATGCTAGCAGCTCAGTGAGGCTCTACAGAGGAGCTTTGTGCTAAACGCTAACGTCAGCATGCTAACATGCTCATAATGACTATGCTGCTGCTCAGCGGGTATAACGTTTACCACGTTCACCATCTTAGTTTAGCGTGTTAGCATGCTAACATTTGAGGCTGAAGGGAATGTCGCTAGTTAGTATTGGACATATCCAAAATTTTGACCTGATGATGGCGCTGGAGGAAATGTCAAGGGATCACCAAGGTTAATAGGATCCATCCTCTGGGGACCACGTTTGAACAAAATGTGAATCCGTCTAATAGTAGGCGAGATATTTCAGTCTGGACGAAAGTGGCGGACCGACAGGCGGACATTGGCGTCCTTACGGCCGTGCAGCATGGCTGAAACTCCCTGCTGCTGTGACTGAAAACTGTACCAGAGCCTGGATGTTGGACATTTTTGGAGAAACAAGCTTTTAACCAAATGAGATGACAGTCCTTTGTGTTCACAGTGAATCGCCGATGTTTTAGATACAGAAGCTTCTGTGCTTCTGCTGCACAACTGCTGTTCAGTGATAACGTGCTTTGTACTGCATGATTCAGGGTTGTTGTTGTTTTTTTTTTTATGTAAAATGATTCAAATGTTTACTTTGGAAATTGAATTTTGGTGTGGGTTATTTTGGTTCCTCGTGGTTCATTAATGCAGTGAGCGATGGAGAGAAAAAGCAGTTACTTCTTCTTGGCGACATGAATGAGAGCACGTATTGCAAACGCCTCTTGGTCTCCGTGTTGCCGGAGACCAGCAGGCAAACACAATGTAAAGAATCAAGTTACTTTTCCGCAAAAACCAACATGTCTCCTCGCCCGCTTTGGTTATCAGACGCTTGACGGCGGGCAGAACGTCGTCCAGCTGGAGACGGCTGTCGGCGCCGCCATCAAATGCTTCGACAACGCCCTGGGAATCAACGTACCTCGCAGCCGCTTCCTGCCCGTCAAGACCACGTCGGACCTGCTGCTGGTCATGTCCAACCTGTACAGCCTGGAGGCCGGCTCTCTCAACATGAGCCCCAAGAGGGAGTTCCCAACAACGCCACACGTCAAACTGGGCAGCTCCTTCACCAAGGTAATTATGAAAACTGTGGAAAAACCATATGGAAAAAAAAAAAAAAAACCCATTTAAAGCCAGCTGTGAGTTTAGTTACTGTATTCATAGACCGTTGTCTTTTTCAAAACACTCATTGGCTCCAGAGTGAAACGAAACAAACATTAAAAGTTTAGTTCACCCAAATCACAAACATGTATAAAAAATGTACCCCCCCCCCTATTGAGTACAGCTTCAGTTTGATCTAATGGAGGTGCATAGCACTTTATTTGCTCAAAGCATCCAGAAATTCAGTCAGTCATTTTCTACCGTTGGGGCTCGCGGGTGACTGGAGCCTGTCCCAGTGACTTTGGGCCTCAGGCGGGGTACACCCTGGACAGTGGCCAACTCGTGGCAGGGCTGACACAGACAGACAACCATTCACTCTCAGATTCATCCACTAGGGGCAACTTTTGGAGTTATCAATTCACCTACACATGCATGGACGGTGGGAGGAGGCCGGAGAACCCGGGGACAACCCACCCAGGAGCGCTGCGCGCTCTGCCACCGTGCACCATAATGCGAATTCAACATGTCCTTTTTGGACTCAGTGCCTTGAAAGACGTGTTGTTTAAATAAATTGCAGTAAAAGAAATGTTTTATGCTTTAATTGAGCCAAAAGTGATACGGTATATAAATATATAGGATAATTGTGGAAATAAATAAATTGATAAATTGTTTCATACAGAAGTAAATAATTAAACAAATCATAGATCCAGAAAAATATTAAATGATTTCTTTATTTGTTCCTCTTTGGAAAAATCCATTGTCATTTATTTACTGTGTTCATTTAAGTATTCTATATGCAGCGTTAGTTGTTTTTTTGTTTTTTTTCCTTTGGCTTTACTGAAGAGGATGAAGATCTCTTTATTCGGCTGCTGCCTCACCCTTTCCATCATTTGCTTTTGAATGATAATTGAGCTCTTAACTAGAATTTAAAATATGATTCAGGAGGTTGAAATGTTTTGCCAAAGGATCCACGGGGCTGAATGAATTAAATAGATTCTGGAACGACTCACCCACTTACAGCAAGTTTCTCGTGCGCATTCCCTCTTATGTCCGTCTCCGTTCAGGTTCAGGAGTACGCGACCCGGTTCGAGAGCATCCCCGACATGCTGGAGCTCGACCACCTCACCGTGTCTGGAGACGTCACCTTTGGGAAAAACGTTTCACTCAAGGTAAACACCGTCACTCAAATTAAGATGAAACCCAAACATTAACTGTTAACCCTGGCGTGTAATAAAATCCTGTTTTTAAAAGGTTTCAAGGCCTCAAATAGCAAATACACCAAACATGTCATTGGTATTTGCTCTAAATGTGCAGAAGTCTCTTGAGTTGAGCACGATAACCCAGAAAAACCGCTGCATTATTTATTTTGGTGCCCACACTGATGGCACAAGATGCTAGAGATACACTGTTGGTATAAAAAGAGGCCACGATGTCTGACTTGCAGCTTTTTAAAATTCCCATATTCATTCACGTGGCAGAGACGAAATGCGAAGAGACACTCGGAGCAGCTCGAGGTTTCCGAGTTGCAGAGATACATCTTTAACCTTTAGTGACCTTTCTCTGTAAACCAAGTGTAATCCTGAGAGATTCTAATCTGGTTTCAACTCTCAGGCCATTGTACATCTTAGCCAGGAATGGACAGAGTACCGGGAAATTGTGCTCAAGCAAAAGGCAAAATGTACTTTTCTAAAAGTAAAAACATCTCGGTGTAAACGTTACTGCGTTACATTTTTAAGAGGGGGAGTAACGAAAAAATGTGATACGATACAACTATTAAACTGAAGAACACCTTCAGGCTACGCAATAAAGTGCATTAAAATGTCAGTGTATTCAGAATAGTGGAACAACAAAACTGAGACTCTTTAACAAAAGTGACCGACAATAAATGAAGAGCTATTAAAGTGAGGGCCATTATTGCCATGCTGAACTTCAACACTCTAACAGAAGAATAGAACAACATTGAGGCAGACAGCACAACGTCATCCTGCAGGTCTGCGAGGCACCGCAGAGTCCTCCACAAAACGTCTCCGCTCGTCCCTTCCCAAATCAAAATATACCCGGTCCGCTCGGGCCCACTACAACCGGCGTCAGTGATTGTCTTGCTTTAATTAAATCTTGGTTTGAAATGGCCTTCCTGCCGTCCTTTCTTCACTCTGACAAACGCGACCCTCAACTCAACTTCCTCCTTTGCAGGGCACCGTCATCATCATCGCCAACCACGGAGATCGGATTGATATTCCGGCGGGCTCCATGCTGGAAAACAAAATCGTATCTGGCAACCTCCGCATCATGGACCACTAACACCTTTTTCACGGCCCCCCCCTCCACACACACACACACACACACACACACACACACAGAGCACCCTTATCATGTGACCCAGTTAACTTTATCCCAGTCATGTGACCCGTTTGTCATGTTGACCCGACACCAACAGACTGTGAGAGGAAGTGGTTTTGCCCTGAAGGCTGTGTGTGTTTTCATGTGCAGTGCTACTCTGCAGCCTCACCATTAGGAAGTAGTTTACATGTTTGACGGACAGAGTGCTCGTAGCAGGGACATACTGCCCTCTTCAGGCTGTTTATTATATGATTGAAACATGTAATAGTATTAACAATGAGCTTACGCATAGCTGTCACTTTAAAAAATGACCTATACCCATGATTGAGAGAAAAACAACTCAGATTATATTTTTTATTCTTCTTTAACCGTAGTGAATTTGACGGTTTCTTGGCCAGAAAACCTGCCAAAATAGACCCAAAATATAGTACTACTGTAATAATATGAATGGGACTACACGTCAAAGAACCAACCGGATGAATTTATCATCCTCTTCATCGTCAGTGTGCTCTTACAGCACTGCTAATGCAATCACATAGTGCACTTACATAGAGAGGTAAAGTCGTGGTTTCTGAAGTTACGGGAGAGTTTTAACCATTTATTTCAAGCACACAGACGTCAACTATGGGATTCAACACGGTTCCACAATTCAGCCTTGACGAGATATGTTCAACTGAAAGACACATTTGAAGTCATGTGCAGGTCCATTTTTGGTTATTTATCCATTATCTAGGCTCTTGAGTGAAAGCCTCAGAGCAACAAATTAACTTCAGGTGCGTTTCCATCCACCACTGCGTCTTCAATTTGCGCATTAATAAAAACCTGAGTGGAAATAAAAATGAAACGTTTTTGAGCTTGGCCGAGGAGTGAAAGTTATCGATAAACGCAACATGCAACAAAGTGCAATGGAAACAAGACTCGACGAATACATCGCGAAGGCTGTGATTTAAGCTTCTACTGACGAGACGAAGACAACGAGACTGCAAAATTAATACATGAAACAAACGTGTTTCAAACATGGCATCTGACTGGAGAACTGGTGCCAGCAGTGGATGGAAACGTGCATTCATTTGCATTTTTCTTTGCGAAACGCGACTTTTGCCGGCCTGTTGTGTGGTGCTGGGCAGGCAGCGTGGAGCAGGCTCAGCTGCTTTCTGCATCTGAAAGATTACACTGAGATGAGAGCGGAGCTGAGGGGGACTGCAAGTTAAAACATCAAAATTAGATATTTAGAAATAAATGGGTAATAACCGACTTCCTCGAGCATAGAGCATACACCTCCAGTGTCCAGGCTAGCCTTGTCTTGACTAAAAAAGGAGTTTGTGCCATAGAGGAGAACATGTTACTACCCATCTGATGCCTGAACATCCTCCGTCTCCGCCTGTTTGGTGCCATTGAGCTTTGTCACGATATTCCTGGATGAAGACCGTAGTGATCCCTATCCAGGCGCGATCACAATGCCAGTTTTATGTGAGAATTGAAATTTTTAAATCATTTTAATGTGAAGGCCTGTATTTGTGATGTAGATGATGACAAATATCAACAATGTTGTGCATTATTATTATTATTATTATTTTTTAATCCAGTGTGTTTGCTCACATTTTGACCTTAATGTTGTATGAAACCTCATGCCTCCATTACAGTGTCAAATCTCTCCTGGCGCCCATTATTCAGCATTAACTCTCCACACAAAGCATGACAGGAGGTGCGACGAGTTCTGCAGTGCTGGTTTACACACACACACACACACACTCGCAGATTCAGACTGTAGACGTGAGAATACTTGAGATGGGTTTGACACGGTCGGACCAGAGGCCCGAAAAGCAATAAGTGTTGATCTGTGACGGTGACGAGCTCTCAGCCCGGTCCAGCCTCCTCAGAGCTGAATAAAGTGCAATATGACGTAGTGAGCATGTGTCATCTGTTGTATCTGCACACCCACAATCACTTCCTTCTTCACATAACCTAATCCAGAACAGGGATTCAGTCCAGTGGCACCCAAGGGCGTCATGAGTGCCATCACAAGGGTATCGCCTACGGATGAAAACGTGACCTCAGAATCCGCTTTATTGGCCACGTACGTTTACACATACAAGGAGTCTGACTGGTTTTGTCGTTGTCCTTAATCTATTTGATTTATCTGCTGACCCTTTAGGGCTTTGGATCCACTGCATTAAACTACCAAGCTTTTTAGAAAGTCTAAACATAAGTATTGCTGCTCACGCATTACTGCACCAGTAATCAGTAACAATCCAATGTCATATTAAAATATATCAGTCACAGGGGCCGTGTTGTAGCAGGAGGAGTGCTTTTTTTGATACTTTAAAAGAAAAATATGACTGCTGATACGAACGCACTTTTAGAAAGTAGGATGAATGCAGGACTTTTACTTCTAATGGAGTTTTTTTAAACTGAGTAAAGGATCCGAATACTTTCCCGTTAAAATGCAGTGGAGTAGAAGTATAAAGTAGCATGAAACAGAAATACTCCAGAAACGTACAAATACCCCAAAAATGTACTTAAACACATTACTTAAGTAAATGTACTTGGTTACTTTCCACCACTGTTTAACTAATGTTTGAGGCTGTATTGGATGGTGAGGGCATGAAAGCTCCTAATGCAATGCAACACAACACCGCTGCAGACGCTGGCCTCAGTCTGAACAAAACGTCCTCTTCTATTACACTACCTCCTTCAGGTCTCCCAAATGTGCAGAATTGAATTTCCTTCCTCATAAAACACAAAGCAGCGAAGCTCCACGGCTGTTTTTTTTTTATTATTATTGTACAATATCCACCTTCTCCGTTAACTGGTTTCTGAGCTGCAAAACAAAGAGACTTTGTTAGCTTTTGTGATCATATCGTTGCTGCTGATGCAAATGAATCCCAGCACGCCGTGAAATGTGTCACTTTTACACTTTATTGTTTAAAGTTGTTACAAAAAAAAAAGGGTTGTTTTTTTGTTTGTTTTTTGCTGGAAACATTCTTTGCTTTCGCCTTTTACAAGCACAAGGAGACGGCGGACAGGAGGAGAAGAGCGAGGGGGAGGGAGGGGGGAGGCGGACTGACGGACGTGTGTTTGTGTTAAAACCAGGGTTGAGATAACAGTGCGGAGACCGAGGGAAGCCCTTACTCACACACTTCAGCCACACACAGAGGGAGACTCGGTGCCTCAGAGGCCACGGAACGACACAAGACTGGGTGAAGGAGAGGTCGAGACACGAATCCTTCAATCCAGAATAGATTTGTTTTTGTTTTTTAAGTACTTATGAGGTATCCCTAAAAGACCGTAGCAGTGTGTGTGTGTGTGTGTGTAGATGTGACACTGGTCAGTGCTTTTCTCCCTGAGGTGAGTTAGTGTGTTGCAGTCCGAGCACTGGGGGGGTGAAAACAAAAACTACTGTGTGGACAGATCGACACACACAAACTAAAAACTGCACAATCATCATAAGTTACAATCTCTCTCTCTAGCTCACACACACACACACACACACACACACACACACACAACTGCAGAAGCTGTTGCGTGCGCCGAAGAGCGTGTTGTGGACAGTTTTGGACAGCGACTCTGATCAGCGAGGCGGCTTCACTGTTGGGTCGTCTTCTACAGTTCGGCTGTGTGTCTCCCTCTCGCGTGGCTGCAGGAGTGAAGTGGACGGGGCGCGGCGGGACGCGCGTCCTGTGTCTGGGAGAACTAGTGCTTTCGCAAAACATCAGGACGGTGTGTGTGTGTGTGTGTGTGTGTTACTGTGGCGGCAGCGTGAGGGGTCGTGGCTGCTTTTACAGTTTGGGTTAGTTTTTGCGCTCGCATGCGCCGCCTGCGGTCGTTCTTGATCCCTGAAGCAGCAGCTGACGTAGCATTACTTGGAGGTCTTGCGGCGAGCATAGGGACGCTGCGGCACGGCGCCTCTGGCAAATCAATACAAAATTGATCGCAAAAACATTATTCTTCAACGCATGTGTATATTTTGCCCGCCTGTTTTTGTCTCCTGAAAACTAAATATGTGGGTTTTGAAGGGGAGAGCTGAGCGGTGTGGGGAAAATATCTTGTACCGAGCGTCATCACAGTGTTTCTCTTGTTTGTACATAAGTGGGAAAAGACAAAAGTAATGCCGTCGCTTGTTATTAAGGTCCTCCGACGGTAATTAACTACAGTTGAGTAAATGTGTTTGTGTCAGCTGTCATTATAGCAGGAACAATCGTACATAACTATTTGAAAAAAGGGACAGTTCACCCCAAAATCAAAAATACTGATTTTCCCTCTCACCTGTAGTGCTGTTTATCCGTCTAGGTTGTTTTGGTCCGAGTTTTGGCGATATCAGCCGCAGAGATGTCTGCTGTTTTTGAATATAATGGGACTGTACGGCACTCGCCTTGCCGTGCTAAAAGCGCTAAAAAAACAAAAAATGTATTTGAACAACTCAACAGCAATGTCTCAATGTTTTTTTTTTTTTTTACTGTCCCTTTAATGTTCACGTACACACACAACTGCACGTGCAGGCACACATTTGCGAGGCTGTTGTCCTCACATTTTCCAAGACACTGTGTGTACGAGTCCACCTGCATTGCATCTGTAGGTAAATAAAGAGGAAACAAAAAGGGGACAAAGTGAATAGTGGTTTTGTTTGGCGCTTTGAGCACCATCGTTTTAGTTCTAGTCCCATTATATTTAAAACCAGGATTTCACCAAAACAGTCTAGATGGCTAAAGGTCAGCTACAGGTCAGAGCAGAAATATGTATATGCGGGGGACCTTTATTGCGTGGCGTTCCCCATCATGTCAGCTTTCTAATGGGTTTCTAATAAAGCCAGAAAATGGCCCAAAAACACATGAAAAGGTAAACAAATAAAACCACAGTTCATGTTAAAACAAGTAACATTTAGCCCTAATGTGGGCTAAACTGGTCAATTTTCGATGGAGAATTAGAACTGCAGGTAGAAGTGGCTGCGTGGTTCGGGAGGACCTAAATAACAAGCAACCAGACGGCAGCCAAGAGTTTCTTTTTGTTGTTTGGCCACCTCACAGACTTCCGTGGTTAATAATTAAACTGCGGTCCTTCATTTGGGGTCTACTTACTTTTCAACGACACACGCTTGTACCAACTTGATCACAAATCCATCTGCTGGCACCATTCCTCGATACAGCTGCTGGTGAAGTTAGCAGTCACCAGTTAAAACAGCCCTGCAGCCCGTTTAGACGCCGTTAATTGCACTCGTTAAAATTGTCGGCTTTAATATATATATATAGATTCAAAAATAAAAACCTGTTTCGCCCCAGTGACCGTTATTAGAAAGCTATTAGAATATATAAATATAACAGTTGTCATCATAGTTTCCAGTCTACAAAAAACAAAATGAAAGAAAGAACAGGCAGTCCTGATATTTTGTATTCACATGGTCGAGCTGGCCACCCCTAAAGTGCTCCACGGGGACCACGTCAACACACACACACACACACACACACACACCCATATAGAGAATGTTGCCGCTTGAAGCCTCGCGTGTGTTTGTGTGCATCAAACCTGAGCTACAGTTGTCCTTTTTTTCTTGAATGTGTTTTGACTTCCTGCACTGTTACCAAGTGGCTTCCCTTCAACTGCCCCCCCCCCCTTCTCATTATGGCTCAGCAAATCACGACTACTATTTCAAATCATGGCTGAAATCATGATCTGCCTCTAATGGGACGCACGATTACTCATGGGTGGCAGCAGCCGGAGTGAACGTTTTCGTTTCATTTAAATAAACAGTCAGGATGTTACTATTATTTATTTCTCAGCTCAATGTTGAAATTAATACTGATCAGAATACTGTATCTGGCAAAATATTGATTATCATTCTTGCTGTAACTGTGCAGGTAAGCCCATTTTAATGACATCTGCATTCATATTTTTGTACCATGAGTTTCTGTTTCCACTTTTACTTGAATAAAAGGTATCCGACCAGGTCTGGTTAGTGAATGTGTGTGTGTGTGTGTGTGTGCCTGCTCGATGTGCTACATAGCTAAGGTGTCATGGCTGACCATGTGATCAGTAAAAGATTCACTCACCCACAGAAAACGTTTCGCTCGGACTTTAAAGGGAGGGAGCAGACGTTCAGGCTGTCCGGGGGTTAACGCAGACGCCTAGAAGACTCGGTTTCCCATAATGCTTTAGGAGGCGTCCGTTCCAAATCTATTGCTTTGAATGTGAAAAGGCCGTGGTGATGCCTAATGGGACAGAAGTATAACTGAAGGGTTAACACACACAGCGAGAGCACGCCAGAGCACGGGGTGTATAAATACGACAAACAGATCTGAGAGGTGAACAAAGGGGGGAGGACACAGAACGAAACCCACAGAACTTTACACGTGATTATACTGTATTTTCCAATTAAAATGCTAAATAGTACTGACAGATAAAGGATGAAGCATGGGTCCTGGGCCATAAATAAACATCTTTGTTTAAATTAGCTCTAAGAGATGTACACAGATGTATATTGCAACAATAAACATGAATAAAAACCGCATGATTGCACTACGGTGTGTTAGTAATTCCGAAAATACTGTTGTTGAAAGTTCTTTCCGAGAAACAAACAAAACATTTACCCAGCAGTGTTCTTGGTTTGGTTTTTGTGTCTCTGGTTTCACATGAAAATATAGAAATCTGTGTTGTCATTCATGAAAAAGCAATACAAAGGTCACTTAAATATGAGAAAGAGACAAAAAGTCCAGAAAAAAGTTTGGTTTTTTATCTTGACTGCAGAGGAAAGAAAACCAATCTGCGTAGCTCCCCGTCTTCAATGCAGGGTTGGCGTCCAGCCGAAAAGCTCTGCCTCACGCAAAGGATGGTGGGACGTGTCCCCCGCTAGTCGAGGGGTCCCTGGAAGATGAGTCTGACGTAGCCCTGCTCCCCAGTCAGCTGTTGGGCACAGAAGGGGCAGGCGGCGTGGAAGGTGTGTGTGCCGTGCGGCAGCGGGATCTGACTCCAGAAGCCCGCCGTCTTCTCTGAACAAACATGGCCGCAGGGGTTAAAGGCGTGAGTGGGCGGGGCGGCGTCTACGTAAAACCCAGCCTCGCAGCCCAACCACAGCGGCACGTACGGCCCCTTAGCGCGGCACATGGGACACTCCCTGTGCCGGCCCTCCCGGCCCTCCCTCTCCTCGCGCTGGTTGCCCCAGTTGTGGTAGCCGTGCACGTGGCCGCACTGGAGGTAGACCCAGGGCTGCTTCTCGTCCGGCGTGTCCTTGCGACGCATGGAGGGGAAGGCCAGCGTGTTGAAGCCCACGGGACACTGCGGCCGGGCTGCGTTGATCTCCTGCCGCAGCGCCTCCAGGTGTTTGAGGGTGGGAGTGCGCGCCAGGCCTTCAGCAGTGCGCCACAGCAGAGTCGCACCGCAAAGGTCGATGAGAGAGCCGTCGACCAGCTCCTGACTCTCGGCCTCCACCTGGAACAGAGAGACGTTATGGAGACAACCGTCGTAGACAAATACAAAATAAAGCAGGTCCCACTAAACCCCAAACAAGACGAAGAGCCACATTCTGAACTTGTGACGGCGCCAGATGTTCCTTGTGGAGAACATGAACGTCTGTGTACATTTCACACGAAACCAGAAAAATGTGAAGCTCATGATGGTGTTTGATAAAAAGTCCGGAGATCACCAAAGTGAGTGCGATTTCATGTCAGTCCATCTACAGCAACAGTGGCTGAGGCTGACCGACCCACAGTGGGGTCCCTGCAGACCTGCTGCAGGCTTATTGTACGTTCACTGACTTTCGGTTTATCATACCAGCCTCCTGTCAAAATACTACAAATGGGAACTCCCCTATTGGGGCGAACCTAGCCTTGTAAAATGACAACATTAGGGATGCAACTACAGATTATAAATCGATGAATCTGTTGATTTTTATTTTGATTAAATCGTTTGAGTTTATAAAGTCCACAAAATAATGAAAAAAGTCCATCAAAAGTCTTGTTTTGTCCAACAAACTGTACAAAACCCAAAAATGTCCCCTTCAGAATGATAAAAAAAAAAAAAAAACAACACACAAAAGCAGGTGATATTTCGTTTTTTTCAGGGATTTCAAAATATTCCTACGGTTTTTGTTTTGCTTTTTTACTTACGATATATTGTACCGACATTGTACTGATTCTGCCTCTGTGATGGGCTAGCAACCTGTCCTGAGTGTACCCGCCCACACCTTTCACCCAATGCATGCTGGGATAGGCTCCGCCGCCATCGGTCTGTGAATGTGAGTGTGAATGGCAGGCTTTGTTCCGGTACGGTACAAATGCACTATATAAATGCAGTCCATGAACCATTATTATAGGATAAGCAGTTCAGAGAAGGGATGGATGGATATTTCATTGCCACCTGATTCAAACATGGAGGTTTGCAGTACTCATCTGAGCACAGTAGGTGGCAGTGTAACACAGGCATTTCCATTTCCCCCTCAGAGAAACATGCAGGGAGGAGGCAGGGGAGTGACAGCCGGAGGCAAAATGACAGGAGGAAAGCTGCTGGAAAACTTAGTAAAGTGCAGTCTTGAAGTCTGGAGGCTAAACGTTTCGATAACCAGAGGACAAAAGCAGAGGATGAAGCAGGGAGAGGGATGCAGGATGACAGCGAGGGAGAAAACATAATGCACCATTTTTTTTTTTTTAAGTGATACACAGATGAGGGCAGGAGAAGCTCCCGGGGTCTCCGGGGAGATCCCTCGTACCAACGCTGGTGTTCAGCTCACTGCGTGTCTCGCGGCAAACGCATTTCTGCCACGGGTTGACGAGTCCCCTCCTGGTGGCAGTTTTCAACCTTTATTTATCCACGGGCAGGTTCGCGGAGCTCAGGTGCGCTCTTGTATGTCCGCGATGGCCTGTTTCCCACTGACGCCGTGACACGCACGCGTTCACATCAGCCCAGTAAAACCAGCCCGCCTGCTGCTCGCCAACAAGCTGCTCAACTGGGACGGGTAAGAGTTCAGCGTCTCGCTCGAGGGAAACAGTTGTTGTTGTTGTTGCTGTTGTTGTTGCCCCCCCCCCCCGCTCAGATTTTCACAGCTGTTTAAGCTGATTTCAAAACCAGCAACTTTTGGGTCACAAGGCCGCTCCTCCAATCATTAACCCGCCGCCACGTCAACAAAAAGGTGAAAGTATGAAAGACTGTATGTCCAATCAATAAATAACCACACTCAATATTAATGATCGGAGGGCTCTGGGTCGATTCAATCCATGTAAACATCCACACACTCTCCGCCCCGACACACAGTTATAATTTAATTACAAAGAAGCGAATCATTTATCAGCACAAAAGCTTTTATTAAACACGGCAGGAGTTCAGGCACCCTACTCTGCTCATTTATTATACTTTACAACAGCCCCTGCAGCAGGCTCAATGAAAACCACTGTGTGTGTGTGTGTGTGTGTGTGTGTGTGTGTGTGTTAACTGCACTGTAAGATCTTCGTAATTAAGCTGGCTTCAACCTTGTGTCTAACTGCAGAAGGACAACCAGCTGCCCTGCTGGCAAGGTCGAGGGAGTCTGTCCAAAAACTGAAACGAACCTGCACCGACTCTTTTTTTACCTCACAAAATATCACACAATATCAACAGCACACCTCGGGTACCTATTAACACACACACATAAGTAAGCCCAGACAGGTTTTTGGCAGACTTGCTGAGACGACTTTTTCCCTCCCTATTCAATCAGAAAGTCCTTCAGCTGTTGACCTTCACTAACACAGGGCAGCTATCCCATTAAAGAGCCGTGAGGAGGGGGCAATACACTAGATGACAAAGCTGGAAGAGGTTTGTATAAAATTACTGTAAATTGTTAGTGCAACTGAAATCACACTTAGACGTCTCTTTTTGCAGTCAGAATGTCAATCACGTTTTATTAAATGAACTGTTTTCATTATTAAAAGGAAGAATGTGCTCCTGCTGAGCGGGTAATTAGCTATCCAGCCTGCACATTTTACGGCAGAGGTGCACTTTTCCCACAACAGGTGGTGCAGGACAAGCCGTGTGTTCATGTTTGGACGTTAGACAAGAAGGAGACTTCAGCAGGAAAGCGAACGAAGGCTGTTGTTCACAGTCTGCGGCTGAGCAGACACGTGAACTGTAGCAGGCAAAACACTACACGTTATTTAATTTCAGCTGGACTTGAAGTATGAACTCCCAAAGACTGTACTTTTCCATCTGCAAGTCAGTAAGTGCCGATTTGATTCTAGTTTTTACACATGCACAACAGTACCTACAATAAACATAATCCTTCAGAATGTATCTAAAATTCTCTCCATCAACCAGAATGACACGAGGCTCTCCACTCGTTCAGCATGACAATCATCCCCCATCATGTTCTATCACCGCAAATGATGAAAAGAGGTGCTTTCCCATAGCCGACTATCTAAATTGTCAATCAGCTGTGAAATGAGTGGTTTCTATAGTGGTGGATAATGCACACGCAGTTAACTCTCTGGATGGTAAAGGGCAGGTGGAGATAAGAGAGCTGTTAATTTGTGCTGCGCTGGCGAGACTTGAAAAACAGGTGGGACACCAGATAAAGAGACGGATTAATGTTCGAACTGCGGACATGCTGACTGTGTGCCGGTGAATGATGATGTGTACGAGGCAAGATGGAGAGGGGAGGAATAGAGGTAAAGAAAGACCTAATTAAACCCACCACCAACAACCTTAAATACAAATGCCACAGGTGGCCACGAGGACTTAACGGCGGAGGTGGTGCCATTGGCTGAGAGGCCCTGGCGTCAGCTTGAGGATCCCCTTACAAGGTCCTCTTATACACAGCTTTGACAGTCGGGTCTGTTGCCATAGAGACGGCATCCCGGTAACCTCCTGGTGATGTTAAGCTGTGACTGACCTCCCGCTGCCTGAGCGAGGTAATGGATGATAAGAAAGAGAGAAAGGAAGACGCTCTTTTTGTAGAAAAAGCAGTCGCTAAACAACATTTTTTTGGGGATCATTTGATAAAATCAGATCATCCAGTGGACACTTTGGATGACAAGCCGCTTCTACCAGCAGTCTCTACTGATGTCCAACTCTTACACTAACCAGTTTGCTCATGACGTGATGCGAAAACAATGTGACAATGTGAAAGGGGTCGCTCGCAGTGATGAACCTACAGAAAATTATCACCTGAATCTGTAGATCCCCTCGGCTTTACGGAGCTTTAAGAGTGAGTTTCAGCTCATCGCTTAGCTGTCATGTTGTCGTTTTATTTTAGCAAAAAATAACTGTACACTACCTGCTGAGCCGCAAACAGACACAGTTAGCAACTAGCTGGGGAATATTATGCAGCATTTAGCTGCTAAAGAGCCAGATATCTCCCTCAGGAGTTGGTGGAGACCAACAGGAGCTAAACTTAGAGGGACTTCCAATTCATGACTCTAAATGAATGATAATGTTGCTCCATAACTGCTGTCAATGTTGTGCTCACAACTCTTTTCCCCAAAGTGGCCAAAAAAAATCAGTTTTTGCAGGTTTCATAGTAGATAGTTGTCAACTGCCAGGGTGCCAAAAAGTCTCGCCTCATTTTTGCTGTGGTTAGTGAGGTCATCATCATCATGCAGTCTTAAAAAAAAACAGTTCTAACCTTTAGAAAACCCAAAAGCACCGTTCCTTTCCAAAGCAGTGATCTCAACACACCCTGAGTGTGAAAGACAAAGCTCTTCAGTCGTGGATTCTCTGAACGCACCACTTTCAGTGTTTCGCATTTTTTCCTCACCATCTTTCCCCGCTGCTGTGCTGAGCGGGTCTCCCGCAGGGTGAAGACGTTGCCGCAGACGGAGATCTCCCTCCAGACGCCTGGTTTGGAGTCCTGGGTGAAGCCGTTTCGCGGGTGCATCACCAGCACGCCGTTGGTGGTCAGCCCGTCCATTTGACCATCAGGGGTCTTCCACTTGGCAGCCTTCTCCTGAGGAAAACGAAGACATGGGAAGGTGTGATCATTCATTATGCAGCCCTGAATCAAACATCTATAATGCCTATGTCATGTATTAATGGTCACTCAGTTGTCTAACTTTGACAGTTTGACAGGGCATTGGTTGTTGTCCTTTCATTCAAGAAGAATAACGCTGGCTTCTGACATTAAATGAAAAAAGATGATGAAAGCCTACGTGACTGGAAAGAGAAAACGGATTAAAAGTTGTAAAGGAAGACTTTTATCTTTCATATTACCAGACAAGCGGGATGACTCTTCTTTCCTCACCTATTTTCCTCTTTATTTTTCTGTCCCATTTCCTTGCGGTTCTTTGGTGCTTTCTCCTTTTCTCTTTCTGCCTTTTACTCTCTCACACTCGCCTACATGTGTCTGAAGCACCAGACGGAACACAGCTCACCCCTAAGAAGATGTTCTTGGAGGAGTCGAAGCCTGCGGCATAGATGCGTGCGGTGTAAGGCGGCGTGCGCTGGCACATGATGCGGCAGGCGAAGCGGGAGATGGTGCTCTGGACCGACTGGGTGTCTGCGTTACTCTGGCTGCCCGCCACCGTGTCCGTCACAACAAAGTCTATGGGACTCTCTGTCGATCGACCGATCTGGTGAAGAGCGATGGAAATTTGTTATAACAAGTTTCAGACACGATATCAAGATTAGTCAACAATGCATTGCAGCTATGGGATAATATATTAAACTATCCCCTCTGGGGAAGTAAGCTGGAAAAGAGAATAACAACAGAAAAATAAGAGGCAAAAGTCATTACAAATAATGAATGCAGAATATGTTGTAACATGGAATTCATTAAAAAGTAGAAATATACCAAGAATGAAATAGGTGGATATTGATGAAAAAAGGCATGGTACAGAGAGAAGGACTTTAATGGAATATTAACTAGAAGATATAGCAGAGAACATCTGCTATTTTTATCAAAAATGTTATGCTTTCTTTTTTTAAACTACATGTAGGCAGATGATGTTGGAGAGTTTTTCAGCTGGTTCTCAAGCATTGCTGAAACCCACAACCTTGAGGACATTCTGTACTAAGATGATGGGTACTTTGCTGCCCCTGACAGCTACCTGCATTACCACTGTACTACAATCACTGTACAGGACGGCCTCCTGGAGTGTTAATGCTATAATCAAGAGAAGAACATGACGACTTTGGAGGAACATTTTGAAAAACGCTCTGTTAGTAATGTTTATCATGTGACATGAAAGAAAGCTCAGAAGCAGCCACTAAAGAGACACTATGGTGGTTTTCTCAACTTTATGCCAAATTTGGTACTAGCAGTTCCTGTTTGCAATTTATCCATGGATGTACAGACAACTATCACCGGATGAATCTGATTCTGAAAACTTAAAAGCATGATGATTCTCAGGGAAGTTTTGGAGTTATAACAGGCGTCTTTTTCCTCTGATTTCTTAGTGGATTTAAGGATGTTTATTTGCAAAATGACATCAGAGATAACTATATCCTCTGGAAGAGTAAGTCACACTGAATCTGAAAATATGTGTATTATGTCTGTTTGACTGAAGTATGACTCCTGAGAAGGAGTGCAAATGGTTTCAAAGTATGTTTTTTTGGGGGGTTTCTTTATTTGACAGGAACAACTGAAGAGAGACATGGAATGTGGGAGAGAGAGGGGATGACATGCAGCAAGGGGCCACGGGTCCGACTTGAACCCGTGCCGCTGCATTACGGACTAAGCCTTGTACGTGGGGCTTGCGTTTTTAGAACACCAGCATGCCCCTTGTACACTTTTGCCTCGCATCTCTACCTCTTTGTCCCCTGCAAAGGCGCGCCTCACAGTTTGAAATCCTCTGCTCTAACACATTCAACAGCTCCAGCTCTATTACTAGCCCCTATCTTAAGCTGTATGGGTGAGTGCAGCAAGCAAAGTGGAAAACATAAGGACTGTAACTGGTTGTAAAACTCCAGTCCTCGTGGTGAGAGATGAGGCTTGTTACCTGGAACATGTCTGTATTGCTGTCATAGGTGTACTCCACCACCACCGTCTGGACTCGAGACAGAGTGTAAGAGATGCTGTGCTGGTCTTTGTTGCTTATGGCCTGATGGGACAGAAGGAAGAAAGGATAGATGAATACAGAGAAGAGACAAAAGTAAAGCCCTTTAGATGCTCTCAAATCAACCCCTTTACTGATAATGTCCACGAGGGTTTAACCTGAAGATGCTTTATTGCAAAAACACCTCTGACATCTGCTCACTGATCCTTACAGAGATGCGCATAGGAAAGGTGGGGGTGGGTGAAGAGTTCAGTTATGTAGTCACTAGCTGGACTTAGCACAGCCTCAACATCTTTTCGGTGAGTTAGGACCACCCAAAGGACAGAAAAGGACAATCACTCTTCCAGACTCTTTAAATTACTGCAGCCTGGCCTGTGTGTGTGAGCAAGTGAGAGTATAAACGTTTGTGTCCACAGTGAATCCATGAAGTGCAGATGTTAAACCAAAAAAGAAAAGGCCCTCACTCACACTCACTCACCCACCCACACACACAAGCCTTACAATTCCCTGTTCATTTAACAGATTTTGGAGGATTTCTGGGCGGCCTCATAACTGATGTTGGAAACACACGGACATGTGCTTAGAAAATGCTCAGCTACCGTCCACTGCACCGTTCACATGTGTTTCTCTTATAAACCTTCCGCGTGTTCCAGTTAAACGCTGCGTAAAAGACGTTGTTCAAATACCTTTTAAACTTCAACAGGGCCGTGTACCTGCCCGTTTTCCCCTTTCTGCTAACTCAGGGAAGCTTTGCTAAACTCTGCCCATTTCCTGTCGTGCCGATTGGGTGAGTGTGTGTGATACTTTAATATCACAGAGCCAGAAGCAAACTGAATTTCCTTTGGTGGAGCAGCGCAGGCCAAATCCACCGAACGGGTGTGTTTTATTTGATGATGTCAGAAAAAAACAAAATCGTACACCTACAAAGGTGATCCTTTTTAAGAGAAGGAGAAAAGAAAGCTATTTTCTAACTCATACATTTGTATTTTTGTATCATTTGTATCATTCTGTATGTTTGTAATATGTTCCATGAAGACTATATCCATGAAACTCAATTAAAACATAAATCAACACGTCAACTTTCAGTTAAAGAAGAAAAGGACTGAAACTGCTGATGTGTAGGGTTTCGAGGACTGCAGTTTTGTGATCCCTGGGATGACTAACTGATACTGTATTGTGTGTTTCTGTGTGTGTGTGTGTGTGTGTGTGTGTGTGTGTGTGCGCGCGTTTCACCTTGGCTGCCTGTGGAGAGCAGGCGACGTGAACTGTGCTGGGCTTCACCCCATTTGCCTTCGGTCTCTTGCAAAGTGCAAAACGGCTCTTACGTCGGCCTCGGTCTCCGTTGGGCAGAGAGCCATTGTACCTGCACATACATACGCAAGCGCACGAAAACATAAACACACACACACAGACATACATAAAACAATAGGGCATTATTGTCTGAGCAGCAGCTGCGTAATACACTGGGAAATGGTGGAAAATGCTTGAGGCATTTTGGTTCACTCCCTCCATGCCCCTAAGACACAAGCACACACAAATAGCAGGCTATACTTTTCATAAATGCATTTTTACAAAAGCACATCATGTCCCATAAACAACAAAGCCCTCCAAACATAACCCCAGAAAGGCTGAGAAAATAAACACACAAAGAGACTCATTTAGCCTGATACATGGCTGAGGAAACGAGAATAAACAGAGGCGTTCCCTTCAACAGAATGGAGTCTCTGTGACCCCCGACAACACTGTGACTGTGCTGTTGTGTCTCTGTGAGTGTGTGTGTGTGTGTCTTAATGTGGCTTAATGTCCTAAAATAAGAAAACGTTAATCATCTCCATCTACCTTTCAGTATATCAACAGTGTGTTTGTGTGTTTCTGAGAACTGACCCGTCTGCAGCTGATGATATTATTATTATTATAGTGCTTAGATAACCACGGTAACATGGAAGGAAAGCGGTGCATCCCTCCCAAAAAAGTAGCATCCATAAAAATCAAGATCTCTCATTCAAAAACTAGCAGAAGGCACTGACACAAGCTAAACTAGTGGATAGGTATAGGAATAAAATGTACAAAGTGCACATTTGCTATAGCTGCCAATGATTTAAACACTGTGGCCGTACTTTGGGTATAACTGTTTCTATATGAAGCACATCGGTTGCTGTGAAATAGAAATCGTACCCAGCTGACGTGTTCTGAATATACAGAGGTTATACAAGGTTTTATTCTTTATTGCACACACATGTTTTAGATAAGACAGTACCAGTGTGAAGTGATATTCCTGCTAACAGAACCGCAGCTTTATAAACATTACCACATGCATAAACACCACTTGCTACTTTAACATTGTTATGACATCTAGAGGCCACAGAAGTTATGGACTCCTCTGGCTTTGCTGATATACTGTAACTGAACTCAACTGCAATAAATGCAACGTGATAACTCTGAAAAGCACGGCACAGACATGATCAGAGATTAAATTGCTTCCTACAGCTTTTTGCTTGGCTGTGAATTTTTGCAGTTTTCCGCCAACGTTTGTTATTATTAATTTGCTATTTTTTAAACAGCCAGTAATTCTACCTGATGTTATCATCCAAGTTTGAGATCTTGCTCTTTTGAATCGTGTCTAAATATTAACACATGTGATATGGGGCAAACTTTTCAGAGCATGTATCATTACCCAAAACTTTCAGAGCTATCCAGAAGATTTCCACAAAAGCAGGAATCCAGAGATAAACTTTGCAAATACTGGACATCACAGCGACAATGTCGTGTTGAAAGGTTTTCTGTAAAGTAGTAAACATGAATAAGAACAACAACAAAAAAAACCAAGAGAAAATGCTGTGACGACAATGGTACAGCAGAACTAGACATTATGTGTAGGACCTCAGCGCAGTTGAAATGTGTCGTTGACCAACCAGACACTTGAAATGAAACCACCCATTGTACGGAGTCCAGTGAAGACGGCAAACAGACAGGTTTGTACGGACACCCAGCCTACAGGCAAAATGTTTCTCTGGAAGAGCAAATCTGCCGGGATCAAACGACGCTGGGAGGGTTTATGAGTTACCATGGTGAGAGAACAGAGCCACAGCAACGTTTGGGAAGAGTAACCATGGCAAGAGGGTAACCATGGTGAAGTTTAGCCCGTATCCGGAGAGAGGGCAGGGCAGTCTGCTGGATAAAGCTCAAAGTGCTGCTGGCAGTTCAAACCCAGGTTCCCATGGGTCGCAGTAATGTGTGTGTGTGTGTGTGTGTATGCGTGTGCGTACGTACATGTATTAGTGTGTGTTAATGTGTTTGCGAATTTACAGGTTGTTTATACAGGGAGGCAGAAAGGACCAGAGTTGGGGAAAAGTTAGTCCGTGTGTGCAGACACATGCTATATTCTTCAATTCCCCCAATTAGTAACAAGTGTGTGTGTGTGTTCCCTTCAAACCCTAGTAAACTAAAGCTCAGTGTGCAGCAACAAGCTACCACTTATACAGTAAAGCTATAAAAACATAAAGACAGGTTTGTGTGGGTAATTACTGCCTATGGCTAACTCATTGTGTCTCTTTTACATGTGTTAATATTACAGTTATTAGATTAAAGGTAGAGGCTGCCAAATAAGTAGAAGTTTATGTTTTTTAAACATATAACCTAAAAAGTAGATATTCAAAAACAAAATAGATGTTTAAATGTGTCTTAGGGACAAACTAAATATATACAGTGTGGACGTAAGCTCCATCTCCATGTGTGGTTATATACTGTCTTACAAATTAACAATAATCTGCCAATGCACCACAGCTGCGCTGTTGTAAAGCATGGGACACTGCGCTTGAGGATGGTGGCATATGTGAAGATTTAAACCACACGTGAAAAATGAATTTACATTAACATGCATGTGGACACTTAATTACTATGTTAATACAGAATCACACACGTATGAAGATAGACAGAGATGGGCTTTGGAGGGACTGCAATGTATCCAGTGATGTTTAAAAAGCGTCCAGTACGCCTGTAAACAGACTGTCCCCAGAGACGCTGCCGCATTCCTCCGGATTAGGCCATTAGCATCACTGGGTTCAAACATGGTAATGTTGGACTGGGGTCAGCGAGGAGGTCAGACACAAAACTGTGCTATGTGCTGATGGCGTTCTCTATTAGTATTTGCATGTGCAAGCCTGTTCCTGTCACACAGGAGTCTCAACTCAAAAATCAAAGCACTTGTTTCAGCCTGCCGGGAGAGCCAGATGGGTGGGGAGATTACCACAGATGAGCCGTTTAGTTAGCAAAATCCTGGAAGTAATTTACCACAATTGTTCTTTACCTAGTAAACTAAAAACAACGAAATATGTATAACTACTGCACACCGAAAACAGATTTCAATGACAAATGTAAAGAATTGTTACTAACATCATCAGTATTATGGATAACAGTTTTGTCTACTACTACACTGGTTTACAGTTTAGCTGGTACTCTTTTTCCAGGGTTAGCTCATGAATCATCCATGTCTATATATCAGCAACAGTTTCGGCATTGCTCAGAGAAAATCTGATCTAAAGCAAGATGGCCTACTGGCACAGATTCATCAAACCTGTGAAGTGACTATCACGAAATGGTCTCTAACTGTTCACCCATCACGCTAGTTTCTATACCGTGAGTAGTTTACTCCCACAAGTCATGACTCTACCTGTCGACAGTTTGTGAGCGCTGGGGAGCAATGTTTTTATGAGTGGGTCCTCCGATTTGTTTGTACTGTGCATGTGCACGGGTGACATTGATACACATTCCTGCACATGGTTTCACGCTATTCCGCTGACCATAAAGTTGGCTGCGATATCGTGCAAAGAAGCGTAGCAATGCGCCAACATAGACAAGGAAGAAGAAGACTGCGCGGCAGCTAGCAAACATGGACACAAATTATTTAAAATATTTGGCTTTGCAAATGTTTTATAAGGAGGGAAATCCACTTAAGCCATTTGTCAGGCCTCAAGGATACACACGTGCATTTTGGTGAGAAACACTGAATGTAAACACAAGTTTTGTTTGTTTACAAGGAAACTCCCCTATACCTATAAGTCAGCGTCACAGTAAAATGTAGCTGCACCTGGAGGGAATTAAGCACATTCACAACAGGGTCCTGAGCAGCCTGGTGATAATGTAATTTGCTCATTTCAACAAACCCTGTTTGTACACTTTTTAAGATTCGGCTCTCAATGTTAAATTAAAGCTGAGTTTTGCCTTTGAATGGGCGAAAAGGGTATCCTATGTTGTCATGGCCTTATGTGGCTTTTATATTGCATAAATCACAGGTGATTGAGAATATGATTATTATCAATAAACTGTGACACTCAGTAGGATAAGATTCCCTTCCCTGAAGTAGGTCAGAGGACAGAGCTTGGTACTAATGTCAGAGTTAGGGGCTCAACTCCCACTCAGGCCACATACAAAACGTACTGTAATGTCTATTAAAGTGTTTTTGCAACGCTTAAGAGCAGTCTTACTTGCAGCACAGAGTGTGACAGCTCATGTCATCCAGCAAAAAGTGCCCGCATTGACCTTTTAAAACGGGTTGCCTGACCTAGAATCAAAAACTTGGAGCGGAAAAAGCAGAGCAGAACGGAAAACTGGGGTTCTCCCTTGTAAAGGCATGGGACTGCGTTTAATGCTCACTGTGTTTTTCCACCAGGGAAAATTTCCACGGTCATCTCCCTGACAATAACGCTCCAGCACAACCCAGAACAACAAACTGTGATTCGGCTGTGAAACCAAACTGTGTGCGTCTGAGTGAGACGTGAAAAATGTACGTGTATATGTGAGTGTGTGTGTGTGTGTGTGTGTGTGTGTGCGCGCGCGCGTTTGCGCATGCAAGAAGTCTTTCCGACATCTGCATTCCTCTGTGGAGTGGGCTAGGACGGGGAGTGGAGTGGAATAGCCCTTTGGGGAATAAACAGGAGACAGACAGATAAAGGAAGTACTTCACCGTCAGTTGTTACTGGAGAAAGTGTGCGCGAGTGTGTGCATGTGTGCCGTTATATGTCTTCTATGCTAAAGATGCAGGGTGGGGTGGAGGGTTTTTTCCTACAGCTGAGTATGTGGACTTGAGTCAAAAGAAATCTCTGGAGGGAGAGACAGCCAAGGTGTTTGTGATGAGTATGCTCCTGGCAAAAAATTGATCTCATCTTGTAATATATCGAGTAACGTGGTTCATCTCTTGTACCAC
The DNA here is from genome assembly GCA_011952105.1 of Coreoperca whiteheadi. NCBI lineage: Eukaryota > Metazoa > Chordata > Actinopteri > Centrarchiformes > Sinipercidae > Coreoperca > Coreoperca whiteheadi. Next base: position 5,971,274 of record CM022471.1, read on the forward strand.
AAATACTTAATTCCAACTCTGGCTGAACAGTCTTATCTGTGCGTACTCGCAGTTTATGGACCCTGTGCAACCAGACAAAAATATCCCAATTGTTTACATCATTTTCTGGAAAATCATTTACGTTTGATTTCCTGTATCACTGCATTAGTTCACATCCTGTGGTCAACTTTTCCAGTTTGCTGAGCTTGTTAGAAGATGTCCGCAAGCATATTGACCAATCAAAGTGCCCTTTGAATCCTTAGTATATTCCCTCGGGGCACTTGGTCTTTTACCACAGCAATATCTCTTTTCCTCTTTGTCACCACTATTTAACTTATGGTTATCTCTTTAATTATAATGTGCCATCATTGGCATATAGAGTAAACAAAAGAACAATACAAAGCCAGATCAAATATACACAAAACTGTGCACCACACAGTGTTCAGACTGTGCGTCTGTATCGTGGTGATTAAGGGTTCACTGTTAGTATCCTAGTGCCTTAAAGGGGAGCTTTCTTGTAAACGAGCACAAATTCTGTTTACATTTAATGTTCCTCACCAAAACGCATTGTCTGTATCCTTGAGGTCTAACAAATGTGCCAAAATGCATTTCCCTCCTCATAAAAACATCTTTAAATCATAACTTTTTTCCATCCACGTTTACTTGTTAGCGGTCTTCTTTCCTGCCTTTGTTGCCGCGTTACCTCCACCGTCAATCAGCGTAATACCCTGAAACTGGCACCAGGAATGTGTATCACGTTTTGAGTGGAAGTCTTAATACAGGCAGATTAAGAGGTGTCAAATTTCACATTGTCAATATGATGGCTAGGAGGTGAATTTGGTTTTTAAAAAGGACTGTTTCAGTATTCAGTATATACACCACAACAACTCAATCCAGAAGACACACATGGTAGGTCACATTTTCAGGTCCGTGTGCAGAGTGAATTCATGTGGTTTCAAACTAGCACTCAGACACTGGGAGCGTTGGAAACACTGATTGGACGGAGCTACATCAGCCACCGACTGTGACCAACATGTCCAACCATTATCAGCCGTGACTCATAGATCCAACAATGACCAACACAGCCAATACACACAGCTCATGTTCAAGCTACACAACATTCAGTACATAAAAAAAACAGATAAAAACAATCTTAAACCTGCAATAACTGATTTTTCTGGCCACTTGTAGGCAGCAGAAACAGGATGTGAACTCAACACTAACCTTTGAAGTTGTAAGCAAACAGTTGCTTATTTACACATCCTGCTGTTATGGAGCAATATTATCATTCATTAGGAGTCATGTTTCTGGCCACCTGATGAATGTAAGTCCAGAATTCTCTCTCTTTTAGCTCTGTTTTTGGTCTCCACCAACTCAAACTCAAACTCAGAAATATCTGGCTCTTTGGCTGCTAAATGCTCCACTGTGCTCGCCAGCTAGTCTCTAACTGTGTCTGTCAGCCTTCTGGTTCTGAGCAGGTAGTGTACAGTGAGTTTTTAGAGCTTTGTATCTAAAAACAGCTGCCTGCTGAGGCCGAAAACAACACTATGTGAGCGGTGAGAGTGAGTAAAAACAGTAAAGTGGCAGCCGACAGCTAAACAATGAGCTGAAACTCACTATAAAGCCGAGGGGAGCAGCGGATTCCCTGTAGGTTCATCACTAGTGATCCCCTTTCACATTGGCATTTGGTACATTGTTATCATAAAAACACTGATTATAGCTGCTTTAATATCACAGTCTTAGAGTTGTCGTTTGATAAGGACTGTTGGAAGAAATGTCAGCTAAAGAAACAACAAAATATCCTTATTTTATTTTTTAGCTTGACCACAATGTATTTTTGACATTTTTATGATTTGAGATTTGAATTATTGTTTGTTTGTTGTCATTCATTTAACCAGTAAAATTGTGTAACACAATAACACCAAACTGTTGATTCATCACAAAATGATTTGAATTGCATTTGAGCATCTCACCTACAGTACCTTCAACTTAAATCATATTCAGACGATAATTTTAGTGTCACAGAAACATTATCAGCTACAGTTCTGACCCCTGCACTCCGGACCTTGGACTACTTGTGATTTAAGTTTAGCTTTCATTAGGCCATATTTAAGCTTATTTGATTGATGCAAGTCACTCTGAATAAGAACGGCAACAAAAAAAATTATAATTAGGACACATTCTGGATACATTATGTTTTGGATGTAATGATGGGTATCTGTGACTTGTTGCTTACCCCAGCACAATGAGCTCTCCATACTTCACTGGCACTTTGGTGGAGGCGGTGGTGGAGATGTTTTCCTGCTCCGGGGAGTACATTGGGCACGGCTGATTGAGACTTGGAGGAGGAGGAGGAGGAGGAGGGGAGGAAAGATCCAACAGGGCGAGGGAGAAGGGAAGGGGAAAGGAGGGGAAGGGAAGGGGGGGAAGTGCTGATTGAATGGAGCACGGGGGAAAAGGAGGAGGAGGAGGAAGGGGAAGGGTCAGCTGAGCCTCAGCTCCACCCTCTCATGCTTCATGTGTCCCTCTCTCGCAGCACCACTTGTCCTGCCCTGCAGAGTGACAAAGAAAGGATTAACACAAAGATTAGTGTGTTCACTCAAGTTGGCCTAAGTGGAAGAATCAGGCTTAAAATGCAATTTCTATCCTCAAATTTCACGTGTTTTCTAGATTTGTAGAGATTTCAGTTGAGGAAATCAACTATCAATGCATAGTTTTATGCATGTGAATAGCGCTTACAGTTTCTCATGACAAAAAAAATCCCGCTAGCTTTTCTAGCTCCTGAAAACCTCCCACTGAATACTAGACGTTATTTAAAATCAGGTCTGTGTGTAAATAGCACAGTTGTCGTCCTAGCAGTAAAAATTATGATGTCGGCCATGTTCAGACAGACAATAGCTCTGCGTGAACGCCCGCTTATTCATTTGAATGAGGGGGGTGCGTTGGTTCTGCAGGGATGCCAACACTGAGGGCTCTAGCAGGGTTGTGCGACAAAAAACCCGGCTCACCTTTTTCCGCAAATGCAATGCAGTATCATGCGACTATGAGCTGCATTGGCCAGTGTAATAAGTGCAAACACATGGTCCTGGTAACAGGAACTGTCGTATTTCTACTGTTTACCTCATGATTGCCGTGGGGAAAGATAAAATGGTCGCGATAGCTTTCCAGGATTTTGAAATCCTGTCTCATAGCATTCGAAGCCGCTTTGCAGAGTTTTGGCGTCTGACAAGTCTTCAAATCATGGATCTGTTACTCAAGACAGACTTCCTGGATCGCACAACAGGCCCCCATCAAAACACCTTTCTGTCCTTTTTGAAACACACAGTTGATTTCTGTCTGAACGCCTGCTAACGACAAGAATTGTTAACCAATTAGCTGTTCAAATGCAAGTGCCGTGCTTGTCCATGGGTGGGAAGCCAGTGAGGGATAACAATGTCGCTGTACTAGCAACTACTACTGGTTGGTCAGGAGGCTTTCATGGGGAGGGACATGATGAACCCCTCTCACACTCCACCGTCCCAGTGAAGTGTCCTCACTGACGGGTAAAAGGAAGCGGGAGGCACATGTCTTTCTACTTCTACCACAGCTCAACTGTAGAGTTTGCAGTGACAAGGACCACAACACAAAGGGGAAGGGTCATTTCAAATAGTGAGAATAGAAAATGAGGAAAACAAACTATCCCTTTAAGCCATTCATAGCCTAATTTTAACCAAGATATTTTAATGGTTAAAATTGCTCAGTAGGTACAAATGCAAAATACACTCTCCTACACACTTCATCCTCCCAAGATTTTATTGCAAAGTTCCAAAGAAAGAGGCCTTCATCAGAACATCAGGGACATGACTAAGGTTGGGAGTACATGTGACTTAATCGTCTTGCTGAATGAGGTGGGTGTCTGTTAATGCTGACTTCAGAGAATGACTCAACAACACACACAGCCTCCTAAATACACAGGAAATCAAAGCGAGAGAAAAAAAAGCATGTGTGAGAAAAGAAGGCATGAAAAAAAAAAGGAGAGGATGGACTTCCTGTTACAACAAGCTAAGGAAGATCTTGCGCACTCAGAGGTGATATCAGAGGTTTACTTTCAGCTTATGACGTTTCTTGTATGTCCTCCCCTCTCTCCCACTGACTTGACAAAAAAAAAAAAGAAGAAGCAGAATATAAAGATATGCTAAGCTATCGTTCAAAACAAGACTAGAGTAGAAACAATAACATTACTTCCAGGCAGTCCTCCTCATATGAAGCTGAATAATTCTCCTACAATTCCCAGAGTGACTTTCTGCTAAGAGAATGCAAAACCACACATGAATAAAACATAGGAAGTAAAGTGTTTTGATAATGAGTGTGGACGGGGGACTTCCTAAACACTCTCACTGAGCACTGAGGAGCACAAAGGCTGATACAGTCCCATCAGAGCGAGTGGGAGTTCCTACAGAGGCCTTCCAAGAAAGCATTATTCAGTATGGACGAAGGCGATGTTAGCATGAGAATTTGAGGCTTAAAAAAATGGGACAATATACCCTGTATTTCCATACGAGTTGAGTGAGTGATGTAGTCCATGAAAACACAGCAACATAATTGTGAGTGCATCACCAACGTCATTTAGCATCATCCACTTTGACTCTGTGTGTTCACAGATGCCAAATGTCCCATGTGAACACAACCTAAAAAACCTTACCAGATGTCTTCTGGTAAACTCCCCCTGACAAACAATTTTATCACCCATGACAGACTTAGCTTAGCATGGAGACTGAAAAGTTGCTAACTAAAAACCTACCTGCTCATGCAGCCTAACAATTATACAAACAGTTTCAAAACCTCGCAGTTAAAGAAGTAACACTTTTAAATTATAATTCACATTAGGCTTGGGCCGATTGTCAATTTCATTGAGAATTGACGATGGATTGAATCAATCGGCAATGCCTAGCTAGCTGCCAATGCTCTACAATTACCCTTTTTTTGGGGGGGGCACAAAAACACTGCTGTGGTGAATTCTAAGGTGTGTGTACATATACATACATAAATAAACCATCATTTTTCTCTTGCATGCTGTCTGTAGCCAACCATACATTTACGATTTGATGCGTCTTTTACCTGGCAGCGCTACGGTTGCACAATTTACCAGGGTCTGGCAGAACAGAGCACGCTGAGCCAGAGCTCAGAAGTGCAGGAAAAGCTTGTCTCCTTGTTGTAGGCTAATAAAAAAAACAAGCGACAAGTGGGAGACAGAGCGAGGGCCGAGCGAGAGACAGGGAGAGTGACAGAAAAGTGACGGTGAATGGAGCAGAGCAGAGGAAAAGGTTGGCAGTAAGTTGTCAATCTGGCAGTAAATGTACAGTGTGGGTTACAGCGTGTCAGGTAATAAATGCTGCAGTTTCTCAAGACCAAGAAATGTCTCGTCTGTTGTTTCCCAACTGCTGGAAAAGTGAAGGGGGTTCGTCCCCGAAGCCCCGGTAACAAAGCCACCTACATTTTAAGAGCACTGTCTGCAATGGAAACGCAAAACAGGTCAATGATAATGATATAAAAATAATAAGTATTAAAAATATTATTGAAGTGATTATGTAATAGATAGAATCATCAATTGTCAATGGCTGAGGGGCTCGATGCAGATGTGCACGCGATGACGCAAGCCTAACTCACATCCCGATATCTCACTCCAAAAGTGTTAACATTGTGTTAACAACAGATCTATTTTCAGTGTATCACACCACAACATCAGTATATCTGAACTATAAACAGCTTCATCACTCACAGCAAGAGGGAGAAAAGAGGGCGGAGGTGAAACAGTGGTGGCACAGACAGAGATCAGGGTTCAACACATTTTAATTAACACAAGCACTTCATTTACTTCATCCAGCAACCTAATTTTTTTAGACGGAGTTCGGCAGCTGGTAAGAATGGTTGTGAATCTTTTCTGAGTGAAGACTGTGATGTCGCGGTGGAGGGAAGGATGTTTTATTCTGGATGGAGGCAATAAAAGCAAAATGGAGGACCTGGAAGAGTGTGCAGGAGGAAGGGGAGAGGGCGAAGGCGGGTGTGTTCGAACTGCAAAGCTGGACGTAAGCCTGAGCCCCACCTGCTCCCCTGACAGAAGGGGTTAATCCCAGATACTCACACCCACACGCAGCATCGTCCGTGCGTACTACAACACTATGCTCTAAACCGTGTGCATGTAAAATCCTCTCCGCACACACTCACATGTGTACACAGTCAGCAGCGTCGAGGAAGCTGTTGCCTGACGTGCCAGGAATTGATTTATATTTTTACCTATAGATCTAGACGCTGAAGACAAATAGAAAAATAGGTCTGAGTGTGCTGGGTCCTGTTATCGAATGTCCAAAGTGCAGAATTATGTTTATGCCTCAACTCTACTGTTATCAAGAACTCAAGAAAAACAGTCCTCCTTCTTGCTTTCTCTTGTGTACCACAAGGACATCAACTCACCCAGCCCGCTCTCTCTGGAAATAATGTTCATACTTGACCATGATTCAGTACGGCATCGTATATGCAAAGTAGCCAAAAGTACGTTGAAGAGGTTAGGAAAGGCTCAACAACAGACTTTACCATCAGAGACTGGGATTACCATCAAACTAATGGTCTCTGTTTTAATATTTAAAGCCCCACTAACAGACATCTTTGATTGCACTACTTAATTCACTTGGATTACGCTGTGAAACAACCCATGTCAACTGTTTAAATGAGGCTTTCATTGAGGAAAAACATGCATTTTGTCTTTAAAATTATTGATCATTAAAATGGTTGAGGAATTTGCTTAAACTTGGCATCCCTAGTACACATGTGTTACATACGTATGGGCGTGTATTTAATTCTTTAAGTATGTATGACTAAGCTCTCGGCCTCTGCAACTCAGAGGTCGGTGTGGCTGCATGCCAACTGCTGCTTAGCTACCGAGACACACAGTCCTACAACAATAGATCTAGAGCTTTGCTGGCCGGGGTCAGGGATTGTAACAGCGTGCTGTTGACGGCAGGAACAGCAACCTCACACTTACAAAAGCCCTCATAAAACTTAACTGCAAGGTGGCGTGGACGACACCTGCCATTCCCACTGGCTGCCAACAGAGCACAACACATGACAAACAAATGTACGTGCACACGGGCAGAAGCAAACATGCACACACGTGTAATGTTAACACAGAAGCAGGGTAACAGCTACTGTCAAACTGTCCTATTTAGCAAACAAACTATATATACCAAAGGGCAACACATGGCCTCGCCCGGGGAAACAGAGTCCAATGTGCTTTCATATTGAGTTAAAAGGAGGGGAATGCTTGAAACGGCTAGGTGTTATGGTAAGTCATAGGGTGACACACTTTCAGGATCACAAAGCGTGGCTCTGTGGAAACAAACAACTTAACCAGAGGCAGTGTTTGTTGGCTGGTAGGTCAGGAACCAAAAATGGATATAAAGATAGATACTCTAACAGGGTCACAGACAAAGAGGAACTCAGTGAACTACAGTATGCTGCTAACTAATCTGATAAGTCTCCTGCATGGCCGAGGTAAAAAGTAAGTCCGGATTCATAACCAGCCAAGAACCACTAACACCAAGGCCTTAGGGCTAAAGCTATAGGCTCATGTAACAACACTTCCCAAACCGGACACCTACATACAGTAAGGGAGCTAATATTTACCAATGATATTTTCTCAACCTAAGTTGCCTTGCTGCAATAAAAAAATCCTCAATTTACAACGCAGAAATGACCAGGGAAGGAGTTTCAATGACATGCATTTAAAAATAAAAGTAAGCTCACATATAAAGTGATGCAAAAAGAGGCTAAGTGTTATTTTCATTATCATTTTACTTCATTTCTCAAATAATCGTAAAAGTATGTTTTGCCCAACCATGTGGTCTAACACAAAGACATCCAGTTTACCATCATATATGAAAAAGTAAAGCAGTAAATTTCCCATCTGAGAAGCTGGGAATATTTGGCATTTCTGAAAAATGACTGAAACAATTAACAATTTACCAAAAGAGTTGCAGATTAATTTCCTATCGATCGCCTATTCACTAACAGAAACTAATTGTTTTGGCAGAGTGAGTTTTTGACATAAACTGGTTCGTCAAAACTCAACCTGCTTTACTGGGAACAGATGTAAAATAGGACATGAAATTACAACAGAAGCAAAAAAAAAACAAACAAAAAAAGAACCCAGTTGAATCAAAACCTTTAGCAAACAGGGCCAGACGGACACTTTTCAGGTTTGATTAGATAGAAAAGAAAACCAGGATCTCCTACAGAGTGTAACCATCTTCATTACTGGAAAGTGGTAATGATATCCCCCTGGTGAAGTGGGTCATCAGATCAATAAATAATAACAGATGCCTGGCATACACTCAGAGAGGATGACTTGTTGAGCTACTTAATATGATGCACACTGGTGCTGCTATTTGAAAAATCAACAAACTGGACTTCACTTTCAAAGTAAAATGATACATAATAATTCTATAATATTACGTTCTTCCTAGTGCCAAGATTTTTACAAATTACTTGCTGAAAAAATTTATAAATCCAGCCATTCATCCATTGCTTGGGATTTCTCAGATTTCCTTTCCTGAAAGGGATGCGGGTTGTCCATTCACTTATTCTGTTTTGTTATGGCACTCGCAGAGCTACTGATATTCTGCCTGCTAAGCTAAAACTAGGTATCAATACAACGCAGGCTGACAGTGGATGACAGTTGTGTCAGTGCGGGAATGTTTAAGGGAGGAAAAAACTAAGTGAGCTCATCTTCTTACTTGTGGCTGCTGCGATCTTTGTCAGAGCCCTTCATCAAGAAGGTCATCAGATACCTAATCATCCCAGTATTACTGGCTCTCACCACATCCTCAAACACTCTGAGGCTTTCAGGCATTTCGCACCTTTCATGTTCCTATGAGCAGCTAGCGAGCAGGAGGCTTCGAGCTCCCCAGCTGTTCCATGCTGAGCGGCAGAAAGAAACGCCCGTTTTCTTCTTACAGCAACAATTTTCCAAAAGCAGCAAGTCTCTCCCCATTTCCCTCCTCTTCAGACTTTTCATCTTTGCAACCGTCATGACAAATGACCTGTCCCCTTTATCGCAAATAGATGGTAGATGTGACTTTAACCTCTTGATGTAGTGCATACTAGGCGCGGGACAATATGAACATTTCATGTCATGATTATCTTGGCCAAAATAATTGCGATTCATGAAATCATCCCCATAATCATCAAAATATGCCTAAAACTCTTAAAAGTGGCACTAAAACATACTGGAATTACTTTACTGCACGTTAATTTTTGAGAAACAAATATTTTCGTTGCATCACAGATAGGACACACATCTTTTAAGTGAAAAGAAAATCTTAAATACGGTCATCAGAAATCATAAGGCCCCCCTGCATTAATAAAAGGATAAATAAATAAATTAAAAACAGCAACATTGTGGGAGTCTGTTCTTTCTTACATGATAATTCCGGTATTTTTTTTTAAATCAGGGTCCATTTTTCACTTCTCTACCATGATGTCAAATGGTACTGACAACAATTGCATCAATTGCACCAGTATATATAATTTAGCCCTTACTTAAGAAACACAGGAATTATCCTTTAACAAAAATAAAGTCCAACTGTACTACTTTAGACCCATTACAGTAAAAAAAAACAAAAAAAAACACTGTGGCTTTTTTCTATCATCCAACAGTATTGCTAGCCTTGTGGCCTAGAGTGTGAGACGTGAAAAACCTTGGCAATTCAAAATAAATCAAGAAATCAATATAGGACTGTACGTTAGCGAGCTAGAGAGCTTTTTTCAAGTCACTCGTGGGTATATTCACGATTATCCCGATAATGGAAATTCACCACAATCAACTTATCCTGAGTGTTTTTTTATCCTGTGATAAAATCGAATATCGTCCTATCCCTAATGTATTCACAGGACCAGTACAATGATATTGCACCACTGTGGTGTGAATGTCATTTTCCTGTCTCTCCACAGCTCACTTTACATAGAGGTGCTCAGTTCTGGGTAACAGTCCCTGTCAGATAAAGTTACAGAAGTGCCAAAGCCAAGAATGCAACCAAAGAGACAGAACGTTTTTAAAGAACTCTGAGTAATGTCTGCTGTCAAAAAAAAATGGGCAGAGCAGGACCTAAAATGGACTACTGACATTCAACATTTTCTGAACTGTACGGCGTGTCTCACCGCCGGGGTGGTGGTTGGGGTTGGAGGGGAGGCACAGCGGGTGAGACGTGAGGCTACGAAGTAATCAGGTGAGCAGAAAGGGGCAGGTGTTAAGTTATTGTACTTTGGCCCACTCACCAACATGATCAACAGTTGCAGCAGCGGTGGCTGTGACACACAGGTCATGGAGACAACTAAGGTACTCAAAAACCCGGGATAATATTATTATCTCCATTATCAAACAAAATTCTATAAATCTGTTTAGAAATCATGGGAAAATGATGCTACTCATAACTCCAGAACTCGCCTGAGAAATATCGTGTTTTTAAGTTTTCTTAAATAAGTATGCAGTGACTGCTGTCTGTACATTCATGGGTACACTGCAAACTGGAACTGCTGATAGCTAATTCAGCATACTTTTAATGGTGGAGCAGTATGGTGTAGGGATTGATAAAATGCATCATTCAGCTAGAAGGCTGAATAAGCTGCTTGTCTCCTTGAAAGCAAACAGATGCTTTACTGAGGTGTGCTTGAGTAAGACTGAAGTGAAAATACACCTTCAGCCACAAATTCTTGTTCATTTCAGTGCTGAAAGGATTTTGGACTATTGTGAACAAGGAGTCACCTTAGGCTCTGGGAAATTGTGACAGGAACTGTCCATTAGTTGCTGATATTTTATAGATTAAACGATTAATCAAAAAGATTATTAGAGCTGCACAATATGGTAAAAAACAAAAAATCATATTGCAATTATTACGATTTGATTCATGATTAGCGGGAATGATTTGCATCACAATTTTCATTTTCACTGACAAACCTATTAAATATCTTGATGATGTGACAGTTGTTGGGGTCTTTACAAAACACACGTTTTCGTACATCTGGAGAACCAGATGTGTCAGCCCGGGGCGTCTCTGCAGCACCACAGTACTTTATTATAATGCTGTTTTGTCACACATTTTACATTTGTCAAAACAATTGCAGCTTCTGCGATTTGGATATTGCACTTTGCCATATTGCGATTAACTGCGCAGCCCCAAAAATAATGAAATCATGAAAATCGTTAGGTCATTTAGTAGAAGCGGTACCTTCTGACTGTAAGAAACATGACATTACTTTGTCACAGAGCGACAATGGGTGTTTGCGTGCTTTCCAGTAGAACTGAGAACGACGCTTTAATAGGTAAAGGTAGTGTTTTATGGTAATGTCAGCGACATACCTGCTCCCACCCATCTTTACTTCCTGTGACACCCAGGTCAGGTTTCTATTTCTATTTTAGGTGCTAACCCAAGCCTGATTGCATAAAGAATGGCTATATTACTGCACAGTGAAAAGGGCAAAACAAAGGGATTTCCCGTTAAACAAAATAATGCCTTAGCAAAATGTACAGGAAGCGCCCGTATTCAAACGATAAACAATAACAGTAAGACACAACCTACCAGTAAGCTAAGAAAGTGCGGACGACAGCGCTCTTATGTTTTTTTTTGTTTAGACTGTTTTTTTAGATTGTGTTGCCAGTGCAGATGTGCCTTATTTTATCTTGTCTGAAGATGTGTATTATATTTTTCGTAAATATAAACCACACAAACCCACTTAACTTGCGTCCTGTTTGGACAGCCAGTCTGAGTCTGCCAGCTCAGTGGAAAAGACGCACATCCATGTGCATAAACTCATGGCCTCGAGGAACAAGCCCTCAAGGAACAGAGGCGATTGCAGCTACAGTCAAACGGCAGCAGCAGTGAAAAGGTCTCTTGGAGGCATAACTGCAAGCTTAATTTTTGTCTAGCCAAAGTACAACAGCACATTTCCATTACAACAACATTCAATCCACTGAAACGCAAATGTTTATTTTCAATTTTAACTACAATGACAATATGTTGTTGTTATGTGCCTCCAAGCAACCAGAACCAGTCAGTACTCCGTAAATCCTATTAACCGATGAAAAAGTGCAAAATCCTCTATAAAACACGTCCCGCACTTAATGGGAGCCATGTGGATAGGATCTTCTCTTCTCATTTGATTTGAACAACATACCAACTTGTTTGAGAAAAGTGTGTTGCTTTAACACAATAACTTGGCATGCCCTAATAAAGAGAAAAATATGAAATAACATAAAAATATTCAATTGTTTTTATGAGAAAACAAAAAAAGGTTTTTGTTTTTTTACACGGTGGCAGCAATAGCTTGTCTTACCCAAGCGACTAAGGGAGTATTGCTGTGTAAAATTAACTTTAGTCAAAATTTAACTGCCATGAACTCCACCTTTTAAGACCTTTAATCAGCGAGGGGTGAGGGTATAGCCCTATATGAGCTACAGCTTATTTTAACATCGTTAAAACGCTCTCCTGAACTACTACAAAACAACCTCAGTTGGAGGCTCCGCCTTTAATTTACAGGGTAGACTTAAACATCTACAATTAGCCTCAAATTTCTCCAATCATCATACAGAGCAAAATAAAAGATAAAATAGCATTCAGCTTGATGACAGCAGAGTTCGCCTCCGAGAGGAACCTCCATGCGAGGGCAGAAAGGGCCACGTCAATGCCTCAGATCAGAAACCTCAACTTCCTGTGACAAACACCAGCTGCTTGGTGGGAGAGTCAACTAGCCAGCAAGACCTCCGCCAGTCAGCAAGCTCACAGGCAAAGACCACACATTCCTCAGCTCAAAATGATACAATGATAGCTCTCTGCCAGATAACGATTTCTCCTTCAGAAAAGGAGTAAAGTATGTACCAGCCTTCGATGAGTGGATGGGACTAATTACTTCCCCTTCGCCTCTGAGTAGAGCTGACATGATGTTAGTTTAAGTGAGATCTCTGAATAAATTGTTAGCTCCGCATATTCGGGTAAATTGTTTCACATGAATATGTTCTGAAAACCTTTCAGTTCCGGAGACTTGAGCCATGCCAACCGAGGCAGCAGGTGGTTGCAGATGGCTGGGTAAAAAAAAAAAAAAGAAAGAAATATTACAGAATAAAAAAGCCTGGATCTGGACATCAGTCATCCGGCTTGAAAGAAGGAAAGAGCTTGAGATTAAAGGCTTCCTACAGTGTCTTGGAATGTCTTTTGTTTTTCCAAATGGTGACTTAAACTGGTGCGTTATGCAGCACATCATGCAGGAGGTTTTCCGGTTGTAGGAAAAGGGAGGACTGCTGGTTCTGACCATAAACCTCATCCTTGTAAGTGGTGCTTGTCTAAAAAACAGCTTAATTTCAACAACACTCAACAACAAGTCAAAGCATGTGTTAACCATACAAGCTATGGCTAAGTGATTTTTGAGATTTCCGTTTGAGTGTGGGAGGCTGTGTGTGTGTGTGTGTGTGTGTGTGTACATCAGTGGGGATTTAATTTGTAATGCAAGTGCAATCCATTTGTGCGTGCATATGTGAGCATTTGTGTGGGCACGGGCTCGTTTTCAGACGCCCTGGGTCTGGTCTCCAGTGTGTTGAGTTGCATGGTCGGGTCAGTGGAGAGGGATTGGTTTGCACACTGTGAAGATTAGACGCTCGATGACTCGAAAAGCGATCTGTGGGGTGGAGGGGGGAGCTGGCAAACCGGACGCCAGAATCTCTTTTCTCTTCCATTCCGTCTCTTATGCTTGGTCAAACTTGCCCAATCGATGAACAAGAACAGACGGTGTCGGCAATGCAGAACATGAAAAAGAAAGGAGGCGGGAGGGAAGCATTGTATCATAGTCATCTGGGACATGGGGGGATGGTCTTTTTTTCCAGTATTTTTGCTAAATGTATTGTAAGTGTGTAAGCACATGTGCATTTGTCCTGAACAGAGGGGTTGTTGGCTTGTTGCATTGACAAATCTGGATTATTACATCACTACTTTTAGATTCTTGAATCACCACACTGTACCTGCAGTATGTGAAAATGTTTCTTGCCTGGATCTTAACACTTGAGTTCAGTATTTATATTTTCCTACATAATGCAGCTACACAGTGCACTCTCAGACTAAATTGGGCCCCACATTAATAAAACTAGCAGAGCGATCCAATTTTAAAATAGTTCAATGCAGTTTAGTGCAGAAGCATGTTGCACCTGCAAAATGTTGCTGAGATATAGGGAAAGGGTTTTAAAACCAAAGCATCCTTTATTCACATGTCTGACTGACCCATGGTGTTCTAATTAGTGCTATCCACACTAATTGTAACTGCTGGATGCAGTTTTATATTTGTTTGTGCCACGCTGCAGATCACATGATTGCAACACTGGGCTTTAGTAACAGCTTCCAGTGTTTTCACAAAGTTCATGTCTTTGACATCCGGAGTGCAATTGGTTACAATAATAAATGTATTTTAAGTTGACCAGGCTTTGTTTAGCTGATGTAATAAAAAAAAAAAAAACCTAACTTTATTGGCACCTATCTGGAACTCGCAAGTTGGCTCCATTGTCGGGACATCTCTAGACAGGTGTAAAGGCCTTCTGACACAAGGGACGAAACTAAAATGCAGAATATCCGCTGACGATTATTCGCGTTCAAACCTTTCACACCAAGTCTGACACAAAAATTCCACCGAAAATTAAAGCTTCGCACTGGCACAAAATCCTCAATTCATCCTGTTATCTGCCTGCCAGTTACCCGTTCACAGCCTGTCAGCCTGCTTGTACATCAGCACTGGTTGGCTCGTTTTTGTCGTCATCCGAAATTCGCTGAAATTCAAAACAGCTGCGGGAAAAAAAAACTAAACCGCGTGGCGAAATGCGAACGTTACGGTCTTGATGTGGATAGCCTCACAGAGATGGACGGGCTCAAATTTTTAAGCTGGCGCGATTATTCACGTTTGGTCTGAAAAGGCCATACGTCTTTGATTATGCAAATAGTCATCCTGATTGTATTATCAGTTTTATGGTTGGTTGAAGGCTGCTGTTCACACAGAAGCTGAATCACTGACAGAAAGTAGAGCAGCAAAACACACAATTCCACAAGGGATGATCATCCTCATGAATAAATGGGAACAAAGTTACTTTTTACAGAACACAGATACCTTCAGAGCACTGTTGGTTACCTGCCAAAGTAACTGGATGACAGCAAACACTGTCCAAAATCCAAAATCGGCCAGCGTTTGGCAAATTGCTAGTGTTAAATTTCTAGCCTGCTCACACTCTTCTTCAGTGGTGTGAATTGGATTTCAGGAATAGGGCTCCAACACCTTTTCCATTCTTGCCCTTCTTTTCTTTCACTGAATGTAACGATTTGTGTTTGATTGGATGTGTGCTGCCATGTAACTGTAACTAGCTTATTATCGCTCCATCTCTGGCGACTGTTCTTCCTGACTCCAATGGGATATGATCACTCATTTCCACACACACACACACACACACACACACACACACACACACACACACACACAAACCCTCCAATCTACTGTCTCAAAATAAACCCACAATGTGTACTGGCACACACAAACCATTTCCATCCAGAGGAACTATAAAACCAACAGAGGACCTTATGACAGGAAAAATCACTGCTGATGCAACGTTATATAAAATGAATGTACTGTGAATTACACCTTCTGAAGCTCAGCTGGCTGTACACAGGCCGCTAAGACTGCATTATCAGTACAAACCAGAGTGTGGATTCCTGACACGAGTTACTAAGCGGTAGCTTAGACAATAGAAATAGAATAACATAGTGGTTTGTGCGTGTGAGGGTATGCATGGTTTAAATACATCGTGTTAAATATTTTACAGAAAACTCTGAAGCACATACCGGACCAGGAACATTTCTGTCTAGCCGTAGACATCCCTGTAGCCGGTCTGCTCCAAAGTGATTTATACAGAGTCAGCGTGTCGATGCACACACCAAGTCCCAATTCCCTGCCCACTCTCAGACAGGCACACACTTCTCAGGTTCAATGGTCCCTGGAGGTGTTCTCCGGTCTGTGTGGTCCAGCGTTTAAACCAAGATGGATGGACACATACTGTACGCCAGAATCACGTGAGCCCCGCGACACATTGCTTAAGAGGAAGGAAGAAATAACGATGGGCACAGACAACAGATTGACAGCCATGTCCAGGTTAGAGAACAGTGGGGACAAAAGGTGGTAGGTCAGTGTAACCTCTAGATTTAACTTGTCCTAGTGAACCTGCTGTGACCTGACCCTTCAAACCATTCACACGCACAGAGCTCCTTTGTCGGACAACTGGTGGAAGAACTTCAGAACGAGCAGAATGTCGGAAAATAGCAATGAATGCCCACCACAAGTTCCCAGAGCCCATGGTGACATCTTAAAATGTCTTGTTTAGTCCAATCATAAGTCTAAAACCTGCAAATATTCAGTTTTCTATCACAGAAGAGTAATAAAATCAGAAAATATTCACATTTGAGAAGCTTGGAACCAGTGAAATGTTTTTTCCGTTTTTGCCTAAATAATGACTTATATGATTAATGTAGAGCTGCAACGATACGTCTATTAATCAGTAACTATCTTGATTAGTGGTTTCAGACATTTTTTAAGAAAAAATACCAAACGCTGTCTGATTCCAGCTTCTTCAATATGATGATTTGATGCTTTTCTCTGTTTGATACCATTGTAAACTGAAAATCTCTGGGTTTTGTCAGACAAAAACAGTCCTGTGACGACATTACCTAGGATTCTGAGGAATTGTAATGATACTTTCTATACTGTATATTAATATTTAATACTAACAGACAAAACAATTATTCATTTAAAAAAAAAGAATATCAGCAGATTAAACGATAATGAAAAAAATTCTTAGTTGCAGCCTTAGAATAACCGATTACCTAAAGAAATTAGTGATTTATTTTCTGTTGACTGACTAATTAACTAACTTATCGATTAATGGACTAATTGTTTCAACTCTAATTTAGAAAAACAAGCCCCTAACACGTTGTCTTGCGTTTCCTACAGTAAGAAAAGCTTCTAGTGAAACAGACTATAGAGAATGATTTGAAGCTAGTCACTCTAGTCGTCATATTTTCTCCCTGCTGCACCTTATGGCCACTAATCACTAGGATGATTTGATTGCGACTGAATATATATATCTGACTTCACTGGGTCTGATTTTGTTTGTCTGAATCATGAAAGTTGAGCAGCACTGTAATTCTCTCCGGATCACAGAGTCTGCCCAATGCCATAATTGTAAATGTGAATAAACAGTAGACCTACTGTGTGATGAACAACCTGCTTACCCAGGATGGTGCGCACATGCTCTCTCACATGGAAAATAAAACAATTAATTAGCTTCAGCCCATCTGTCATTTTTTTAATCACCCTTTTTACGGAAACATATTACATGACATCCACACTCTGTGGTGTCTGGGCTCTCTGGAGTAACCATTAGCCTCCACCAGAGAGCCTATAAACTCGTACACAAAGCAGACCACTTCCCCATGTGCTGTTACCAACACATTGAGTCTACACAGACACTGAAGTGGGCAATATTAAGCCATGCCGAGCTACTTTTGTAGCTGTGACTTCGACGGGGGGGAAAAAAAGGAGCAGTCGGTAACAAGGCAGATTAGAATAATCCACTAGGGCCTGATGCCAAGCACTTGAACTGAGGAAGCGTTGCCACAACAATACTCACACTCATCAGCTAAAAACAGCAAGGCATGAAATATGGGGAGCGGGTCAGGAAAAGGACTTGAACATTAGAAACAAGGTGAGGAATGTAAACCTGAGCTGCGTTGTTGCAAGCAGATGTGAACATAGTGACGATGGCACCAGAAGCCATTGGGCCTCATATTTAACAAAACCAACACACGAGGGCAGATGCTGAAATGTCCTGTAAACGTTTTCTAGGCTGCTGAAAAGCCAACATACATCACACCAAAACAATCTACCGGTTTCTCTGGAGGTTTCAAGAGACTGGCATCTCCAAAGAAATCAGGATGCAGGACAGCTCTCACCCAAACTGGGTCCTCAGGTTGAGCCAGAGGTGCTGGATGGCTGGACTTGTGTCCAAGGATTCAGCCTGTTAGGAGGCTCGGTGGACTAGAATACATCTCAGGTACTCATTTCACTGTGAAAAGATGTGAATCTGACTCACAACCAATGTGTCATGTCATCCTAAAGTCTCCTTCTTTCCGCTGTTCGCTACACTGTCTACTAAATGCAACTTAGGAAGAGTTTAAAAAAAAGTGGTGGTTTTGTTTTGTTTTTCCTGTGAATAACTTTTGAAATATGCGTGTGAATCAGACTTCCCCAAAATCTACCTTAGGTTGCCTTAATATGCCTTAATGCCTCCGTTCCCAAAAAAGTGGCTAAAACATGGAAGCTCATGTTGTGTGTGTGGAAGACATAAGGGCCTCTAATCTGTAGAGAAACACTAACATATTCCTCAGACAGTTCCTGGAAAGAGTCATAAGTTATATAATATATATAAGGGTTTGTAAGTGAGAGAAAATAGTGGAAAATTATTCAAATTGTTTGTTTGTTTTCCGACCAACGACGATGAATCGATCAACTAATCGATTCATCAGCTTTCAGCTCTACCAGGTTTATTTGACAGGAAGACTATGATTCTTTTTTTTTTTTGGTTAAATTTAGCAAGCAAACAATGACAGGAATAGAATGATGTACTGATCTCCAAAGAGTAAAACTAAGAGGACTGTGCCACAACATTACGTGAATAAATGTGTGGAAAGGAAAGGTAACCGTTCCTTTAAAAAGTTACTGCGACTGTTTCTTTCTGTGGTGCTTTGTCCATTTGGTAACTAATGGTTGCTTTTTTCAGTTTCCAGGGCAGGTCTGCTGCCTGTGCTTTGTCACAGCAGCACACTGGTTTTCCTGTAAGCGCCGCTGGGAGGAGGCTAACTGATGACAGAAGGTAGGGGA
This sequence comes from Coreoperca whiteheadi, assembly GCA_011952105.1. Taxonomy (NCBI): domain Eukaryota; kingdom Metazoa; phylum Chordata; class Actinopteri; order Centrarchiformes; family Sinipercidae; genus Coreoperca; species Coreoperca whiteheadi. The sequence continues at coordinate 5,990,237 of CM022471.1, forward strand.
AGAAATAGGAGGGCCGGCGATTGAATTACAGTCTCATCAATGATTCAGTGCGAAGAACACAGACCGGCGTATGCACACAAACAACAAACAGCCCTGTTTGTGTACGTGCAACAGGACATAAACCCAAGCAAAGTCTTGCACATACAAACGTCCACAGAGATGCAGACATGTATGCACGTGAAAGCCTGTGTGGCACAAACGGATGCGTGTGGCGGTGCACATGCAAACTGTGACACGTGTGCAGTCATGCACACAAGGACGTACTGTGCACAGACTGAACATCTAAACACACATGGGTGTACGGTCACATGGATACGCAATCAAACACACGCCAACTGCTTCTACAGCCAAGTGCCATGTCCTGTCGTACAAAGCATACAATGTTACCTTCCTAGAAGCATGGTACAGCAGAACAGAGTGTGTAAGGATCAGTGTGTGTGTGTGAGTGTGAGTGTGTGTGTGTGTGTGAGAATTGTTATTCATCTGCAGTAGGCAAAATTACCCATCCTATTCGAATTGCTGTCATTCACTTGAATACATATTTAGGGAATTTTTAAACAGGTTTGTAGCGCTGTATAATTGAAATAACTGCCAGAAGTGCTCAACAAAACCTCATTAGTGCAAGGTGTTATTGTGGTCAACCTACGTCATTCTTTAGGGATACAATATACAGTACAACACACCATGTATTAGTGCACACCATGAAGGGATGAGATACAAACACGGAGTTGGAATACTGAGGCAGCGAAGTTTCGCTTCTTCACAGCAGATATTCTCTCTCTGAACTGCTCTGCTTTCTGTCACTTCAGCCTTTTGCCAGTTTATGTCTGTTTGACAAATAAATGGTGACACACGTGGCTGTGCCTCATACAAACTGTTTAATCTAAATTGTCTGTAAAACTATGTCAAAATAAAAGCTCTTTATAATCCAGAGAATAAACACAATCTATGACTGATTCCAGCTTTTTGATGAATTATTTTACCTTTTAGGGAGCTGTTTTGTTCTTATCAGGAATTTATAATGATGTTTAATGGACAATTTTCAGAATCGCCATTATTGGGGAAGCCACAGCCTCAACAAGTTACGCACTCAATCGTGTGTGTGTGTGTGTGTGTGGGTGTGTGTGCGCGCGTGTGTGAGGATGTAGACAAGCTCATTTGAGAGAGGAAGGTTGAAAAGTGAAGCAGGAAATGGCAATCATGCGCGATCAGAGTAGAGTTCATAATTACAGGTCTGTGTGTACATGTGAATATGTGTCTGCAAGTGTGTGAGTGTGTGTGAGTGTGTGTGTGCGCGTGTGCGTGTGGGGAACAGAGAGGGTGCCAAATCATATCAGTAGTTTCAGCAGCACTCGCCTGTATGAACTACACAATAAGGAAACCACAGAGTTGGCAACTTGAGAATCATACAAACACACACGCACAAGCCCTCAAACACTCTTTCTTTCATGTTTTATGTAGAACCGCAAAAGGGATTTCAGTTCCTGCTTGTAAAAGTGAAGGATTCTGATGATACAAAGGGAAATGAAGGTCCTCGAGCAACAGGCTGTGGTTTGAGTTTGGGAAAAGGTGTTGAACACACCCTAAACAGAAAGGTGAAAAATGAAGATAGCAGTTTGCCTTTCTCGGGGTCCCGAACAGCCATCATTCAAAGGTAGTTTATGAACAGCATCTACCACTTGATCGCTTTTGTATAAATCTGGGACGTTTCAGCGCTCAGGCAGCCACTTTGGTACATAACAAAATACTGTCAGGATGTCTGGCTCTACTATAAATCTAGTTGGGTAGTAAAACAGGAAACAGTGTGAATGTTTGGGGTGTATTTGCCCAAATTGTAGAAGTGGTCCTGTTTTGGTTTTACGGCTGAACTATTCATCCACTCAGCATCTACACCACTTTGTATGCGTGCAATTGTCACACTGCAAAGGATGCAGTGTAATAAGGCAAAGGAGGCCCACCATGGTACACTATATAAATCTGATGATTAATCATGCAGAGGATTTTTTAATTTTATTTTTTTTAAAAAGGTAACAAGGACACCAAGTGCCTAAATGCTAAAAAAGAGGAAGAATACAACAAAAACGCAGATTAGTTTTCAAAGAAAAACAAGAATTGTTCAGGAAAAAGGCTGATATTTGGTATTTAAGTTTTTTTTTTTCCTTTTTGTTTTTTTAAGATGTTGAGCAAAAACAGGTTTTTCTTTCTTTCACTCTTTCCCAGCAGAGCTACAGAGCTTAAAAACTTATATTGCAATGTTATTAGTTTTTCTCCCAGTATGTTTCGGCTCTTCTTGTGTCAGCACATCCCTGACATTAACAGACACTTTTTTTCCCTAAAGTCCACCAACATTTACAAATAAGGATTCTATTCATGAATTCAGCTGGCTTACCGTTAAAGTAATAAAGTTGCCAAACAGGACTGTGAGCTTTTTTTTTTTTTTTTGCAGCTGAACAGCCTCGCTATGTTCCAAGTTTTCCTCCTCCCTTACTTTTCTGACTCAGGTATTGGCAGCAGGGGAGAGGCCTTGGTGGCGGTGTAGCTTTCAGTGACTGAAAAGCAAAGGGAGGAAAAAAGACAAATATAAACTGGGTGTTAAGTGTGAAAGACAAATAAGAGAGGCAGTGAGAGAAATTCGAAATGTATTGTTCATTTCTTTTTAATGGAACAAAACCGGTGACCATACTCACCCCCGTGCACAAAGATACTACTAAAATAGCTCCTCAAATAAATAATAAATAGTCTCCTCAGAAGAGCGAGATGAAGACGAAGGCAGGCACTCACAGGAAGAGAAAGGACCACACATCATTGTACAATGTGCATTCAGCTATTGTGCAGATATACTTTCTCTCCTTCTATCGTCCTCTTTCACTATGCAGTTCTTACACGTGTTTAAACGTCATTACTCTGAAGAGACCAGATTTAAATAATTTGAAGTGTTCATAATATACGGATTTATCCACAACCTGAGTTTACATAATTCATATGATAGTGTAAATGTGTAGTGGCCTACAGGAAGCTTATTATCGTTGCCAGAAAATGGTAATAAAACTGAAAAAAAGAATGGAGGGACTGTTTAGTTTTCACCAGTGATGAATACGCACAGTACCTTTACACTCATACTTGCACTGTTGGTTCTAACATGAAATCTGTTCATCACGGTCACCTCATAAAATGAAATGATGCTGCAGTTTTTGCTGCATCCCTTCAACCAAGAAAAAATTCCTGTCTCTGTACCATTCATATAGACTGCAAGTAACATGATCGACAAGCAAATGGGACTCCATTCATCACCCGCTGAGCTAAACAGTGACACACTCGGCTTCATCAACAGTTCCTCCTGGCGGGAGTAAAATGGAGGTGCCATAATGCCACTAAAAAGGATATGCTATGGGAAGGTTTTCAAGTTCTTGGCTCATCTGAATTCGCCATACAGATGAGCTAAGGTAACCTAACTAGCCTTTTTAATGCTAACAGACTAAAACCAACACACTGCCAAGTTTTCCAGGTGGAACTTGCAGTACTGAATTTATGTTTCGCACAGGTTAAGCTGTTGACTTTAATTAGACTGCACTAAGGTGACTTCATGCAGAACGCAAGGTGAATTTTAGGCAAGAATTGCATGTAAGGTTAATGCAAAGACGCGAGTGGACACGAAAACCCTGGGGCAGTGTGAATTGGGGCAAAGAAGAGTGCGACCTAGTTGAAAATGTAATCACTTGAGCAACAAATATGGACTCACCCCAAAGCTTTAAGATTCAAATTCATGATCATATGGAGACAGGAGGGGAAAGGACAGAGACTGGAGGAAGATAACTGATGTTTGGGGCGAATAAATACTGTCTGCTGAACACTGTCCGGTGGTCAAATTCATTTGGGTAAAGAAAGACAAACATTCGCTTTGTGTTCTGTCTAAAGACTTTTAGAGACTAGAGGCTATAATATCTGGTTCACCGGATGAACCGAAACAAAAGATTTTGTGTATTGAATATATGTATCTGTCAACCCACTACAAAACAGGAGCCAATCACCTAAGCTGCTTGCAGTATGAATGCCCTGTTAGCAGAGCTATGGGAAACTGATTGATACTGATTCTGACAGGAGGGAGAGTATAAGAGAACTGTATTGAGCACAGACACAGACTGCCTCAAGCAACACCATGGAAAAGCGCGGATAGCTTAATGCCCCCCCTACTCTTTTCTTCCATATCTTGCAGAAACAAGGCCATAAAAACGTGCCCACTGTCTGACCCACTTTCCATGACAGACGTAATCTCCCTCCACAAACTTCAGCCTGTTTACCAGCCCAGCAGAGAGTAAGCCGGACCGGGAGGAAAATGCCAAGCTCTTCACACACACAGTGGGGGGAAAGCTGCTGCTCAGCTGTGCTGAAGATTACCCCCACGGATCCCCGCTGAGCTAAAGCGGCCCTCCCTGATGAAACTACACACCACAGGCCCATGCACGCAAAAAGATAAATGCAAACACCGACCAAAACAAAACTTTACTATCATGACGAACATGCTGTACACGTCATTAAGGTTTACAAAGGTGCTAATACACACAACAATGTGGCATGTCGTTGACCTGTTGGTTTGAATCTCAAACATCCTCACTCAACACTGTGTTAACTACCAACTGCTGGCATGATTTTCACACCTTTCATCTATTTCCATTGATTGAATATGCCATTAAAGTAGGTTTCCACGCAGTCCACACGGTTTCTTTTACCTATTAGGTTTTGCTCACAAGTTAGTCATTTGTTGCCTGAAATTAATTCCTACCCTCAAATAACTTGAAGGTTAATTCATTGTATATTAAGGGCATTAAAGGGTGGAATGAGGTGGTAAGGGTGTAAAGCGGTGTGCTGTCATGGACGTTTGGTCTTACATCATGAAGACCTTCAGAAGCTTGTGCATATTATGCAATCTGTATTGCTGTTTGCAAGCAGTTTTGTATTTTTCCATCCTGAACATGGATATAAATGCAATAATGATGCTACTGAATCAAATCTTAAAACAGTAAACTCTTCAAAATTTCAAATATTGAAATCCATATTTATTAGACTGACAGGAAGCACTTTTGTTATTCTTTTACAGTATTTTAAATGAGTTTCAAAACTTGCTGAGCCTTTACAAGACCACACAAAACATTTAATTTAAATAAAAAGCTTTCGAAATAATCGATGAACTTGGGGTTGTGAGGTTGTTTTGTTCCTGGGCAGCAGTGATACAGCATCCAGCCCAGTCCGAGACTGGGAGGCCTCGCTGTGTCCCCACAGACCCAGGTTACTAAGGATACGGGCAGCACCGAGCCTCCATTAAGACATCAGAGCTCTCTCTGCGCTCCCGTCTGACAACGTCGGCTCCGGTTTCCTCCCTGAAATTGAGACTCTAAACCGGGCTGGAGAACGAACACACACACACACACACACACAGAGGCCTGCAGGCAACACACCCAATACAAATGCACACTTAAACTCTCCCCTGCCCTTTTACACGCCAAACACTGTGTCCCAAGCACTTCATGCTATAAATTATCACCATTTATAGGACTGTGAGAAAGCAAACTTTAAATAGTCTGCACAAAAATATAATAAAGATTCTTCAGCCTGCCTTAAGACAGGGCAGCACTGTTGTAGCAGGTATCAGCATTGCAACTTGACTCTTGTGCAGCCCTTTACACCAGATCCAGCTCACTGTTATAGATCTGATATGGACCCAAACAGCTCAGTGTAGCAGCAACAGAGCGCTTAACATACACATGGCTTTGCTCCACTATGTGTCTGTAGCTCTTTGTTTTGAACTTTTTCAAACAAACACTACAAATTCCTTTATCCAATGTTCTCATGTGTTAAACTTTCAGAATGCACACCAAAAAACCCCCCAAAAAACTGCTAAAGAGTTGTTTTATTGTCCCTCTCTCTCTCTTTCTCTCATTCAACCAGCTGCATCACTTATGGAGCAGGTGTAGGAGTTTAAAGGCTGATGCAAGAAGTACGTATATGCAAAGTTTCAGTATTAAATGTAGCTCTCCTGCTAGCATTGATACTTTGTACTCCCTGCTGGTTACTTCAGCAGTCCTAATACAAATCAAATCAGTCTTCTTGGGTTGGTTAAGTCAGTGAAAGAGTGGAATGCACAGGCCACCAACGTTGGCAAACATTTCCTGATTAATCATCGCTTTGACAAGCAGACAATGGCAATAAGGCCTGGGGCATCCTGGTGGAGCAGATGGAGGTAATTCATGTCTGTCTTTAATAGGGCTGCTCGATTAAACGCAATAGTATCCACATCGCAGGAGCGGCAGTTTTTTGATGAAGGTAAAATGCATGACAAACAGCATTATAATGAAGTACTGATGTGCTGCAGAGATGCCCCGTCCTCCACATCTTGTTCTCCAGATGTAAGAAAGCATGTTTGTTTAATACAGAGCCCAACAAATGTCACATCGTCATGATTTTATGAATATTGTGATGCAAAAATAATCATTCCCACTAATCGTGAGTCATATCGCAATCCTAGCATCTGTCAAAATAATCGCAATATGATTTTTCTTTTTTTGTTACCATACTGTGCAGCCCTAGTCTTTAACGTGACATTTCCAAAACGGGGAAGGGGAAAAGTCAGTGAGATCCCTATCAGCAAAACAGGAGAACGTGTCACATCTTCACTCACCAGTAGAGTGTGAACGAGAGAGAAAGACAGCAGTGAGGGTGGGAGAGGAAAAGAAAGAGAGAGCGGGAGGCAGGGGGCAAGAGACACAGAGGCAGAACGAGATGGGAGAAAGAGGGGAGGGGAGTTATTAACTGGCAATCAAGCTTTAGTAATGGCAAGACTCTGTGCATTTGCTTAAATAACTCCTTATCAGGCAATGTTCCCTTTCTCACAACCCCCCCCCCCCCCCCCCCCCCCCCCCACCCCAACAAAAGGACGGGGAGCAACAACACACACCACCA
>CM022471.1:5997382-6037479 GCA_011952105.1 Coreoperca whiteheadi
CCCCCCCCCAATAACAGGTCAGCATGCAGAGTGGAAGTGGCTGACATACACACACACACACACACACACACACACACGCTGCCCACCAGAAGCTTTATCTTTATAGAGCTTCTGATTTCCACTGAGATAAAGACAGAGTCAAAACAGGTGCATGAGTATGTGTGACTCCCTCTGTGTGTGTGCGCGCGCTTACACAAAGATCAGTTCTTTGCAGCTGCAGCACTCACAATAATAGTCCCGTGATGACATAGCTTACTAAACGAGGTAATGTGGAGTTAATAAATGCTCAGCTCATGGTCCCAGAGCCGTTGGCAGGACAGAGCAGGTGACGGTTAATAACAGGGAGCACCGAATAGGCTGGCTAGCGCTGAATTAGCCCCCTAACGTTAAGTCTTTAATAACCACTGTTGCACTATTTTCGTTATTAAGCAAAGTCAGGTGGCTTGTGAACATGTAACGTTACTCACTGCGATAGAAATGATGAAGTCCTTTTATTGCCTTCGGTGTGGCTGACTGAGCTTCTAGCTTCCCCGCCAGCTGCTGCCTGGCTTCCCCAACTTGCTGAGGCTAGCAAGCTAGCTAACGCTCCGTCGGCATTTAAAAAAAACAACAACAACAACAACAAAAAAAGGAGATTTCGTCTTAATTTTCGCCTCTAGCCTGGTTTAACGTTACCCCAAAAAAATAAACGTAAACCCGTACCACGTAAACAATGAGCCAATGAGAGCATGTGTTGTAATTTCTCCTCTGCCCGGAGTTATGAGCTACAGACGCTCAGCGTGAGACGAGACAGCCACGGTGTTTTATGTGAAATGACAGGCTCTCCGCGGAGCGCCGTCCTTTGTTGTGAGCATCTGAACGTAAACACGGAGCTGCTCTGCGCTGCCCGTTGTGTGGCTGAGAGAGTGCGCTGTAGGAGGAGACAGACGTCGCCGCATCGGACTCTGGGACTTGTAGTTTCCCCTCGCTGCTTGCCGTAGGGGTTCGCTTAGCGATTTGATTGAGACTGCATTGTAGATAACTATTTACTTTATTTTATTCGCTTATTTTATTGAACTTATGCTTGAAATATATGTTTATATTTTGCTGTCTTTTTAAATATTGAATCCAGTTTTTAGTCTAGTTTTTATCTATCTCTATTTCATTATTATTATTTGTATTAGGCTATAGCTTTGAATCCTTTTCTCACTGTCATCATTTTTATCTTTGTTCTGTCTTTTAATCTATCTATCTGTCCCTTGCACTGTCACTGTTCACAAAATACAGATTCTGCCATCACACTGTATATTAAAGTCAATAATGCATTCAGTAATTTGAATACACAGAATTTATAGCCCACTGCTTCAAGGTTGTTGTTCAAGGCCAAAGGTAGATCATATTAGATAACATTCTTAATTCACAGAGGGGAAACTAGTTTGGTGGCCCATGCACAGTGACGCAGACAGGTTACAGCAGACAACATATGAAAGACATACTGGCACAACAGTAGTAACAGTAACACATGCATGTATTCCTATGTGGGCTTCTGAGCTACTCAAGGGTTAGGGTTAGGGTCAGGGGTTAGGGTTAGGGTTATTGAGAAAACTCTATTATACTGTACAGTATTTTTTTAAATAATGTACAGTATTTGATACAGTTGATCAATTAATGCCTAAAAGGCTGGCCATAAGTGCCTGAAAATAGGACCAATAAAACAGGCAGTAACCTTTAAAATTAAACCTCAAAAATAAAACAAAAATAGGAAACAAAACCTTAAAAATTGTGTCAAAAGTACAACTCATATCTCAAAAAAAAGCATCAAATGTCATTAAGAAGTTTCGCAGCTGTGGGCACAAATGACCGTCTAAATCATTCATATAAAATGACCTTTTCTCCTCCAAAGACTTGAATCTGTCCCAGATGTGGAGCAAACAACATCATTGTACTACAGCTCCAGCTGTGTGCATATGATTCCCGGAAGATCAGTTTCACCAGAAGACCTCCAGTTTGTGAGTGTTTGAGAGTGTGTGTGTGTGTGTGTACTGAGTTTGAGTGGGAGACAGATTAAATAAAATGTAACTTCCCTCATGGTAATCACACACACACGCGCACACACACACACACACACACACACTTACATGTGACTTATTTTTATACTGCTGAGATGCTGTAAAACACACACGTTTGCTAATAAAATACACGCCTGCTGCTGTACTGAACGCCAGAAGTGAGTATAGTGGGTAGAAGTAGAAGTAGAAGTGTTGCAAGTAGAAGTGTTTTTCAACGAGCTGCAGACACTGAAAGAAGACTCTGCCTTTAAGACTTAAGAAACCATGTGTGCCTGTACATATGCGCACACACACACACACTTCCACGCACACACCTTACATAATCTTTGCACACATTTTAATCTGTGTTTGAACCCTCCTGTTTACATTGCTATGGTTACAACACCAACACCTCTCCTGGACGTTTCCAGGGCTGGAAGCAGCAGACACACCTTCCTTTGATTCCACGGGTGAAGGCGCTGCAGCCAGTTCACTTCACTCCTGATGGATGTTTTGACAAGTGCCTCTCTATCCAATGGGCTGCACTTCTGTGTGAGGCGTCAGGAAATTATAAAAAATTTAGAGACGCACACACGTATGGTCCGATTACATCCCTCAGGGTCATGGCGGATCCTGCCAGCCCTTGTGTGTTTTCACACTGTGCGAATCCTTGCTGGAGTGGAAACCCATGTTATTCTGTGAAGTTTAGGGCGTATTATCTATTGCGGGGTTAATTTAACTTCCACATTTATGGTACTTATAAGCACTCACCTAAAAGTAGGGTAAATAAAGTGCTATAAGAAGACTAAGAATTTGATTTGAATCAGGCGTAAATGATTAGAAATGAATTAGAAACATCTGTGATAAACATAAAACACCAGATTACAAACGAGGAAAGTAAAAATAATAAAAATACAAAGAAGTAACATAAAACATTAAATATATTCAATAATTTAAATATTTAAAGGAATGATGTAAATTTCAATGTTGTTGCCGTGTGCTCATTTTCACAGTTTTATTCCATGTGCATCGGATAAATTCCCTCCATGCTGCTTTGCAGTAAAAGTAATGTGAACTTTAATTTGCCTGCAAAAACATTTTGTAATGAACGTAATAAAACCACAAATGACATTTTTGGATTTTCTTATTTTCTCCATTTCAGATATTCTAAAATGTATTTCAAGGTGCTTAATAGAAAAATCTAAACAAGTTATTATAAATTTAAATAACATTCAGTGTTAGTTCTTCGGTAAGTGAATTGTAAACTATTTAGGGTTTTGTGTCAAACAAGATTGCAAGACAATCTCAAGAACCTGAAGAGGAGCGTGGGCTGCAGTGCAGCTGGCCGAAGAAGACTGCAATGAAGCCAAATATGATCATTAAAATATTCAGTCTAAATCGTACCCATAGATGTAGAAATATAGTCTCTCGGCCTGCGTTTAAGTTCAAACCTCTGCTGCTGCATTCTGATTGAACCGGAGATGACAAGTTGCTTCTGTCTGCAGAGGATGAAAAATGTTTGGGGATTTTGATGTGTCTTGGCTGCAGCAGAGTTTCATCCCAAAAATACCATACCATGATAGATTTTTATAGCATCAGTATTAACATTTATAGTTTAAGCTTTTGGCAAAGTAGTCTAGTTCAATTTTCACCAAGTGAGCAGATAATTGCCGTTTCTGTGTGTGACCGGACGCAGGTCTGCTACTGAATGTTTTGTCAGACTGAACTAGGACCTCAGGTTTATGAGCCAGGTCGTTCAGCAACTAGAACACATCGAACTGCTTAAAAAAGAAGATAGCTCACATTTATAAGTTGGAGTCTTATTTTGGCATCAAACTCCTCACTTACAGCCACATAAACAGATCTGTTTTTGTCCTGACTTACTTAACTTGATACATTTCCTTAAGATGATGTAAGTGCCCTAAATCTCAACATAAGCATCTGTTCTCGTCCCATGTGATGCTGACAGTGGACAAAGTGTGTGGGACTGCACTAAGGGCAGACTGTTCTCAGCGAGCTTTTTATCCTTTGTTGTTGTTGTGCGATAAGACCAAAACATAGCAACAGCTGGGCCGCGTTCATCCGCGCAAGGGAGTCAGGAGGGCTGCACGGAGAAGTCTTCTCTGGTGTGACAGGATTATGTGATAGAAACATGCTGTGCTCATGCGTAGCAAAATATTAAATAACACCACCATCCCGTATTTGAGGGGCCGAGCGGCGCGCTGTTGTCATGCTGCCATGGTGACAGTAACCATGCACAGGATAATGTTTACAGAATGTTTAGCATATCACAAAGCAGTCACATAGGGTGACTGGACCAGATTAATCAAATGTGTGTGTGTGTGTGTGTGTGTGTGTGTGTGTGTGTGTATGTGTAAGTATGCTGTCATTGCAAGACTGAGCACAATTTTAACTGTCAGATTTTGGTATTGTTTTGTGTGTGTGTGTCCTACATTCTGTATTTGATTAACAAACAAAAGCCAATTGCTCATATTGTGAATGGCTGTGATGGCACTGTTTAACACTGCCATATTTTCCTGCTGAAATACCAAGTATTATAGCTAAACAGTGTGTGTGGGTGAGAACTTTTAAAGTTCTGCATCATGGGATGTGTACAAATGTTGCAGTATGTACCGTACTGTAATATACTCCCGTGGAGAATTGCAGTGGTGGGAGAAGACGATCCTTTACTTACTGTAAGTAAAAGTAGATCTACCGTGGTCTAGGAATACTCCAGTAAGAGTAAAAGTCCTGAATTCAAAATGTTAGTTAAGTAAAAGTGCATAAGTAAAAGTGCATAAGTACTATCAGCAAAATGTACTTAAAGTATCAAAAGTAACTCATTATGCAGAACGGCTCCTTTCACAGTGTTACATTATTATAGCACATTATTTTATTCTGTTTTTATCACTAATGAATGCAATACATGTAAGAGCATTTTAATGTTGGAGTTCGTCAATGTGGAGCCAGTTTTAGATAGATTATTAGTATAGTACTGCGTCAAATCATAAAAGCATATCATACGTTTTTTATAATGCAAAAAGTAACTAGTAACTCTAAGTGTCAAATAAATGTAGTGGCGTAAAACGTACAATATTTCCAACGGAAGTTAAGTGGAGTAGCATAGAATGGAAATAGTCAAGTAAAGTACAAGTATGTCAAAATTGTACTTGAGTAAATGTACTTAGTTGCATTCCATCACTGTCCAGATGTTGTTTTGTAGAAAACAGCACAGAAGGAATCTCCTCACATGGTAAAAGCATTTCAACATATCAGCACCTGCCTGCACACATCATGCGCATACAAATGCAGGCTACAACTGACATTTGGCAACCCTGAATACATCTAGATTGTAAACTGGTTATGAGCGGTTTGAAAAGATAAACATGCCAAGACAAGAGGCAGACAACTGGCAGGATGTTTTTTCCATCTCTCATCAGCTGTCGGTAGCCCAGCTGGCTGCGCAGTTAAGATGAGACTGAATTAACTCAAAAACTGCCCCAAAGCTGCCGAACAAAGTCATTTAAACTGCGCTTTTGCAAAATTAGACATGGGCCATTTTTAACTGGACATTAAAACGTAACATTTTAGTTGTTCAGAAAAGTCGGGATACAATATGTGTTGTTGTTTTTTGTGGCTTTTTAGCCATGCTTGCTTGCCCAGCTCTATGGAGGCAATGTCAGTTTGTCAGCTGGTCCACTACTTCGGTCAGACTGAAATATCTAAATTATCTGAAAATTATAACTGACGGATGGATTGCTACAAAATTGTGTACAGACAATCATGCTCCCCAGAGGATGAATCGTACTGATTTTGGTAGACTGAATTTTCGCTGCAGTGCCACCTGCAGGGGAAGATTTTTACTTTTTCTGTTACATTTGTCCACATCTAGTCATGGTTCCCAGACAATGCATCCTAATGACTTTTCATTTAGGGCCACCATAAGGTTTGACATTACTTTTGAGCAAAATGTTTGATGGATTGCCATGAAATTTGGTACACATGTTCATGTTCCCTTCAGGATTAACTGTAATAAATTTTATTGATCTCTGGACTTCTCCTGTCGCTCCATCATCAGGTCAAACTTTTAATTTGACCAATACTTTGGTTTATGACTAATTACCCATGAAGTGACATTCCCATCAGCCTCAGCTGCACCTTTTGGCATGTTAACAAGACAAACTAAGAGGGGGAACGTGGTGAACAATATACCTGCCAAACCTCAGCATGTTAGCTTTGTGATTGTGAGCATGTTAGTGTGCTGACACTAGCATTTAGCTCACCCCGCTGTGCAGTGCAGTACAGCCTAACAGAGCAGTTAACATGGCTGACTCTTAACAAATCAGAAAACCAAGCTATGTAGCCACAAAGCAACTAGCAGTTTAACCAGAGTTCCACCATGTACCCTAAAGCCTCCAGTGCAGTTCTGTCTTTTACTGTTTTTTGTATTTGATCCTGAGTATTCGGTATGGTGTTGTCCATGTGCCCCATACACCATGCAACTACACGGTAAAACTTCCCTCTTAGCTGGTGACACAGCTTCACTCTGTTACTCGCAAACTCTGCACCGCATTTCACAAATTGAAATAACCCTGTTTTCTCTAAATCCCTCAGATAATTCAAAGAGATGGAAACATGCACACCGACAGTCTCAATCAGCAGTTCAGTCCCCTCTGCAGTATGGTGATAATGACATTTTAGATCTGGCATCCTGCTGGTCACCCAGAGATCAAACACCATCAGCTGGACCTCTAGGGAGCTGTCTCGGAAATGATGATAGTGATGTAGTGGCAAATTGAAAAAGGTGGGTAAGCTGTAATAAACTGCAGTTAAGGAGCAGCACAAAGCAGATGCAGGAGTGCCATCACCTGGAGGCAACAGAAGACGCTCTGAAATTGGACAAGGTGCCGGTTAAAATCCAGGTGGATATTGGCAAGGAAAGGGATTGACGATGGACAATTTACCTTTCTTCACAATATTGCCTCTGTTTATGTGTCCTTGAGGCATTTAGTGCCAAATTGCTCAAATGTTACTGCAAATGATCAGCAAGAGAGGAATGAATCTCCTGAGCAAAAATCAAATAGAGGACAGGTGAGTACCAGTGTAGACCTCCAGATAAAACCTAAAATCAATAATGTCATAGCCACTTTAAACCAATACATTAAATACTTTACTGTATATTAAATGATCATGTGAGTTTTGTTTACAGTTACTCATCTTACTGTGTGGCTGTTCTTGTACGTTTTCTGCTGTGACACTTCCAGTTCCCTGCGTGGGATCAACAAAGCTCATCTTATCCTATGTTTTAGGTTTGTACTGAGGATCATCCATGCTACTCTTCTTCTCTTCAGTGTTTGCAAGTAGACAATTCCTCCTTCCACAGAGGGAGACGCCATTTGTTGCCTCTAATATCTGCTCAGTGCACAAAACAACTTCCAAAGTTTGATGTAATCCCACAATCACAGCAAATGTACAGCATTCATTTGGTTCATTTGGTCAGGGTTTGTGTGGCGATCCCTCAAATCCTGAATAGCATAACCTTTATTGCTACATATACCACTGTATATATTCTTCTTGTTGTGTCGCTTTGTTAGTTGGGACAGCAGTTCATTTGAAGCCAGGTTTAATTTCAAGCTAAGGTCACAGCATGTTTTCAAGAACAATAAACACTGGAAAATTTTACAAATATAATCACGTGATGTGCTGATTAAAGGAAATGTAAACCAGATGTAGACAGCTGTAAATTGGGTTTAACTCTAAATGTTACTGGAATTCTCCTTTAATTAAGGTTTGACAAAACATGGCAACATCTGGATCAGTTTAATCAATTACCTAGAATGCTCCTCTACCATGCTTGATTAATCATCTTGCCTTTTGACTCCAAAAATTACAATTTAATGGAACATTTTGTACATTGTGATTCAGTTGCAGGAACATACAGTATAGTCCTATGAGACTTTGGGTGTCATTGCATGTAATTACAGAGTCACTTACTGTAATAGGGTGCCATCACCAAGCTCACCAACCACTGTAATTGGCTGCGGATAGACAACCAGACTCTCATTTCACACTGAACTGAATGGGCATTTTAATAACAGGCCTTTCAGTAAGGCAGTTATCTATTTTCCAGTGGTTGCATTGGGAGGTGTACTATGACCTTAATGTAATATTAGACTCTGAGCAGCATGACAATGTACAGAAGATGATCAGTGGTTAAACACACACAAAAGAAAATTACATGGGGATTTGCAAAACAGTAACTGTACTCACCCAAGGACAGGCATGTACATTTAAAAAGAATCCCCAAGGGCATTGCATGTTGGAGATAAGTTGTTGTGTCATCTGAAACACTTAACTGTTAGAGCACACACAAAGAAATGACTCCTGTGCACACACCACAACTCTGCACAGATATTCAACTGTCTTTACAGGTTGACAAGGCTGATTTTCTTATTTTTCTAACAAATCTCATGAAAATACCAAAACCAACAATGAAGTGATCCCAACAAGTACTGTCTGTGAGCACTGTGGGTTATTTTATGTGTCCTGCTGCTGTAAATACTCCCTAGAGTGCCAAATGTGTATTAACCTATTTGAAAATAGTCCCCAATGTACTATATCTGTGAGCGCCACAGACAGCGTCAGAAAGTATTGAGAGATGGACTAACACGTTGTTGGTTTTGGTCTCCTCACGAGATTTGTAGACAAAAACAACAACAACGCCAGCATTGTCCTGTAAAGTGCAGTCAAACACAATATTTTAGGAGCCGAAAAATGGGGAAAGTGCAAGCAAAAGAAAAACAACGCTGAGATTGAAAGTTCATTTGTGCAGAGGTCATGTCACATCAGGGACTTCTTGTCCATGTTGTCTTAAATTAATGGCTTAAATTGGCCAAAAACATGTTATGTAAATGTTTTTTTGTACTGCAAAAGGTTCATTTCAATCTATACAAAATTTTACTTTTAGCAAGTTCATTTTTTGGTTTTAATGAAATATGTTGTGATTGCAGTGCCAAAGGTTTGCTATTTGACTCCAATTTAAAGTATAAATATAAAGTCACAGTTTTACCTGCTTACGAATGCATTCTATACACACACAAGCTCAAACCAGTTAGGTGAAGATCTAGATTTCTACTGAAGGCATCACCATCACCATGGTAACAAGCAACACAGTGATGCAAGCAGGCATGATGTCATTGAATAAATCTGTCATCCATTGCCTGCGGGTGTTTTTGTAACCGCAGGAATTGTGGGGGATTTTGTACTTTTGGTTTTGAGTTAAATCTGGCACGGCTCTGAAATGCATGACAACGAGACAAAGGGAGGATTTCTCAACGAGGTTTTATTGTTTCAAAATACATGAACAGAACTTCATCGAAGCATGTCTGGCATCACAGTGCACACATGTCACAACACAGGAGTGTAAATGTTTTACATGCCCTTTGGAGAGAGACAGCGGAGGTAGTCGACTGAACTTTGGAACAGAGTGGAATTCCTGGCAACACAAACTTTCATAACATTATTACATACAGCATGTTTACATGAACTGCAATATTCAAATATTAACCAGATAAAGTCAAAAACCTGAACAAGAAGTGGCTAAATATACAGTTCTGATAGTGGAAGAAAATATTACAGAAGGACATGGTAAGTATTCAAATTTGAATTCCTTAATTGATGGCCATTTGAGACTTATATTCACCTTTAAAGCCCCAAACCTTTGGAAAAACATCCATAGGTATTATTTATTCAGAGAGAGAAAAACTCAGATAATATGCTTTGGAGGACTGTGTGGCTGTGGTTTGATCAGATTTGATTGACAGTTCCCAGGAAATATAAGCAATAATGGTGAGTTGGTGTTGTAGGTAGATTTCCAACCAGAGCACGAGTCTTTCAATGTTAATGGTGAACATAAAAGTTATAGTATAAAAATGAATATAGAGCACTTTAGAACAAAAATCACCATATGAAAGGCGTACACAGATTTACCACAGTTTTAGCAATAATATCCCAATTATCCAGAAATTGCACGAAAAAATAAACAAAAGTGTACTCACAATATTACAGAATAATGTCCATACTTTTATGTAAGCGGTACCAATTTTTTCAGAGATTGTTCACCACTTTAAACTTCTTTTATAAAAAGGTACATTATCATGTGATGGGAGTCGAGTGAGGCACAGAGGTAATCCCACCTGGATGTGGGATTCATCTTCAGCTTTCTGTTAAGCTGTTAATATAAAACAGAGCTACAGTATGTATACTCACAGTTGTGCAAAATACAGTTTAGTCCATTTAGGAGCATGTTGGTGCCATCGGAACATGATAGAAAGCTGTTTCTATAAAACGCTACTATCCCCTATTTCTATCAAACAAGAATGTTCCTTAAAATGTGCGACAGGAACATTGATGAATGTACAGCAGAGCAACAAGAGCAACAGCCGATTTACAGCGCAGGGAACTCTCTCCTGAAGATTCAGCATCGAACACACAGCCCACTGTACACATATCTTTACCTTTAGACCATGGTGTAATCAAACAGAAACCAATCAGGGGGATTTACCTTCACTCAGATTCATTATTTCTCCTGTTAATGGACACATACATTTTTCAGTACATTCATAAAACTGGCACTACAAGCACTGCAACACACAGCATCATGGCATCAACACATCTAAACACAACACATGCTGGTAAATGTGTTTAGTCCTAAAACAACCCCTATTAAAAAAATACTCCGATTTATTAGGCATACGCCCAGATTAATGTAAACATTTCAAAATCTTTATGGGATTGGCACAACATGTGATGCTGGACTGAGATAGGGGGGAATATTTCTTGGCCGACGCTAGTGACTTCCTGGATTCTCCGCTGGTTGCCTGGCAACCTAAGGAAGTAAATGTGCCTGGAAACAAAATACTAAGCTGTAGAGGTGCTTCTCCCTAGATTTTCTTAACTTTGGACAGAGTCAGGGTAGACGTTTCCCTCTGTTTCCAGTCTTTATGCTAAGCTAAGCTAACAGTCTGCTGGCTGTAGCTTCATCTTCTCATCTAACTCTTTGCAAGAAAGCAAATATGTGTACTTTTCAAAATGTTGAACTATTCCAGGCAGAATGCGTGTGAGTCAGAGAGATCATTGATTAAGTTATCAATATGTCCTGTGTTCATAGAGACGAGTAAAATGCAAAGAAATGAACTGCATATAATTTATTTAGTATCTTCTCCTATTAATTTGGTTACTTTTTTCCCAATCCCATCATCCATTATTTTAACATGTTGTTTCATGTTTGTTTATACAAAATGAGAAAAGGAATTAAAAAAAAAATCTCATAACTGGAAAAATACCCAACAAAGTAGAAACTGGCCTTCTGTTTTAAAAAAAAATAACAATAATGTTCTTGTGTTGTATCTTAAAATATCCAATAATACAAAGTCAAAGCATGTAGCCTTCTTCAATACTGATTATTTGTACACAAAAAGGAAGCAAACTCTTTCTCCTTTGCTTCACATCGGTTCTACGTGGTCAGTGACTCTAATCAACAAGCAACAACTACAATCCAACTACATAGCGGTCTAAATTTCATAATTATTCCTCATTTCTGGATTTTGCTTGGATTTGCCTTCCCTTTTTCCCCCATAGTGCAGACACCACAACACCATAAAAGGCACATCTCCATGACATGTTGACTCCAAAACAGCATTACTCCTGTGTGCTTTTATTCTGTGTTACTGTTGGTGGAAGATCCATAAACAAAGTATTAAGTATGAGCAGTTTGATATTTGTTTTCTATTTTTTTTTACAATTTGCCTCAAAGGGCTTTACAGTCTATACAACACACGACACCCTCTGTCCTTATGCCCTCGATTCGGACATATACATACAATTTCTCTATAATGCAAAGTTAAGGTAGAGAACAAATACTGTACGGACAAAACCATTGTCCTACAGTTATAGTCAGTATATTCACTACCAAATCTCTCTATTGCCATTAAGACCAAGGCCAAACAAATAATAAAAAAAAAAATACCCTGAGTTGGTACATAGACCATTCTGGGTGTGAAAAAGAATACACACTATACACATTTCATTATTTAACAAAGATTCTCATATTGTGCAAGTGCATATTCTGTCTTGTGTACTTCTACGTGCAGCATTTTGAAGTTTCACTTGCGCTTGTACAGGCCAAAACAACTGTTGCAGGATCAGGGAGCTGACTGTGTGTGTGTGTGTGTGTGTGTGCTGTATGTGCGGCAGATAATCTGGGGAGACTGATGCATCAACCCATCAGTCATATCAAACTGACCCGTCCCTCGGACCCGTCTCTCCTCTTGCTCTCTGCTGCCCCAAGTCCGTCCACCAAGTCCGTCCACAGACAGGAGGCCCCCAGGTGAGTCGTTGCCTCCTGGGCTTCACCTGACGGCTCTGTCCCCACACTGAAGGAGGTTCTCTGGGGTCACGTCCTCAGCTTTAAGATGACCGTGGCCAGGATGAGGAAGAAAGTGTTCCAGCCCAGGGTGACCGCGAAGCCTCGCCACACCATCATCCGAGACAGACCCCAACCTGTTGGAAAGATTTATGTTTATATTCACTATTTAGATATAGGAGGCCAAAGGTGGACACATTAAATGCAGTTCATTAGTTGTTCAACATGCCCTCGTTGATCTCCCTCTGCACTTGGCCTTGTGGGAATCCCCACCGCCATGACAAGTGTCAGTCCATTTCTCTGGAAAACTGAACTGAACTTCGTGAGATCGACTCTTCAAGGGTTGAAGGAGCAAGTCATCAACGATCGTCAACGATGCACAGTGCATCGCAGTTTTTTGTCATTTACTGCAAGGCACAGTAAAGTGCTGCACAAATAACTGGCCTACGATCCATCCTGACTACTGACTACAAGGGCAAGTGCATTCCATTTAAATCCCACGCCCACTCCCCCTCTGCTCTCCAAGTGGCCCCCGTGCATCGTACACGGTTACATAATACGAACGGCCGAAGGTAAGTGAATGAGGGGAAGTGGAACTACCAATGAAACATAGCTATTGTATGTCGGGAGTCAGCCCAATGTGTAAACTATGGTGGCCCTGAGAGCTCAGAGCACTGCAACTTAAGAAAACACTGAAAAGTGATGAACACAGCCGGACACAGCTGGGACATGCTTGTTGTCCCACCAAAAAAAAAAAAATTTAATTGTAGCTCTTTTGCCAACACCACTTATGAATAGACAATCAATACATCAATAACTTCCTGAGTCTCAAACCATGGCAACATCAAGCATGTCCCAGCTGTGTCCATCACGTTTTAGGGTCCTCTGGAAACAGTTTCCTGTTTTAATATACACTCTTCTCCTAATTTGTCTTGTAGTTTTACTTCCTGTCTTTGTGTGGGTTTTCCCTGCAGTTTCGATTATCTTCCCCACGCTGATTTCACCGGTGTCTTGTTATCTCCCCTCACCTGAGCGTGTATAGTCTGTGTGCTTCCCTTGTTTCTTCGTCCGTTCCTCTTTGTCTGCATGTCAACGTCCCAGCCATGTTCCTGTTTTTTCCCCCACTGTTATCTTGGACTTTGCCTGTTGTTTTGGTGGATTTATTTGCTTTCCATGAGCTGTTTTTCTTGTTTTGCCCTGTGCCTACCTGACCAACCCGTAAGCCTTTTGTATTTTTGTTTGTGTTATTAAATGATTTGAACTCCATTTGGGTCCTACTCCTGCTTTCCCTGGCTTGACAAACCACAACAAGCTTGGCATAGAGACTGGAAACAAGGGGAAACAGCTATGCAGTGCAGGCTATGGCTAATATGTCTCACACAACATGTTCTTATTAGCTGGATAAAAGCTTATCGAGGCTGTAGTGAATGCATACATGAATTTAACATATGTAGACACTAAGGTTCAAGGGAATCAAATCAATGAATGTGGCAGGATGCAGTTGAAACGGAAAGAAAAGCTTCAGTTCATCCCCCAAATTGAATTTTGACACCGTCGACTTCTGCCTGTGTCTCCTCTTCCACTGTACCTCCGCGATAAGGTTTTCAAACAGGAAATGGCTCCCCTTGAGTTCCTGTGCTTGGCGTGTATCGTGTAACATGGAGGGGGCTCGGGCTGTCGTCAGGTCTTACCGTTGCAGAGATGATGAGGTCAGGAGAAGGAGAAAGAGCGAAACCACTATACCTTACATTCCAGGAAGTTGAGGTACACAGGATCCAGAGCTGATTAATGATTTAGACGACTGGCTATGTTGTATAAAACAATCTGAGCCGTGTGCATGTATCTGACCCTAACACATGCTAAGTACACATCAGACGAGCTACAGCAGCTTGTAACATTATGAAACTGACGAGTGTTGTGTGTTGCGTACATTACCTCTGTACATGATACAGCGAAGGGCTTCTGAGGCGTAGGTCTGAGGAAGAGCCAGGCTGATGTAGCGGAGAGGATACGGGATACACTCCACAGGCCAGATGATACCTACGGTCCAGGACAGAGAGGATACTATGTAAGAGGTCTTTTACGCCGGCTGGTAAAACACACTGAGTATTTGGATGTTCTGTCCTAATAATGAACCCCATAAAGCATTTAAAAAATCTCTGGTCTCTCTTTGTTTGTTTTTTTGCTTATCCCGTGACCTAACCCTTGCAGTGTTTAACTTGGACCAACAAGAGGAAGTGGCAAAAAAAAAAAAAAAAAACATATGGAGAAAAGACATGTAGGTTCAAAGTTCAATCTTTTGAAACTTAAACAACTGCAGTTAAGAAAATAATCTCACCACAAGTACCTGATCTTCGTCGGCAGATGGAGTTTGCCTGGTTCTCATGGAATTGTAGATGTTCGAATTTCAAATTTATTAGCGCCGATTCGTAACAGAAGTTATCTCATTGCAAGACGAAGATCATGTGATATGACTGAAAGTCCCAGAACAGCTACTTACTGGACCTCATGGTGGTATTGTTGGAAGAAGTGATGGAATACTTTGTGCTGATGTTCTCCAGTGACGAAACATTTCTCTTTAAACTTTCACCAGCAGCGATAGTGTTTCTATCAGTAGCTGTAATGTTTCAACCAATAGCAAGACATTTATCTCAACCCACATTAATGACTTTTCTACAGGCAGTGACGATGTTTCTACCTGTAAAAATAATGTTTCTACCTTGGTTGCGACGTTGCTACTTGAGCTGATATAATTTCTATGTCCTGTGTTCAAGTGTAGAACAACTAATAAAGGACATGTAACAGTGTCAATAAAATAGAAGATGGTCACGAGACGACACACTGATGGTGGAGGAAGTAATTTGGGGTTCAGTGTTTTGCTAGAGGACACTTTGAAATGTGGACAGTACGGGCCCGGGATCAAGCAAACCAACCCTTTTATTAAAGTTGCTTGGAATCCTTAATTGGGGCAACAACATTTTGTAAAACACAAAATGATCATATCATTATCATTGGTATAATACATGTCAAGTGAGCACATTTCATCTGGTTGGGTCCACAAAAAACGGTATAGTGAAAAGCGTTCTCTATAGAGCTTCTTCTGCCTGGAAAAGTTGATTTTCCTCAAAGGCCACTGAAACGAATCATCTCACAAAGGCGTTGTTCTTGCTATAGTTGTTGCTGTATGGAGCTTTTTTTTAAAAAATTTTATTTCACTTATTTTCGGATCTTTATGTTTTATGTATCATGTTTCACTGATACTTAGTTGGTTGTCTTAATGGTTGTTGTTTTGTGTGGACCTGAGAAAGACTACCAACCTCTTTGCGGAAACTAATAGGGACCCAAATCATGAATATCATATGATAACATTCAGTTATCACCCGCCGTCCCAATTTGAGACAGACAAACAAGCTGTAATTAAAGAAACAACCATATACAACCAATAAGTTAAGTACTGTAAGGAGGAAGTCTGTAATCTAGTAAGACCTCTGTGTATCAGCATATCAACACACGCCAAAGTTAAACAACGTCTTAACTTCATTGTTAGAGGAGGATTAGACTCACAAGTCCTTCTGAAGCCTCTGAAGTTTTGAACACCAACAAATATTCATCTATACTACCTACATACATGCTTCCACTCAGTTCACAACATCAAACTACTTATAATCAACTTTCCTGGTTAAATAATGTTCCAGCAATCAGACACCTATACTATACTTTTTCTATTCACACAGATTTCATTTTAACTTTCAGAGAGAACAGGCTGCATTAGCTGCTCGTTTCACTAAAGGATGCACATTTTAATGGTCACACACACACACACACACAGGCCTTACCGCTGATGATGAGGTTGGGGTAGAAGACACCCAGGGCAGCCTGGTTGGCACTCTGCTCGTCGTCGATTGCGGCTGAGATGACGAGGCCAAACGAGATGCCGGTGACGCCCTGCAGCACGATCAGAATTATAACCAGCACCAAGGAGCCTTCATTAGGTATCTGCAGAGAGAGAGAGAGAAAGATGGGCATAGACAAGCAAGAAAAGATAACAGGCCAAGGTAGTCAAGTTTAGGATGTTTTCGCCTACAAAGCTGCAGTGGACCTAAACGTGGAATAAAATGGTAAAAAATAAAAATAAATGAGTGAGATAAGGAGAGTTAAAAGGCATTTGCAGAGTCATATAAATTTTTAGAATATTCTTTGGCAAATACAATCTTTCCTCTTTATCCATTCATGGGTGAAAAGGGCATATCTCCATTTTTCATAACTCTCATTTTAAAATCAGTCTATGGTTGAAAACATACTTATGAATATTATATTCCATTACTGTAATAGTCTGCCAATAGATCCCCCTAAATCTTACACAATGGACCTTTAACATATTCCTCCTTTAAATATATTTTCTTGTAAATTGTCTTGTGATTTTCTGTATCCGCTAGGAATAAATAATCTATTTTGTAAAAAAGGATTTTAAAAAGATAATGGTAATGTTGTTTTGTACACTTGGTGATCTACAGTACGTGTAAGTTACATGACAATCAACCTCAGATACCACCCTGTCGAAGTTTTAGTTTTGATGGACTTGAAGCTCACACGAGTCTGCATCTCGTTGTGTGCGTGCGCTCTCAAAATTGGAATTTAATGCAGAGTGCGAAACGCTCACATTATTGTGCAATCAATAGTTACTTCATAATGATAAGTTAAAGCAAAGACGTTCTCTATTTCCACTTTAAGGAACATGAGAAGAGATGAGAAGATAAGCTAAGATCAAGAAACATGGAGAAAGAGATAAAGGGAACGAGGAGGAGACAGAAATACTCTCTGATGCTCTGCACTGATCGTCAACCAAAAATACTACAAGAAATGAAAATAAATGTCACTGCTGATTAAATGTGGTTGGAAAGCACACAGAGAGGGGAGCGTAAACAGAGCCGGGGCTGTGCACGAGATGAGAAACGATTGAAACCCTCTTAACTTGAGTAGTATCTGCAGGCATTTGCAAGAGTCCTGGGGTATGTGTGTGTGTGTGTGTGTGTGTGTGTGTGTGTGTTGGTGCACTTGTCCTCAGTGTGTTAGGACACTATCCGTCTCCCCTGACAACGTGCAAAAATAGACCTGCACAGAGAGGCCACATGACTACTCGGTTGCCACAGCAATCCCACAGTGATCCCTGGATACGGCCAACGCAGGAAGTGATTTATGCAGTGGTGGTCTCTTTGGACTTCAGCACCTTAATTAACACACACATGAACGCTCACGCTCGCGCACACGCACACATTGACAGACAGAGACGAGAGCACACACCCACAGGAGCATGTGCCTGCATGGACTCAACACACAGATGCAGACATAAGCATGATCCTCTCTTGTCTGAGTGCCTTCTGCCTCTATTGATTCCATCCAGATTGTCTAGTGAAAATCAATGACAAACAGAATCCCCGTGTTCCCACTGGTTGGTTGTTCTCACAGTAAACCTGACCCGGCTGACCTTCAGAGTCTGCTGGACCCACATAAGAAGATATATTTCCTCTCCTGTACTCTGTCACATGTACATTTTACAGA
Organism: Coreoperca whiteheadi; assembly: GCA_011952105.1. Lineage (NCBI taxonomy): Eukaryota > Metazoa > Chordata > Actinopteri > Centrarchiformes > Sinipercidae > Coreoperca > Coreoperca whiteheadi. The sequence continues at coordinate 6,015,392 of CM022471.1, forward strand.
AAACAACTGAATGATACAACATGGTCTTGGAAAATGGAGGTCTGTTTGATGGTTAAAATGAATTATTATTAACACAATTATGGCTCTAGTGTACTGAAGGTAAAGACAAACTTTTGACGATTAAGTCAAAATGCAAATGAGCAGGATGATAAGCCTGCCAGATTTGTGACACATTATCCTTCAGCATGTCAAACTCTCCAAAAAACCAAATCATGTTAGAAATGCGGTGACCTTTAAGGCTCCTTTAATAAGCCTTCCAGACTCAGAAGACTGGCTTAAACAGCAACTTTAGTAGTTAAATAGTACAGAAAATATTATCATGTGTGTCTACTTAAAGACTTCAGCCTCTTTTTAACATTAACTGACAGTGTTGTTGTCTCATAAGGGTAATACAGGACTGACACTTTTTCCAAACAGACATTACAATGAAGAGCAAACGATTAGAGAAACAAACAGCAAGGTGAATGTGTACCTGTGTGTCTGTGACACTTTAAAGTGAACGTAAATGGTTATAACTCTTTGAAACGGTCAGCTTTGTTTATTTAATCAAACATTTCTTCAGGCCTTTATTTCTATCGATACCACAAATCACAATTTTGCCTCAAAGGGCTTTACAATCTGTATAATCGGTCCTTAGATCCTCGAAAAACTAGCCAAAAAAAACCCTTTTAACAGGGAAAAAAATTATTGAAACCTCAGGAAGAGCAACAGAGGAGGGATCCCTCTCCCAGGACATGCAATAGATGTTGTATTTTATTACTTATTCTATATTTTCCTGCTGGAGATCTTATTTTTGCTGCTGCAAATACCCATTCCCCAATCAATAAAGTCTTGTCTTATCTGAAGTGTGTGTGTGTGTGTGTGTGTGTGTGTTTATGAGTGTGGCTGTCTGTTTTGTTTCCCCGCGTCAGGTGGACGAACCTTGAAGACGAGCAGTATGAAGAGGAGCAGCAGGATGATCTGAACGCTGATGACAAACAGCTGAGAGAAGAGGTGAGCCAGCATCGTCTCCAGAGAGCTCACACCTGGTAGAGAGACGAAGGCACAGAGAGAGAGAGAGAGAGAGAGAGAGAGAGAGAGAGAGAAAGCGAGATCATAAACTCTGTCCAAAATCTCTTAAGATATCAGAAGTAAATCATCACTAACCCAGGTTCATTCAAGCTCATCTAAACCTAAATGGCTACAACTAAGAATTTAAATATTATTAATAACTATAAGTACAAAGACTGACTGACTAATAATTATAGAAATACAATTTACAGGTTTCCTGTTAAGTTGTTAATCCTTTTGAAACTATAAACTGAGAAATTCTTAATGAGTAAAAAAAACAAAAAACAACTCCCTTCAGCATGTCTGTTTGCTGTTTAACATCATCTTTACAAGCTGATCATAGTATGCCCCCTACTGGCCGTATTTCAAATTCCACGTAAATTAGCACATTTTTCAGATTGAAGTCATTACTAAATCCAGTCTATCACAAATGCTTTACATGTCTTGTACATTATCTCTCAAAAAAGGGTCCAAACAAACTTCCCAAACAACCTGAATAGTGTCATAAAATATGCAATGTTAGAGGATGCCTGCCATTTATTCATTAAAGATGTCAAAATTCAAGAACGGCACGTTACGTTCCCTACAGGTGTCTCTTTGCATATAAGACTACTTCCCTTTTATAAAAGCTAAAATGTATTTAAATGTGCATTTGAACAGGAATAAGTGACATAAGTATTTATTTATGGTTAAGTGATTTGTTTTTAGGTCTTCCAGGGAACTCTTAACCTCCACCCATCTACTGTATGTGGTCGCTGCCTCATCGTGGAGTGCACATATATGTTATATCCGTAGCAAGGTACAACAACACATTTCACTTTCGTAGGAGAGGTCATTGGGAGCAAACAAACAGATCCTGTTATTGTTTTTCCAGTTATGCAGTGTGGAATCGGTGCACGGTAGAGTTGCCTCTCTGTTCAGCTAAAATGCCCGACTGGCAGGTATAGGATCGGCTCCAAGACTGTGGGGTCAAACGCTTGAGTCAAGTTTTCAAACTGCATGTACTAAAAGGATGTTGTCTCTGGCTGGTAACATTAGATCAGACCCCTCGCACATTTTATTTGAAGAACATCAGCTTTTGCCACCAAACAGAAGGTTTAGAGTTCCTGTCTGAACAGACTGTGCAACTCTTTTGTTTTTTCAATACTTTCTTTGGCTTGTTTTCCAAAATATTCCTGTAGCTGTTTCACTAATTTCCACAATTATTTAGATTTTTGCCGCTGAGTAGCTCGCTGATTTTCTTTTTAAACTGCAGTGTAGGACAATAGTCCATCCAGGAGTTCTTCTTCTTTATATGCATACTGGCTTTCTTGAGTATACTTAATTTTTTCACTCTTTACAGTGTGAACGCACTACAACCTGCAAACCTCCATAGAAGGAATATGTCATGGAAATGGGACGCACTTTTTGCGTTTGTGTGGAAACTGTAGGAGCGGTGTGAACTTTGACCTCTCACCTGCGACCCAGCATCTGTCCAAAAGGCCCTCCTTCCGCTCCAGGACAAAGGAGAGGGCCGTCAGACCCACGGCCAGGTAGAAGGTGATACTGGAGGGCAAGAGAGGAAGAGGAAGAAGACTGTGGCTAAAGAAGACTGCCGTTGTAGACAGGGTTGCTGGTTCAATCCCCCGGGGCTACTGAGCAAAGACACCTGAACATCACAGTTTCCCCACTCTGCACTAATCATACATCACTATTTACAGCGGCAGAAGGAGTGACAGCTCCCTCGCACTTGATGTTGATTTTGTTGTACCTGTTTGGGAGGTGCAATTTACTACATTCTTAGTGCATAGCGTTTGGCGGTATTACATAATTGCCAGCACAGCTCCACCCAACTTACACCTGACTAGAGGTCTAATCACACAGGGTAATGGGAAACACCTGTGTGGGTGTGCAGAACCTGAAATTTTGCAAAGTAAGTAGTGATTAAAGCGGTCAAATAAATGTAGTGGAATAAAAAGTACAATATTTCCCTCTGAAATGTAGTAAAGTAGAAGTACAAAGTAGCATAAAATGGAAATAGTCAAGTAAAGAACGAGTACCTCAAAATTGTACTTCGCTAGTTACATGTGTTTTAATACAATTTCAAGCATTCCGTCTTAAAAAACAAACTGTACATGAATTAACAAAAGGAGAGTGAAAAGTCAATAAAAACCTTTGTTCAACTCTAGTTCTGGTAGCTACTGTATTGATCGATAGCAGCTGTCCAACCACTACATCATACTGACCTGAGCACAGCTCCGGGTGTCACAAACGTAGTGAAGTCTGTGTTTTGGCTGCCGTAGATGGGCTCTTCAAACTGCAAGACGACAGCAACAAAGGATTCAAATTAACTTTATTAAACGGCACGTAGCATCAGCAGAAACACACTAACAGTTAAAGCTGCACATACAGCATTTATGTAGTGTTGTCAACTTGCTTGTAAAGTAGTGTCCCTTTTATGATTGCAATACAAACATTGCTGTGTTGTTATTACACTCTTTTATTTATTCTTTTATTATTCCTTAAGCTGTTATTTTACCTTTATTGGCAGGTCGACCAGGTACGACATACTGCCCAACTTATTGTCCACAAAAGCCTGCGAATAGAAGACAGAGAAGCAATCTTAACAAGTTTAACAATACCAGTGAAACATATTTAGTGTTTTAGCGGCAAGGATGTGACATGGCAAGGGCACTCAGCCAAGCGTGTTTGGCTGTATGTTTTTAGTCTCCTGCACACAGCAGCTGTAGCACTGAACCACATGTGTCAGTTTATACTGTTAACATCTTGTATGTTCACAGACGGGTTTGTGTTTTTTCAGCTTGTGTTGAATGATTTGTGATTGTATCTCCCTGAAATCTGAATATTTGCCCTAGGCTCCAGTTGACAAAACAAACAGCAGAAAACACATTTGTTTGTACCTGAAAGGCCTCATGTAGTTTCTTCTGCAGCATAAAGGCAATTTGTCGATCTAGACAAAACATTAACAGCAAAAATGAACAACTTCAGGCTCTCAGATTCAGATGATAACTGTGTATAAAGTGTTATGTCAATGACAATATTTCCAGTGGGATTCTGTACATTTAAAAATATTTTTGGGAAATTTGAGTACGTGCACAGTACTCATTTTTTATAATACTTTTATAATTTATAATTTTGAAATATAAGGCAGATGTGAAGAATTTAATTCCAAAACAATATGTTCGATACTTCCAAAATGCCAATAGTATAATAAGATTTCTGGCAAGAAATGTAACAAAACGCATGTTAGAATATTATTACTATTACTATCAACTGCACCAAGGCGTTTATCGCCATGCATTGTAAAAATGCATGATAAAATTGACCCATTTCAGAAAAATAGACCACAAACTATAAGAAGGGTTTTCTTCTTACTTGTCAGGTCCAGCCAAACGTGTACTGATCCTCCATCTACCACCTCTCTAGAAACCTGCCGCTGTATCATCCTGTAAAATCACCGACATGGTCATATCCTGAAAAACCTCCCTGAGTTTGCAAATCTATAAACATTTGGCAAAATCAATACATTTTGCAATGCAAATGTTGTAATACGAACAAAAATAAGAGGGATAGGATGCTGAAGATGCACATTTTCTGCAAAACACAAGCTTTTTACAGCATCATTACAAGACAGATTACAAGGTAAGTTGACAGAGATGCAGCGGAGTAGATTTATGTGATGATAAAAGGGCAAAATACTAAACTCTACATATCTTTATGTAGACAAAGCACATGAACAGTTGAATATTCAGGTTTTGTGTTTTGAACTATGTCCCAAATAACCCTCAAAGGGTGGGGATAAGACTTTTTTTTTTCAGAAGCATGTAGCGTAACCCACACATTTTAATGAGCAAGGCCTCCATGCTAATTAGTTTCTAAAGCTATGCGAGTACAGGCTGGTATCACTACTCTAAATAAAACGTGGATGCAGTTTAGTGAATTTAACCTTGTTTAGTAGCCAGGCCTCGAGTTTCTTCCTGCTTCAGTGGACATGGATTCTAGTGGTTTCTGGCCTTGTTCCCCTAACTTGTGACAAACCCCTTAAATATCTTTGCAATTACCACCATGTCCTGTTCCGGTGTTTGTGTTTGTAGGAAGTCTACAAGAAAGACAGACGTACTTGCAGGTAAATGACATTTAGCCTGGGAAGCTGTGGTTCTTTATGTTTAACCAATGAGAATGCTTCCACATGTAGAACAGCTCTGCAGGGCTAAAACTAAAGTGAGATCTTCAAATTGCATGTTTTTTTTCCAGCCAGTAGTATAAAACTTGTTTACAATCACATAAGACGAAAGAAAAGCTGCAAATCGTCATGTGAGAAACACCTATACTATTTATTTAACATTGTTTACAGAGATGTGTTTTATATTTCCCTTAAGGGATTTTTCTCTTAACTATGTGATTAATAATAGTTACATTTTCCTCAATCTATCACAAGGTAGGTAGAGACATGCCAAGTCACAAACATGTCAGACCATCGCTCCGGCTACTCCATTTTTGAAATATGTCGTCACAAAGAGAGTTTTTTTAGATTCACATGCAGACCTGCTGGAAAATCCAAGTTTTGCATTTGTGTTCCGTACGGTGGCCCCGAGAGCTCAACGCGCCGCAGCTTAAGAAAACACATGCAAATAGACAAAACACAAGCAAATTAAGGAAGCATCTTCACCAATCTGGCAACACGCGCGCAGCATTTGGAAAAAGGGAGAAAACTGGTGAGGATGGTTTTCTCACTTTGCTTGTGTTTTGTCTCTTGGCAACACACACATTGGCAACTTCATTCCTCCGAAGCAACAAGTGACTTAAATGATGATTCGATAAAAACATGCCCCATATGTGAGTATGTGAACCCAAACGCTTCGAGCTAACAGTGGATTTGTGTCAATTGAAACGCTTCACGTGACACAAGATCAAGCTCAGCGTTTCAAGAGTTACAGCGAAGGGCGCCACAGCAGGCAGCAACATAATTATGCATCTTCTTTGATTTGTGCTTCCATTAAGCGTTTTACAACTGCCAGTGATGTCTCTCTTGCTCTTTTGATCACTTGAGGGCCTCTTTATCTCCGCAAGGACATCAAATTTCATGTCTATGCAAGTGAGAGAGGGCAATGCAAGAGTTTTTATTTTGTGTTTTCGTACATCCGGTCACAAATTGGTAGCCTGTTGCTGATGTTAGCAGACACATACAGCATGTGATGGGGGGCTGACCACCTCTGCACGAAGCTTATAATGCCACCTGGCCTCTCGATCAGCAACCTGACATGATGTAACCTTGTCTGGCATTTATTGGTTAGTTATTTAATGATGGCTGTGGCACAGAAAATGACTGTTTCGCTCACCTTTTTGTCAGGTAGCTGGTGAAGTTCTTGCCAAAGCCGATGACACCCCAGTACTCTCCGTTATAGATGCCATCGAAAGCATCCGAATGGGACAAGGGAACCTACAAAGAACAGACACAATTTATATATTCTACACTATAATGTAATCTTTTTAAATCAAGTGAACGCTGACTGACCTGAACTGACATTGTGCTGCACATGTGTAGCCAGTAAAACTCATTTCAAAGCTTCTCATGTTTGTTATTGAGCAGCTTCACTAGAGCTGCTGGGGGGGCTGCTTTGCTCGAGAACATTTTAGTGACAGAGAAGGGAAATGTTTCTCGTTTACTTAAATAACTGAACTCCACTTCCCAGTATCTGTGTGTGTGTGTGTGTGTGTGTCTTATACAGTGTACTGAAAGGTTGTGGTTTGGTGTCACACAGAGAAACAACCTTTCCCTTTTCACTGATTTCCTAGAAAACTGAAAGTCTTTGCAGTTCTGTGCTGTGAACAGAAGTGAAACCTGTTTGCAAAAAGTCAAATTTCCTCTTTGGTTGTGACATAAATATGATAACAGAGGGTGTGATCATGCCTGATTAGTGTGTTAATATTAACATCTCCCAAGGCCAAATACATACCTGGTGCACGCTGGAGTTGTCCAGGAAGGAGAGGAGCGATTGGCTGTAAGCAGAGGGGGCGGTCTCGTTGTTCACCACCGCAACCTGGATCCCCTTTGGGTCTCCTCCAATACACAAACAGATCAGAGAGACCTGGATGACGGGCAGCAAGAACTGGAAACACAACGAGCTGCAAGCACAGGGGAGAGGGTAGCAGTCAGAAACGCTGCGCCAACGTGTCGCTCATCACACTTCTGCTATGTATTAATAGGAAATATTAACTAAAACGTACCCTGGCATTCTCTTCATCCGCACCATTGTTTTGATCATCAGGGCAGCGATGTTTCTCCACTTCGGCAGCACGTGTCTGGCTCGCACCTTCCAGTCCGCTGAACACAAAACAAGCACACACAAGGTTGCAAGCAAATGGTAACTTGAGTGGCGCAAAGTAAGTACATTTTCTCAAGTACTGTACTTAAGTACAAGTTTAAAGGTACTTGTACTTGTCATGCCACTTTCTACTCCACTACAATTCGGAGGGAAATATTGTACTTTTCACTTCACTGCAATTATTTTACAGCTTTAGTTACCTTACAACTTAAAATTTTAGAAAGAGTTTATAAAATATGACGTTTTAAAGATCCTGGGAAGTTTTTTCTGGGGCGGCAATCGAAAGCAGTTGCTAAATAAACTTCTTTTCCTAGCTAGAAAATGCATAATTTTTATATTGATCCAAGAAAAAAAGAAAACCCCATCGGTAACGCAATGGTATAGAGAAATCTTCAGAATACTTCCCATGGAAAGAATCAGTGGCAAAATAAAAGGAAATGAGAGCAGCCACTGATAACTCACTAGCCGAATGATCTTAATCCAAAGAGGAAGTGGACTGTAAAGCTCCAGAGGCCCTTCTTTAATTCACTCTACGAATGATTTGTACGTAAGCATTAGTGTGTTAGGGACAGTGTGTCCAAAATGTTTCTATGATTAACGTGTGCGTTTAGGATTTATTTCTTTTTCTCATATTTTATTTTGCATTTTATTTTACTTATTTACTCAGTATTCATCTGTTCATCATTTTATCAAGCTCAGGCCAGTAACAAAACATGATAATGACCTAATTAATGTGAAAAAACAACATTTCATTAAATACGATGTTTTGTTTTAATTTAAGCTACCCAACAGTTTATACAAGTACAGCTGAAACGATTAGTTGATTAATCACTTAGTCGACTGACAGAAAATCAATTGGAAACTATTTTGACTGTTTGAGTCATTTTTAACGCATAAACATTTCATGGTTTCAGCTTTACAAATGTGAGGATTTGCTGCTTTTACATCATTTTTTAAAATAATTTTGAACTAATGTTTGAAATGTGTTCCATTGGTTGGCCAAAACAAGCATTGGGAAGGTGTCGCTTTGGGCTGTGGGATCTCGTGATGAACACCGATCACACGGAATTTTTACAAACCAAACAATCCAACAGTCGATTAATCGAGGAAAAATAATCAGCAGATTAATCCATGATGAAAATAATCATTAGTTGCAGTCCGATACTAAATGGTTAAAATGAGCTCCACTTCAAACAACTACAACAGTAAAATGCTGCTTTTACATTAATGCATGAGTAATAATAATCTAATGATATAATATATAAAAGTATTGATTACTTCTACTTTTAAGTACATTTTCCTGATTATACTTACATACTTTTACTTAAGTAACATTTTGAATGTAGGACTTTTACTTATTTTTTACAGTGTGGTTTTAGTACTTTTACTTAAGTAAAGGATCTGAACACTTCCTCCACCGCTGAATAACTCAACAGTATTTCACATTGCTTAATATCTACATATTTCCCACACCACTAATATATGCTAATATATTCACTGTATGAAAAATGAAGACCCAACTGGAAGACAGAATTTGTATTTTTTTCCCTTTTATCTCACATTTGAACATTGAAGTTATGTGGTATGCCATCTTGGACCCCTAGGCCACTGTGATACCCTCACAAACTTAGAGGAATCTAAACTGGAAATATGACACTCATAATAACTGGATTCCAGATTATGGTCATATTTATTTTGGAATCTAATAAACTGAAATAAAACCTGTACCTGAATATTTGGGAACTTCCTCTGCAGCTCCTGGTCCGACCCCGAGAATTGGCCGACTCTCGTCCCGCCCGCTCTCGAATGATTGGCTGTTTTCCAATGGCCCACCCTGCGGACTGGCCTCACGTTTAGAGCTGATCTGGTCTGACGTCTCACACAGCTGCAGGAAGGCGTGCTCCAGGGTCTGCAGCAGAAGGTAATGTGGGTCAACAGGAACCGGGGACCTCACTTTTTTGTCAACAGGTATCATATTCTTCTGTATGTCTTTAATGTAATACTTATCTTATATGCAAGCACCTTGAATTGCCATCGTTTACAAGACGTGCTACAATGTATAAAATTGTTTTGCTTTGTGGTCCCACGATCAACCTCCCAGCCCTGACTACCAGCACCCCTGGGTGTCCATACCTCCCATGAGGGTTTTTGTACTCACTGTTGCGTTGTGCTGCTTCATGACTGCGTCTGGAGGACCTTCAGCCAGCAAACAGCCGTTCCTCATGAGGCCGACCTGGAGAAATCACAGGAGTGTTGAGCCTGATTTGGAGAGAATATTTGTTCACTAAAAGTGTAATTTATGGTGGATGTTCTCGTCTTTTTAAAGCAACAACGTGTTCACATGTAGCTGCGTCAGGGAGCGGCCATAATGACCTTGGACCATGTTTTTGTGCAGCTTGAGAAAAATCTTGAGTTATTCAGTTTCGTAGGAAAGAGTTTCAGTTTGTACAAAAATCTAGAAACCGGTCAACAGGTTCACAATGGAGTTCAAGCAGCGTGGGATATTTAAAGAGTGACACTTCAGACCATGCCAAAAACGTCATATGTATTTAGTCCTTTTCCCAGAAACTTAGGAGGCTAGAAAAGCTTCTTAAGCAGCATTTAAACCATCATGTGAAAATAAATTCTCCACTGCAACCCAGACTGAAATTCTTTCAGTTAGCAGCTCTCTAAGGCAGAGTGACACGTTACATCTGGTAAATGGTGCATGAAACTGTCAAAATGTTTCTATAGGCTTTTGTGAATTAACTATTTTAAAATCGATATTTTTACAATCAAATGAATGTGCAGACAAAGCAGCTGCGGTGAGAAGGTTAGAGAGAGTTGTTTGTTTGGCTACACAACAAATACTTTTCTGAATGGAAACTAAGTGAAATTGTAGCTTCTGAAATCCTCAGATTACGTTATTTGGGGTGCAGACTATGCAAAGCTTTGAGCACAGATTTCAATCACCAGCTGCAAAGCTCCAATGCCCAGACCAATCATTTAATCTTTTGCACCACGATCATATGTTAAAAAGAGATGAAGTCATAGCCATAGCCCTTCTTAAAAGGTAATTACCCAAAGGTCTTTGACACAGAGGAATAAGATATATCAGGCCATGGATACACAGACAAAACTTAGATCAATTCATTGTTGTTGGGGATTTGTTGACAATAAGACAAATATAGAATATCACCAGGCTTATCTTTCAAACTGATTCATGATCCAAAAGAAGAAATTATGAACAAAAAGAAGTGAACTGGAAACAAAAAACTGTAAGCAAACTTTTTGTTTTGTCAGTAAAATGTTAAATAAAGACACAAGAGAGCTCCTCTATAGGAAGTTTCTCATTCAATGGGAGCTTTTGTCCCTCCTGTCGAAGCTAATAAAGAATAAACTTCAACTGATAAGTTGACACAGTGCAGACATCAATGGACTCACTGTTTTTCTACGACGGGGTGGAACATGAGGACTGGTGTGGATGTTGCGCTTTGTTCTATTGATTTTGCAGCTGAATTCCAGATTCCTGTTGGTGAGTATGCTTAATTTGTCCTTGGGTGTTTATGTGCATGCATGTGTGTGTGTGTGTGTGTGTGTGTGTGTGTGTGTGTGTGTATGTGTCCATTAGAGGGTGACACGGGAGTGGATTTTCAGTCCTGTCCCATCCCACTCCCATGAAAGAGTTTTAAAAAAAAAAATCCTGTCCCGTCCCAGTCCTGGCAGAATGACTACCGTCTCATCTTTCCGGATAAAAACATCAGAAAATAGCGCATCTTCATATTAGAAATGCATATTTATATATAAAAACGGACCTATGATTCCCACTTCCGCCCCCTTGTTTTCCTGTCCCGAACCAGTCCCGTGATGAATAGTGAAAGTGACCCCCATCCCGTGGGAATCCCACAGGAATCCCGTGACCTTAGTCCATAGTCCATGCATGTATGAATCATCTCACCACATTGGCTTGCCTCGCCTCCTCTATGTAGTGCGTGGTGATGATGACGGAGACTTTCCCCGTCTTCACAATCTCCACCAGATGCTGCCAGATCCTAGAAGAGGGAGGCCGAAGATGAGGGTTTGTGGTGCTATGATACAATGAGACTGGAACAACACACCGCGGGAGGGCAGTCTGCTTTCAAAAAGGCTTCTACACTTGCCTTCCTAGAACATATGCCTAAATGTTTGTGTAGAGTTTGTCCATACAAATTCTTTCACAGCTGTCAAATTGTAATGTTGAAGCCACCCTGTTTCCAAGTTATAAACATGGACATTGTTAGACGGACACAGAAGTTGTTAGCTCTTGTGTAAATGAAATTTGACAGCATTATTATGCAAATGGACTTTCTGCCCCGATGAAGGGTTCAAAGGTCAGTATAAAATGCCCCAACTTGGACACAGCTGTATTTTAACCATTTGAAAGTTATTTGCAAACTCTAATATTGTATATTGCGTTTATCACTGCTGTCTCACAACAAGAACGCCACCAGGGCCAACTGAGGCCTTTGGTTCTTCAGTTAGCATGTTGTCCCTATATTTGTGTGCTTTTTACTGGATTTTTAGGTGCCCCCCCCCCATCTCAAAATACATGAATATCAGGTATTAGCAATACTTGATTCAAGCCATTGAATCTGCAGTTGGTCCTTTCCTATGAAGTATGAAGTAGATGGATCAAATGCAGTGTACTAATTTTTTACGCGGGGACTAATGAAGAAAAAAGTTGTCCAAAAACTGTAGATTTTTTTTTTTTTAAAGATTTGGCAAGATTATACAAGGCAACATGGCAGCTTCAACATTATCTAGGTGGAAATGAAGCTTCACGGGCTCCTAAGCACAGATTACTTTGCTCTAGACACGCATCAGGCTATATGTCATTCTTTAACCATCGACTGGATTATGTGACAACAAGTGGATGCTATTTTCTCCAGCCTGCCGTGTGACACGGCTAGATAAACCTTAGGGCACAAAAAAAAAAAAAAAAAAAAAAAAACTTTGGGGAAGCAATTCTCAAGCCAGCCATTTTGAACTTCCACTAAATACAACAGCAAAACTTCTCACACAAGATAACAATCTCTTAGAGCAACTACAGCCAGCTGAGTTACCAGGAAAGTAATCTTAATTCCCATAGCTAATGCAGTCGGGCAATATAGTGACATAAAATACATCAATATTACATACAATACAATACATCAATATTGTCATATAAAGGGGTTTTGGTTATTGATTAATCACGTTGCAGTTTAAATGTTGGTCTTTTCCTCATATATTACAGTTAAGTGATGCAATTTTGCGAACTCATTCACCTTGTCCTGCTGAATAAAATGTTATGATTTCTCTACACGTGATTTTTTACCAGACACCATATCACTCACTCCTGCAGTAGCTAAGAATAAATACCATGTAACTGCGATGTCACTGCTTCGGATCCTGCTGATTAGCTTTTCTCTCTCAAAAACTTCTCTCTCTTACTCTCTACTGTCAAGTCAAAGTCAAAATGTAACGTAAGTCACAAATGCCATGAAAATTACAAACAGAAAGAATTGGAAGGAAGCCGTCCTACTAAATTGTTATTAATCACTTGTGATATTGAGATTTTCATATCTTATTTTGCCAGGATTATACCGGTCTTCTGCTGAGTTCACTACTAGCTGGATATATTCCGGAAATGTATGTAAATCTAGTGTCTCCCTTTAGTTTCTCATGTTTTATGGAGGATGTGTGAAATGATGTGGATCTTGGTAAAGAACAGGGCTGCCTTTTTCAGAGAGTGACATAAATGGGAAGAAACAGCTACTGTGAGTGTGTGTGTGTGTGTGTGTGCGCGCGTGTGTGTGTGCGTTACATACTTGGCCCTGAGCACAGGGTCCACTCCGACTGTCGGTTCGTCCAGGATGAGCAGCTCTGGGTTCTGAAGCAGAGCCGCTCCGAGAGACACCCTGCGCCTCTGACCTCCACTGTAACACACACACACACATACACACACACAGGAAACAAGTGAGAAAGCAAAAAGAGCCAAAGGGTGACAAAGATGAATCTTCTCCCACGTTCCTAATTGGTTCGTAACTGATGATCCACTCCCATGGGTGGTGGTGTCAGCCGAACGTAGCAGAGACAAAACCTGCAGGAGGAACCTGCCTGACAACACGGAGGAAAACAACAAGATGCTGGGAGGAAGAGGCATTTTGACAAATGAACCATATTCTATTATTATCTAAAAAAAAAAAAAGTTTGAATGTATCACAAATTAGCTGACTGATCCCACATTGTATTTAAGACAAAAAATAGGATGATGTGAAGCAGAAACAATGCCACATGGTGTGTTTGTTCATACCAGGAATATCTTTTGTAATGTGTACGTATCGTGAACAGTTCCAACAACCTGTGTGTCACGTAATGCTGCAGCACAACAAGTGAGGAGAAACCTGTTGCAAGATCATTAACGCCGACGCGCAAGCACTGAAATAAAACACAAATCATTTTTTACAGCGCATCCTCTTTAAAAATTGCCAGAAGGAGTTTTATCCAGACGTTGCAGCTCAGTAACACGGCAGGCTGTTACATCACACGTGACATAAAAATAACATGGAATGCTAATTAAAGCTGGTTCGAGGGGCCTCTTTGGGAACAGAAGGGTCTTTGTGATGAATCAGGGATCTGCATCAAGAGCTGCTATTATTCTTCCTCCAATAAATGCAGAATATAAAAAAAGGGCCATAAAGTAATCTACCACTTTTATTGATCTCTGTCCGGGCCTGAGAGACCGCAGCAACATTGTCAGTTTTCTCCCACATCTCACGTCAGCCTAGATTGGACATAAAGAATGAGGTCACATTTTCAAAAATAACTTAATGATTTAAGCAGAGATCCAACAGAAACATTTGGTGAAATGCCAAATACTCTATTTTTAATTTGTACCGCCTGATCATTTCCTTTTATGGCTTGAGAACAAGGCGTTTTGCACAGCTTCTTCCCTTGTGGAGTAGCATTGATAGTAGAAGTTCAGTTGAGTGGAAAGTTTCTCTTCCAAAACAGAGTGGCAAACAAGCAGAAAGCTGGCAGAGAACGGAGCAATCAAGGCTCTGCAGATATGATCATTTGTTCAATGGGACAATAAACATGTTGCATATTGCAAACTGAGCTGCCAATCAGGTCGTTGGTTAAAGCTCAGACTTTGGATGATGGCAATGCAAGCTGGGATGAGGCTGAATGTAGAGCAAACTGAAATACTTGCTTGCTTACATGAAGTGCTTTACTTTGGTGCACAAATGAATAGCTTGTGTGGATAAGATTAAAAAAAACAAAAAAAAACAAAAACTTTACAGCATAAAGAGATACTTCTTTACAGCATATAAACTGCACGGAATACAGCAATATACTGATACATGATGTTTCCTCAAATTAAACTTTGATGGACTCGGTGGACTTTTGCCTTGATGGCTACACAAAAGCATGCAAACCAGTGTTGCCAGATCGGACGGTCTTCTGCCCAATTGGGCTACTTTTTGTTTGAAAATTGTTCCTGGGCAGTTTTACGCTGATGAAGAGTTATAGATACACCACTGTCATTTTAGTTGATTAGCCTACAACTACGCTGAAACGTCTTTCCTACTCAAATTATTAAATCGGTTACGAAGTCATAGCTCTGTTTCATGTCCTGCCCTGCCTTACTTTTGGTTCGCCTTAGTTTCACGCTTTCAATCGATGTTTCCTGTTTTGTTTTGAAATTGTCTCCTTCCCTCATGTGTCTTTTAGTGTTGCTTCCTGTCTTTTGTTCCTCCTGGCCTGCAATAACCCCCCCCCCCATCACCTGACTGCTCCACCAACTACACACCTGTTTCCACTCTCCCTCATCAGCCCTGCAGTGAGTTGGTCCACTCCTCACCTGCAACTCATTCCTTCATCAGCCTCTCACCCCATGTACTGGTTTACTGCCTTTGTCAGTTGCTCCCTGCTGTGTTAGCGCTGACTTGCCTGTTCGTTGGCCTTATGCCTGACTGCAGTCTGCCAGTAAGATATTAAAATCATCACTCTGCCTCCGCAGTCTGCATCTGGGTCCTCTCCCTGTTCTCCACTTGCCAGCCTTGTAAAAATCTGTTCTTACAACTGATGACTTTTTACGTTTTTAATGTAACATTATCCAAAACACTTGGTGGAGATAACTTTCAATTACTGTAACTGTGCTTTTGGATTAGCATAATTATCCATCTAGATTTGTTTTGTGTGAGTTGCCGAGGTTTGGAGATATCGGCCGTAGAGATGTTTAAATTTTTTTGACTATAGAGGGACTTTATGGCACTCAGCTTGTGGTGCTCAAAGCCCCAAAACACTTTTTTTTTTAAAACTCAACAGCAATATGTCTTTGCAGAAGTCATGACCTGAAGGGTGTACTACAAAGCGAGATTAGTGGCTTGGCCAGCTATGTTGAGCCTAAAACCAGTGTTTTCAGTGTCACAAACGTGGCTCTCTTTTTACCTGGCTAGATCACCATGGTAACTAATGCTGAACACAAAATCTGCTCCGGAGGAGGTTCTATTCAGAGTTTCGGCTTAAATCGGCTGTAAAAAGCGCCCCCCTTTCACGGATTCTGTTCCTGACGATATTCTCTCTGAGCGATACAGATTCGCAGCTGAGGGAAAACGTTATAGGCTTATATGAAACTTGTAGAGGGGTACGTTTAATATACCACGGAACGAAGCCATGCAGTTACAGTCGGCCTATTGCAAACTCAAGGGAACCTACATGCATTCAGTTGGTGATGCAGGAAATCTGTAATATTAACACACTAACACATGTTCCACAGCAGATCATCCAACACTAACAGAGTGATGAAGCCTCAGCAACTACAGACCACTTTGGATTATGTTTTTATGCTCTCTCTTTATTTGACCTTTGCTCGTCTCCTTACCAGACAAAGTCATTGTTGTTTTATGGGAACTGGGTTAACAACCTGTAGAGGTGAAAGGGCTTATCTTTGTGTTTGAGTCTGCACATTAATTCAGGTAATTAAGGTGGCAAAGTCCACAGGCAACCGTGGAAAGCTGTAAAAACACATTTGCCTCACTTCATAAACTGGCTGTATCTAAGGATATACCGCATTTGGCTTCAGCTCACCACACCTGAATATAACATCTAGAAATCACATCACTGTCTGCGTTTCACTAAGCACAGAAAGTCTAAAATTTCTTACGGCAAAGAACTGCACAAAAAGATAAATGTTTTTCAGTGTGCTGTTAATTTGCATCATTCAAAGGATAGTAGTTGTATTGGTATCGTATCACCCAGGTTAGCTGGAAAATCTAACAGTACTGTTGTCCGATTGGCTACTGATTGGTTATGTTCACCTGCAGCAAATCGTAGAACTTTAGCTGAGTGGTTCCACAAACAGCTTCTGGTGTAAATGCAGTGATATGATGCACAATAAAAAGGACCTACAATCAGTCCTGCATACAGTATTATGTTCCCAAAAGAGCTCACCTCTCTGGAGAAGCGCAGTTCTCAATCAGTGCATATTAAACTCATTCCGTCACCTACTACATGTGGTTTTACCTGAAATTTCGGACCAGACTGTGCTTCTGAGGTAGATCCAGGAAGTCAATGAGGAAATCCATGCGTGCCTGGGTTTCCTTCGACGTCAGGCCGTGGATTCGGCCAAAGAAGGTCAGGGTGTCACTGATGGTGAACTCGTTGTACAACGCCAGCTCCTGTGCGACACAGACACAGTTTTAAAAGGTTGTGTGTGTGTGTGTGTGTGTGGGTGTGGATGTTTCTTCATAGATGTCACAGATTCATCAGTGAAGAGAGGTATTGCTTGAAGCGCATATTTGATAGCAGCCTTTTTTAAGTCACTGCAACGTTTCGATTCCCCCTGTGGCCCTTCAACATGTACTCTGACTTCACCCCACAAAGATACTTGTGCGGATGGAAATGTAGCAACTGAAGAACTCAAGTAATAAGATAATAAAAGCATCAGATAAGTTGCAAACCCTCCCTCTTTTCATTGACCCACCTATGGCTTCCACACTTCACATCTCATCACTGTCTTGTGAATGGCTGCTGTCGATGCCAGCTTTCGGTAATTGACAGATTTACGATACTCTGAGCTACAGATCGTAGTCTCGGCCCTAGTCTTGACATCTCTCCCATTATTCCTTTGTTGATAAACTGATCGATTAAAAAACCCCAAAATGTCTAATGTTGTATCACTAAATGTAACCCACAGCACAATACTGTTCCATCACAAAAACAAAATTTTTCAGCGCACCTCGGGACAAATACAACTACAATATTTCAACCGAAGATAAATACAGTATATTTACTAAGTTAGTATCTGTTTTACTTCATCCTGCAGATCTGTATCTGCACTGCTGCCTTCTGAGCACTTACGCAGAGACCTTTGACTGAGTATTTTCTTAGAGCACCTCCGTCACTGGAAGGATTTCTGCCGGCATTTCTTGAGAAAATATTTATTCTTGAAGGATTAAGGACCTAAATAATGGTCCATGTGCACATTGTTCTGGAACAGCGAATAATTGGGTTATATTATATATTGCTAGCCTCTCGGTTTGAGTCTAACGTTTCGAGTCAATGAATTTCTCTGCATCAGACAACACAAACCACATTTACCACAGCCGTACAACACCCTGGGGGACAGACGAGGTGTCACATTTCTTCCCCTCTGGGTCACAGATCACTTCCTACAGGGACGAATGTGATGGTGGCGGTTACACACAGGAGGACACGTGTGTTGTCAGCCCCATCAGATATCCAGTCTGACAGTAATGAGAAACACTCAGCTACGAGACACTGGCTGCAACAGAGGCTAAATGAAAGAAGCCCCTGAGCAAGGCACTTAATCCGCTGCTTATGACTGTAATGAGCAGCTCCCTGACGTCAATGTTGGTATAAGAATTTTCCCACAGAAGTGCTTAAAAACCTTCGCTGGAAGGTTTAAATGTGGAGCTGAGTGACGGGGGAATTGGACTTAAGGCTAACACAGGGCTGCGAGGAATTTGACTGGGAACCTGCAGGTTTTAAAACAGCAAAACTTAAGGCTATTTAACACCTTTTCAACTCGACTGAATCAAATTTAAAAATCAGTTTCGGAACCAAAATAGAGAAAGAAAGCTTTCTGACTGAACATACAGCTAAGAATAAGGACAACAGGAAGTCTATTATACGAAACAAACGGACCTCACGTCATTTACTTATAACACAAAAACACCTTTTGCTTTGTGAAAGATACATGCTAAGATGTGGTGTTTACCTGTGGCATGTATCCGACCATCTTGCCTGGCACGTCATGACCAGGGAACGCAGGTGGCTTCCCCAACACAGTGATGTGGCCCCGCGAGATTTTCAGCGTTCCCAAGATGCATTTCAGAAGAGTGGTCTTCCCACATCCACTGGGCCCCAAAAGGCCATAACTGCAACACAGAATCAAGAGCATTTCAGATAAAACTAGAGGGCTCTCAGAACAATTTTCAGTCAACAATCAGAGTTTATGTTTCTTTATCATCTGTTTTTATAGGAAACAGCATGTTGTTGTCAGCAGATGAACAGATGTTGCACTGTCCTTCTGGCGGCACAAAAACACTCCGTCACAGCTCTAACCAGCATGTTCAGTCATTACGAATGGGAACTGAATGGAAACTAGTGGACCATGCTAGAGAAACTGTAGCTTCTAGTGAGCTTGGAAGCTGCACTACAAAATAAACTACATGAGTTCCACTCCTAAGTGAGAGAACATACTGTACATTTCTTTGCAATGATGACTTCCTCTCACTGCCCTTTGGGGTGACAAAAAGTAGATTTATTGAAGGTTAACCTGACTTTTCTGCAGGACATTGAGGTTTTTGGCAACTGATCCAAAGATAGTCCAAAGATACATGAAAAAGAAGAAGAAGAGTAGACCAGACCATTCTTGGGTGAAGTGTACCAGGTCCTTGACACTTCACCCAAGAATGCAAACCCCATTTGCATGATGGGAACACATCTACTTACTGGGAAGAGAAGGACAAGGCCATTGTTTGTGCCTGTTTAGTGCTACAAGGGGAGAGGTGGAGGTGTAACGCTTTAAAATACATCTAACAGTATATCTTATTAAAGGCAGGTGTAGTTAGATTTTCAGCCTTTTCAATACTTCTGGTTTTATGGTTCTTTTGCCTTCTACAAACTGCCATCCTTTTTCTTGTCCTCTTTTCCCTAATTCCCTCTCGCTGCTTTTTTTGAGACGTCCACTGTACAGACTGGGTAAAAGACACCCAGGTCCAAAGTCCAAAAAATGATCAAACACAATAACAGATAAAAAGGAAATTGTCCATTGACGCTGAGATAAAGAGAAGAAATAGATAAAGAGATAAATGTCCTATCAATCAAGGATAAAACCCCAGCCACGATGAGTCAGTACACTCCACTCACATTTGTCCCTGTGGTACAGTCAGGTTGAGGTTGCTGAGGACCTTCAGTTTGCCGTACGACCGGCACACACCTCGGCACCGGATTGCAAATTCCTCCTGTCCAGCAGGCAGAGAAGCCTCCAAATCAGCCTTCATATTACCCTCGTTCAGCTGGAAGAGAGGACAATACTTTGTTAAACATCAGCAACAATCTTCGTGACTGTCTGCCTGCAGACACATACTGATTATTTTCAGATTTCGCCAAACAAACTGAGCAAATGTGACACAAGGACATCAAGACCTCACACGGCTGCTGATGATGATGATTTCTCCTGTTTATGTCATCCCATCTGGCTGGTTTTGTTATACTGTGAAGCAATCATTTTCACATGTGTTATGCTGCTGATAAACCACCCTAAATGGGTGAGCTAAGATTCATGTTTTTAACTACAAAATCTTCAATCCGAAATAAAATGTTCATAAAAATGAATGTTGAAAATGGAAAGAGCAATGGCACATTCACATTCTCAGGCCCTCATTATGTTTGCTGTACTGAACATGTATCAACGAGGGATGCATAGTAACATATCAAATCAAATGTTGGTGTTAGGTGCATTTAAGCAGCGTAACACTTCATCAGATACAAGAAAAATTAGGGTGGAACATTAAAACTGCGATTCAACAACATTTGCCTCCCGAATAAGTTTTATTCCTGTGCAGATGTTTGTAGCTCTATCAGTAAGAGTGGTCGTGCTTTGTTAAAGGCTTTACTGCAAGCAGCTGAAAGAAAATGCTAACAATTCTGCTAAGCAAGCCAGCTACTAAACCACTGCGGGAGGCAGCCAAATGAGGCTTTTTTCAAGAATGCAAAACGTTGGCTTGTTAATCCAAACATCAAAAATGAATCTGACTTCTCGCACAACAACATACCGAAACAGCCCTCTCATACTCTGACCTTCCTGGTGGTTTCTTTGCATCTTGTCAAGCTTCAGCGGACCAAGTATTTGGGTCGTAAAACAATCCTTTGCCCAGTAATCTCTAATAACGGCCTTCTTTCAAGGGTTTCCCCCGGTCTCCAGCTAACTCCCTCCTTTAATCCAACGTCTCTCATTTTCCAGACAGATCTCACCCTCGTTCTGTTTGATCATTTTCGACCTCAAAATGGTTTGACAATGAGATAAAGTCAACTCATCTACAGGAAAACACACTGACGGAAAAATGTCAACTTGATGGAGGATGAAGCAGCAATTTAAGCATACACTCGCCCAGTGGGAACATGGAAGTAAAAGGGGGAAGTGGAAAGGACGAAGAGCGGCTGAGGAGTGAGTCCACAGACTGAAGACAACTAGGCCCTACTAAAGAGCAGCTGACACAAACATCTCAGGCGAGTAAGTGCAAAGTGGAAGAACGGGTTCAGTTCGCCGGCCGGCAGGTGGAGAACGGATGCTTTCGTCTAAACAATACCCACCTAACACACACACACACACATATGCATGCACACACACCCTTCTCCACAGCCTGCAACATGTGAATTTACTCAGAACTCAGAAGAAAATGTTTTGGTTTTTTTAATGAGTTTTTTTTTTTTAGCCTTTTTGCACAAAACCCACAAATATTTGATGGTTAGGGCTTCATAACTTGTCAAATGAACTTGATTCTAACTGTTTCCTGTCATAAATGGAATACTTTGGGGATTATTATCTGTCATTTTAAATGAACCCATATGATGGCATCACTTTGGGCTCTGGTAACTTGTGATTTTGACATATTAAGAGCTTGATTATTTAATCCAAATACATAACTGTTAGAAAATCAATAGTATAAACAATCTTTAGTTGCAGTCCCATTGATGAACAGAGCTATAGTTGGAGATAATGCCACATTGTGCCTCTGCAGACTCTTCTGCTTGACACTCTCCTCTGATAATAACCTTAATGAGCCCAACAAAGCCCCTCTTTTCATTCATACTCGCCTCAGCTCGGCTGTGATCAGGGAAATATCCTAGCTGCCAAATTTCCTGCCAAGTTGTTGCCAACTTGCGTCACCGCAGAGAGGAAGAAAATGGGCTTGACAGGCGCGCTCAGATCTCTCCCAGCAGAAACCGAGGCGAATGAGACACAAACTGTGGAAGAATGGCTACTGTCGGGCTATTTATAAGCTGAGCCTCGGTAGCCTACATCCAACGACCGACCAACTGCTGCACTTTCACTTCTCCCTTTAACATCGGCGCGTCACACAGGATGTGAGCTCTGCTGCAGCAGCGCGGTGCGTGCACAGCACAGCACACACACCCCCCCCCCCTCCATCTCCCCGTTGCTTAAACAATAAAGCCCGTCTC
>CM022471.1:6037507-6082146 GCA_011952105.1 Coreoperca whiteheadi
CGGGCCCCGGGCCGGCCCCCCCCCCCCCCCCCCCCCCCCGGGCGCCCGGGGCAGAGGGGGGGGGGGGGGGGGGGAGGCGGGGAGGGGGGGGGCGGGGGGCGCTGTGGGCCTTTTTTTTTTTTTTTTATATATACCGAAGTCGGACCAACTGTTCTCTCTGTTTTAAATACTGACTGTGAAGAGCAACGACTGACTTTGACAATTTTGGATTTGGGAGGTTTTGCTGATCTGCATAATGTATTGCCAGTTCTGGGCCACAGCTGGGAGCTGCTGTATGTGGGCTGCGGACCACACGAACTAACCTGTAGCTGTAGGGGCTGATGCTCCACTGCAACAAATATCAACTTTGACATGCAGTTTGATGTGAAGTGATGAGCATCAGCACCGTGTTTTTCCTTTGATTAAAATAAATTTGGTTCAGTAGGTGTAATTTTAATGTTTTGTTGAATCTGTTCCCTTTTGACTTTTCTTTTTGATTACACTGAAACTGATGCGAAAACTATCTTAAATTATCATTACATACATATTTTATGAGATTCATAAGAACACCAAATAACTGGATGTGACTGATATTTTTTGCAGTGTAATCAGCCTGCCGGCAGGAGAGACTGCAGTCATCTCATCTAGCAAAGGGCCCTCACCTTCAGTATTGTGTCTGTTGCCAGGGATCCGTTGCATTGCTCCTTTACCTCCTCAAGGTGTGAAGATTTATCAGGTTAGCAGGTTCATCTTAAGAGAGAAAATCGTCCCCAGCCTTACATCCCGGGCATGTCTGTCATTTGTTCTCTCATCAAAACTCTGCAAAGAAGATTTATGAACAAACGATGTGGAAATTATTTTCTAAATAGATTTTCAGATCATGTTGTAGTTCCCAAAGAAACCACAAGATGGAAGCACAAAACAAGAGACTCATCACTGAATAACAGACAAGACTGCGCAAGGACCTCAACCATTGATGGTCAATGTTTAAAGGAGGAAAGCAACTCATTTACTCGAGTACTCTACTTAACATACTGTTAAGTGTCTGCCTTAACTGATGTTACTTTCTTTAGTTCAGGCTGAAATGGAGCAAAAAATCCTTTGCCTCTTAAATGATCAGAAACACCTTTATGGTGGCAAAAAGTGTATTTCTCCTGTGCCTGTATATTACAATTTGTGCTCTTCCTAATCCAGTTGGTTTGTCTCCATCAGCTGATTTTTTGTTTTGTTTTTGAACAGATAAAGGTTACAAAGCGCTGCGCACAAAAAGCAGTGGTCTGTCAGTTCGGGTTAATCATATAAAACCAGATCAGTTCAGTACCTGAAATCAATCTGAACAAGATAACCCTTTGTCGTCAGCTTCACTGGAATTCTTGCTTCTGCTCCGAGAGGTTTTACATCATAGAAATCCTGTATGAACTCCATTTGGAAACACTTGACACAGGTAGACTCAGCAAGGTCCTGAGAGATGTGGACCAATCAGAGAGAGGACACTTCTGGCCCCTGTACATGTGGGCAATGACATGTCAATTTTATTTGTATGGCATGCAAATGCCAACTACAAAACCGGAACAGAAAGTTGTAAGAGCAACAAAAGGCTCATAATCAATTAAGCATGTTATTTTGATTTTGAAGTAAAACGCTGCTTTAAAATGCTAGAGATACAAAAGTGTAGGGATACAGTTACGCTAAGTGTATTGTCTGCTTGGAAATGATTGAGACATCAAGTGATGTCCATTGTTGTGATTAAGTCAAATATAAGCAGAATGTTTATGTCTCCTGCTGCTGCTGCACCCATAAAGATTAATGGGGGAAATTGGTGTAATTGGACATGACTTAACTGTATTTTAATAACTTTTTATTGAGCTATTTAATACTCTACTACACAATTATTTGCTCACTGCATCTCTTTGGTCAAGCTTTTTACTAGAGCAGCTGTTGGTGTTGTTTTAACTTGTTTTCTTTGTGTAAAATCTGCCAGTTCTGCGAAAGCTTGTGGATGTAAAACTTTATGGATGTCTCTGTCATCCTGTGGATAGATGTCAGCGCTCAAACATACACATCTAAACATTGATTTGACCAGTTTGAGAGTAGATCATGGTGCGTCTACTGCCATGATTTGTGCTTTATGTCCCACTGCAGCCACACATGTTAAAAGTGTATGTTTTATAGCCTCAAATGATGTCAAACGTTAAATGAGTCTAGATGGATAAAAAAAAGAAGATCTAATTTCCTAATGGGACTGCGTAATGCAATTTAATATATTAAAACCCCGGATTTAAACGGCTTTAAGACCTTTTAACTGGCTGATGCATCAACCATCTATGGAAAAGGACTCTGACATGCCGCTTCAGCTTGTTATGCCTTGAAATGTCCACAGAGGGGCAGAGTGAACCGGTTAAACTAGACGAGGCACCAGCCTGAAAGTAACACACACACACGCAATGAGGGAGAGAGAGATGAGGGGTTTGCATGCACAGGAATGGACAGATAGAGGGAGAAAGTCAGAGGGGGGGGGGGTGTGTGTGTGCGCAATAATCAATGAAAGGGAGACAATGTGAATGTTTCCTTCATTGACTGAAAAGAGATTCATGTTCCAGGCCCACAAGTGAGCAGAAACTGGTCTATTTACAGCTCGCTGTGGCCTCAGAGGCCTGCGGTATTGTTGAATCATTCAAAAGTATTGAGCGTGCTAACTTTGGCCAAATTAGGCCAACACAATCTGTCACGTATAAACTTGAGAGATGACACGCAAGTGCAGCGGGTCTGCCCCCCCCCCACACACAAGTTATTCCATCTAAAAGTGGCTTGTTGTTGAAATGTAGAAATAAAAAGCGCAAAGAGCGCGTGGCCTAATTGGGTGAAGGGTTGAGGAAAATCTGTCTGATTAGCCTTCTCCAACAGACGGGGATTAAGCGGTTAGTCTCTAATTATTATAAAGCATATACGTCAGCAGATATCCACCCATTTCAGACAGGCCGTGGAGCGGAGGGGTGTCCTGCTGAGCGCCCTGTCAGTCCCGTTTCAGACGTGGAAACCCGGGAGCAGGAGCAGGAACTGGAATATCCTCCTGAGTGAGTGCCACGACGCTGACACGCCACACTCCTCGGCAGGGCTGCCTCTGCTCCCGTAATAAGCTTCCTATGCTATTCTGCTCAAGATGGCGGTGCAAGCAGCGGAAAAGGACGGAATAGTGAGTATTCTGGAGCTTCAGGGGAAACTGGGGCCTGGGTAAATTGTGTTCGTATTTGTTACCCGTGCGTAACGGTCTGTGGATTTAATTTAGGCGCACCGTTATGTCGATTATCCGGCGCTATTAGTAAATACGGAGCGCCGTGCGCAGCGCGTTCAGAGCGCAGGGCGACTCCTCTTTCATCTGGCCGGGCAGGAGATACGAAATCCAGTTCGTTCGTGGTGAAATGTGTCGGCTCCCCCTAGGCCGCTCAAACCGGTGCCCTGGATGTGCGCATTTACATCGCAGTTGCAAGGTTTATGAGGGCTAATGTGCAGTCTCCCGTGGCTCTCGACGGGATCCCTGACAACAACATGACAGGTCTGCTGCCACCTCGTCATTGTCGGGCACAGGCGCATGCGAGGCCACCGTGTGCATTTATTGGTAAACAGGCCTGCCGCCTCATGTTGGGTGTTTTAACCTCGGCCAGGCCAGTTTCCGTCCTACCTGACCGAGCGATAAGTGACAGTTTGCATGCTGTGTCTTTTGTCACTGGTGCTGAAGAACGTGGAAGACGACCATCTGAACGACTCGCTGGGGAACCCCGGCCTCATCTCACCTGACAAGGAGGACTTGTCACGTCTCCTGGTATGAAATGTGCCTTGATGGTCTCCTGCCTATCCTTGTTTGACGCTCGCTCCGGGCAATGCTTAATAAATTCGTTGTACTTTGCGCAGACGGTGCCATTCAGCGGGCGCATCCGGGGAGGCATGCGGCCAGGGAAGAAGATCATTGTGATGGGCATTGTCGACCTGGAGCCAGACAGGTAAGATAACACTTAACAATGCATGCACACACTCTTTATCTGGAGCCTGTCTCACCATCGTTAAACCTATCTGATGGCATCCAGATGCATGCTGAGCGATTTTTAGAGATGGGCTTTTTGTTCTTAGGCCCGTCAGACTTGCACAGCCACTCCGGGATATAGTGAGTAATGCGTGGGCAGCCAGAGAGACTGGTGGCGTCTTGTATGCAGAGATGGGGCGTTCCCCAACCAGCAGGGAGGAAAAATGGGGAGGGGGGCCAGGGGGCAGACCTAGTGGAGCAGACTTGTTTGGGTGTGTCCTCAGCCTACATGGAAACTTGTGTCAAACTTGGAAGAAACATCCCCATGACCTCATCATGTTCAGTGGCTGCTGCTGGCACAGTTTTCATGCCAAAGTTCATGTGAATGTCCTGGCTGACAGTGCTGCCCCGAGGCTCCAAATACACAACAGTTTCCAAGTTTGCTACTGTAATCACGTGGACACGCTCCCACAAAGAGGGCTGTGTGTAAACGGCACAGCTGCAGGGGATTAGGCACAATTAACACACAATTGAATTGGTCTTACACAGCAGCAGCAGAATTATGCACTTGACTTATCCCAGATTAGTTATTGGTCTCATATGTTGCCTGTCTGACTCCTCTGTTGCCCCCCCCACCCCCACAGCTTTGATGTGAGCCTGACCTGCGGCCGTGACTCAGAGAAGGAGGAACCCCCGCATGACGTGGCCCTGAAACTCACCGCCCGCTTCACTGACCGCCAGTTTATGCGCAGCGCTTGCATCTCTGGGAAGTGGATGGGGGAGGAGGCTTCCACCGCCTACTTTCCCTTCATCCCCGATCAGCCTTTTAGGGTAAACATCCTTTTTGTATTCATGACAGATTCCCACGCCAGATGATTGTGGCGCTCCCTGTTTGCAGGCAGGGTTCAGGTTGAGGGTTTTTGTTGGTTCTTGCTGAACAGTGTTTATGCTCTTTTCCACGAGCATCCTCCTCCTTCAGTCCTGTACTTCATTATCACGGTTACAGTTGAGACCTTTTGGAGATCTTATTTCCTGTTGATCTTATGTGGTGATTATTTCCATAATTCCATCGCTGTGTTTTGGCTCTACAGACACAGCCTCACAACAAGAGTCCATAAAGGCAAGTAACAGAAGTGGACAGACGATCAGACAAGTTGTCAGAACCCCAGTGAAACTATATTATCTAAATAGGCTCATTTCAAAGGGAATACAAAGGGGAATCTACTCGGCAGGTGCGTTTTATATTCGTGGCATTGTGGAAGCGCTTGCACGTGCAAATATTGTTGGAAAAGTAGATCAATGTTGTGAAGCGGTGTCATATGGAGTTATCGTAACCAAAAGGGGAGTTTGTCCTTTTCTGAATTGAGGGTCTGTAGAGGGTGTCATGCGGTACAGATTGTAAAGCCCCTTGAGGCACATTTGTGATACTGGGCTATATAAATAAAATTGACTTGACAAAAGGACAGATGTCCCAAACTATGAAACTGAGGCCTATTGATATACATTTAATTGGGAAATCCACCCTAAAATACTGGCAGTGGGGTGTGCTGGAAAATAAGCTGTTTATACGAGGGGTTTGTCCAACCACATCAGAAGGCCAAAGGGTTCTCATAGCTGTTTTGGGGCCTATGGTGCTACATTTAACATGTAAGCAGTGTAAACAAGGCAGTCAATATAAGGTGCACGAGACAAAAACAGTCCAAGAACAAGACAAAACAGTGTAAAGATTCAGTGCAAGAATGTAAAAAATCTTTCAAATTGGGATAGCATGCATGCTATTTTTATTTATTTATTTTTTTAAATCTTTCCTTGCAAGCCATTACTAGTGTTTCACTGGAAATCGATTAGTCAAAATAAATAAATTTGACAGATTCATCAATAATGGAATAACTTTTTTTTTTTTCAGTTTCACCCCTAGCAGTAATGTGATGTATATGTAATTCATAGTAAATGGGCTAAAACATGTAAAAACTGTTATATCTGCAATATCTTAGTTTTAAAGTTGCTTCCTTGTATACATTGTTGAAGTGTGTATGGGTGGAATTCTTCTTTTTAAAATCGTGTTGTCGGCGTCACAAGCAATCCACTGTAAGAGAGACAATCACATGTTACCACAGAGATGTAGCACATGTCCTTTGCATTATAGAACTAAGAGACAAACAGGAAATGTTTTCCATGCTACATCATAGCCATCTAATGTATACATTACAGGCTGTGTCCTGTGTAGTGGTCTGTTAAATGCGTTCGGGGCAGCAACAGCTGTTTATGTGTTGGACGAGGTGGGGGGGGGGTTGAGCAGCAGCACATAATGAGTAATTCTCATAAGACCTGGGGACTTGCCCGCTCTAATAATTCTGAATATGCCCCTGAATACCACATATGGTGTTTGACTAAAAATATATCATGACGTGTTTCAATCCAAAGTAAACTAACCAGCTTTTTACAAGAGAATTTTACTCTTAAACGTATCATTGTTTGCACTAAAAGTAACAAAGTTCAGTCCTGAATTTCTTCTAAAGAATACGTAATACACTGAAGACACCGCAGCTACCATTGTTAGGAGTTATTTTTAGAAGGTGCTCCCTGCATCTGGTTATGTAATGTCAGCTCCCTGATAGTGTCATTGTTTGTGGCCGGCGCGTGACCAAGCATGTCAGCACGGGCGCGACTGTCAAAAGCTGGTGGCTGGCGATTAACGCCGTTGTGCAGATTTCTTCCAAGAAACTGCCTGATGAATTCGGAGGCATGTGGACAGACACACGATGTGTTGTGGTTTCAGAGCAGGACGGCTGCTTTTGGTTATCGAAACAATGTGCCACGGGAAGTGGGATCACACCTACAAGTTTGTTTTCTTTGGTCCAAACCATACGGAGAGATGTTTACACGGTTTTATTTTTGTACTTGGTTTGTTGAAGTTCACAGTGTGTAGCTGCTAGCGAGCCAGGGCTCTTTTAGCTTATTTGTCAGCCAGCGTTTCTGTGGCTTGGAACATGTTAAATATATAACATGATTAAGTGTCAGTCCAAATTGTGACTTGCACTTGTTAAAGCTTTAGGCTCAACAAGAAGGATTACCATATGGCTGTCAAACATGAACACCCTTCTAATTGAACCCATACATAAAACTTTGTGTTTAGTAATTGTTTCCTGTATTTAGTTAGAGCTGCGCCAATCAACATTTTTGTATTGACAATGAAACAATACAAGGAGAAAGGCGTCTGAACTCGAGTAGGGGGAAAAAAACTCCTAAAAACTCGCTGTTCACTGGCTGCTCAGCAGCTAAAGAGCCAGATATTTCTCTCAGGAGTTGGTAGAGACCAAACGGATGATGAAAGCCAGACTGGTCTTCAAAAGAGCTGCTTGAGTACATGAACGTTAACGGAGTAGGGCAAGTAATTCTGTGTATACTTCAGTTAAGTCAAATAACAGTTGTGTAAACTCAAGTAGAAGTCCAGGTTACTCTTTTCACCCCTGTGTAACTGCTGCATAGTTTTAAAAACAAATGCCTGGTGTGAAATCACTTCTCTTTTTTTTTTTTTTGTGTGTTGGACACATAGTGGATGACAACAGTTGGCTAAATAATGTAATGACTTCGAATTTCTTTTTACAAAGCAGAGAGGTGTGTTTGAGAAGAAAATAAGAGCAGAAGGTGGAAAAATCTTGTTAATGCAACAGTTCAACATTTTTGGGAAATATGTGTATTTGTTTTCTTAGTTAAATGAAAAGATCAGTATCACGATCGTATCGGTCTTGTTAAATATGATGCCGCAGCCTATTAGCTTAGCACGAAAAGGGGAAACAGCTCATTTATATACGGATATAAAAAAAAAACAAGCTTTAACGTGTCAATTAGTGAGCTTTAGAGGTGCCGATAGATGGATTTTGTTACTGTTGAACAAAGTCAGGCTAACTGTTTCTCTTTCCACTCTTTGTGCTATGCTAAGCTAACCATCTCCTGGCTGTGGCTTCATATTTATTCTTCTCATCTAACTCTGCAAGAAATCAAATAAGCGTATTTCCCAAAACGTCCAATTATTTCCATTTGCACACTATACCAGTCCTTATCTTCATCGCCCTCTATTGCAGTTTGATGCTCCAGTGCTAATGTAATTTCTTCTTCAAGGACTGATTGTGAAATGTAAGAACCTAATCTTAACCTGCACTGTTGATGATTTGTGTCATCTGATCTTCTCTTCCTTTCTGTTTTTCCTGTCTTTCTCTCCATTTCTCTTCCCTCCCTTGCAGATTGAGATCCACTGCGAGCACCAGAGGTTCCGGATATTCGTGGACGGACACCAGCTCTTTGACTTTTATCACAAAGTAAAATCTTTGAGCTCTATCAACACAGTACGAATACAAGGAGACCTACAGATCACCAAGCTCGGTTAACTTCCCACACTCCTCCTGCTCTGCAAGTCGTGTGTGTGTGTGTGAAGCAAGGACTTGACCACTGATGACCACGCACACACACAATCGTCATCATCCATAACCCATGATGCAACGCTGCAGCAGCATAGCACCTGGAAAAAGGCTCAGGCGGTGACAAGTTTGATCTCTTCTGCTACACTTCATTCCCTTCTTTCCATTCCTTTCTGATGATGTTTTGAGGGTGAATGTGTTTGCTTCGTTTTCATGTTTTTCCTTTGTAGCCCCAGTTTAGTCAGATCAGGGATCTCCCAGCTTATTAATAGCACATCCATTTCTTTGTTGAATCCTTTAGGGGTGCTGAGATAGAAGCAGGTGTGGAGTACTTTCAAGGATGGGGGGGGGGGGGGAGTACTCAGATGTTACGGAACCCCGTTACTCAGGAAAAAAATATCTGACACTTAGCAGCTTATATGAAAGCAAACTGTCACTTATGGGTTTAAAAAAACAAATCCAAAACCTCTTGGATAAACTGGAAACATGCATGTGGATCAAGCTAAAAAGAGACACTGATCATAGTTTGCGATAACTTAACCGAGATTTGAAACAAATGTGCTGTATAATTCTGCAGTACTGGACCTGAGCAGTGTTAAGCTGTTCAATCTGAGCCCTGACTAATTCCCACAAGGGCAGAAACATGGTTTTTCATATCCGATACAAGTGGTTGAAAGCAGAATGTTGCAGGTTGTTTGACGCTTTCAGATTTACTATCACTCAACCCAGCTGGATGTGTATTTAGTGTTGCACTTATCCTCTAAAACTCCACCTTCGGACCACAATAGAGTGCAGTGTTACACCCTGTTTTCTCTGTGCTGATGTATCTCCAACTCCGTAGGCACTCCCCTGCCCTCCCTTGGGTTTATCCCAGTTGTCATGGTAACACGCTGCAGTCTCACCGACCTAAATACCCAAAAATGAGGATTATATCATGACAAGATGTATCTGAGAGCGTCCGCTGCTGTACACTGCGTGCGTAACTGCAGCTGTTCCCCTGTAGATAGAAGGTCCTGTGTGGTGAACAGGAAGTAGAATTGTGACTGACTCTGGTGGGGCATGGAGAGTGGGGAAATGGCTTTTAAATGAGTTTGAAGCTTGGACTCTGCTCTCTGCTGTCACACTCACAGAAAACATGCAAACCTCTAAATTGTACATTAAAAAAATATGCAACTTATTCTCATTTAAAAAAAACCCAACCCACAGTCGCTTAGGTCCATATTTAGAAGAAACGATGCTGTCAAAGAGAGCAGGTGTATTGGCTGTCTTCGGTTACATTCAACGGTCAGGTTTTTTTTTTTTTTGTTTGGAAGCAGGTTTGAATCCTGCTGATCTTTTGAATGTGTAGTATTCATGTTTCTGTAGTCGCATAGAAGATATAGTGACGCACAAGATTATTACTTAATGTCAGTTATTTGGTGGTACGGCTGGTGCTGTTATATTCAATTTTCAGTCCTTACAGTATGTGTTTTTATGGCTTTGTTAAGTGTTTCCTGAATCATTGCACATCAGCGTCTTGTCCACACTGAGGCAGATGGACGTTATAAAGCACCCTCGTTTAATGCAGCCGGCCGTAGTTTTGACTCCATAACCATTCTAATCTACACAGGACTTATTTTCCTTCACTGACGCAGAAAGGAGCTTAGAATTAATAGTGGACGTTATCTTCAAAGCTAAACTCACAGTATTATGTATTAAGGTGCTCTACAATATCAATATTCACTATGCTCTGTAAAGTTAAACACATACAGTAGAACTAGGTAAGAATCTCACTGCGTAGATTTCTGGGTACCACTTTTGAATAAAGGGTTTATAACATGTAATTTATTAATGAATAATTACTAATGCTTTTATAGATCACTTATAAGCCATTATTAAGCCCAGCATTTGGGTTGCCAGGTTGTGAAAAATTCCTTTAGTTACTTTTTTTGTTTTCAGTAATAGTGCAGTTATTAATGCTGGTAAGCCATCAGTTCTGCTCTTATAAATGTTAATAAATCATTAAGAAAATTCCTGGCTTTCTCACTTGATAATAATGCCTCAACGCTGAAGTTGCAAACGTTTGTAAGCTGTTAATAAATGGATTCCAGGCCAGATGCCCTGCAGCTGTTTTTCAGAAATTTAGCGGTCCAATTGAGTGGTCTGAGGAACGAAAGACTGCTGTTCGTATTACTGGCTTATAAGTGATCTATAAAGACTGATTTATTAACCACGACTAAAGTCATTTAAAACGTATAAACCCTTTATAAAGGGGACTTATTAGAAAGTGGTACTGATTTCTGCTGGTTCTATATAGATGACCATAAAACTTGAACCAGGTTGGAGAAGCTTTGTTCGCTTCTGGAGACAGATGTTGTAGTTCGTATCAAACAGAAAATTGAACGCGTCATGGTTTGTATCTACGTTTTGAGCCGCTCAACACAGTGAGGAAGCAAAGAGCAGTTGTTGGTAGACCGTTTCACAATGCTGCACAGAAGTACCATTTAAGATTTGGACATTTTTACACTCGATCTTAAGCTAATGAAGTTTACTCCATCACCGTTTGCTGCTGTGAATTTGGAGTAACCCATGACATCTGTGCAGAACAGTTGCACGGCCTTCACTGCAGGGCTCTCTGTAATTGAGGCGTACCATTGCTCAAGCTAACGACGCTATCTTTTGATTTCTGAGCAAACGACTCTTTGTTTAACTTCTCATTACTGTCTGTGCACAGTGGGCTGCATCCGTGTGCAGCGTCCATCAAAAACACAGAGCGGCTGCTTGCCATACACGCATGCACTGAGTACTTATTCGCTCCGTTCACGTAGCAATAAGGTCGCTGCCCCAAGACTGACTGCACTGGAGCAGAACTTTTCTTTCTCCTGGTTGGTCTGACTGAGTCTTCCTCAGTTCCTTGTTTTCGCTTGGCAAAGGCTGGTTTATTTTCGGCCACAAACAGGAAATGAGTACAGTTTGGTACGAGCGGGTAGTGAGAAGTGCAGTTTGAAAGGATGTGAGCCGGTGCGATGCATCGTTACTCCAGCATTAAAACAGAACAAATGTGTACAATAATGTGTATTTGTGTTGACTGGGTGTGTTTTTGGAAACTGTTTTTGTGTTCATTCTATTAACTGGTGACCTTCCATTTGTAACGCTATAGTTTCCTTTTAATAACATGTTAATATACACCATGTAAAGAACATCGCCGTAACTAAGCCGTATATATGTTTCCTGGATGTGGAAACAAGATGTGTTAAAGTGTAATACAGGTTCACTATTTTGGCAACCCGGCTGTAGCACATGGAGCCGAGCTGGCATCTGCGTACGCAGCGGTAGTGCAGTTGCTAGGTATTATGGGGGAGCGAGATGAACAATTCAAGACTTCCTGAATTAAAGGGCTCGAACCAGGGGGCGTTTTGTGTGTGTGTGTGTGTGTGTGTGTGTGTGTGTGTAGCTGTGTGCGCGCGTGTGTTTTGCTCAACATAGCACAGTTTAACTCTGGATTAGCTAATTGTTTATGGGACTGTTGTGGGTTTTCCAGCTGTGTACGAGCACACTGTTTTTTTTCCCCCATTAGGCTTTCCTGCAACGTAAGCAGCAGTGCAGGTACATGATAAGATGATGGTACTTGAGCTCACTTATGTGGTACTGTTGCAATTTAAAAAAAACAAACAAACAAAGAAGGCTGTTGGTGTCCACGTAAGGGACTCACCACTGCTTAGTATACCAGTAAAATAAACATTTTTGGTACATACATGTGCGTAGAAAACCACTACATATATTGTGTTTATGGTGTTAGATACAACATGTCCCAGTCAATGACCTCCAATGATCCCATGTCTTTTGAGGAACAATCCTGGGACTTAATCACTCTTGCTTTTATTTGCTATTATATTAATTGTTCTTCAACCCTTTAAACATGCAACTGAAAAATTGAATGTTATTCTCCTCCTGATTGTAATCTGATGATAACTGCCCAGGTAACTAATTACTTCAGATGGAAAGGGTGAAATAGACCACCCTTCCTGCTCTCTGTTACAAATTGAGGGCGTCTGGCGCAAGAGAAACTGTTTATTTGACCTAGGTCTGAATGTTACCCTGCTTAAGGACTTTGGATGTACATATTTATGAATGCGTTTTTACATGAGGAATACCAAGCAGAGTTACAAGCAGAAAGCGTGTGCATGTAAGCTAGTACCTGGCATTCTTGTAAACATGAAAGATTGAAGTATTATAATGCCAGTTTTTGCTCCAGTCAAGCATGCTCTTTCTTTTCTCCCCCCCCCATCTACTATATCAGGTGTGTTTTCGAGGACAGATTTCACCTTGTGGTTGCGTTTTATTGTCCTTTGACCTGTTTACCTTTTATAGCCTAGGATCCCAGTTTCGTACTTACTAAAATACAATCTTTGAACACTGCTGACCTTAACAAAAGGATGTACAAAGCAAGAATATGGACTTAATTATCTAAATCAAGCTCCCCCCCCAGAACTTTTAAAGAGGTAGAACAACACAATGACTTTCTAAAAAAGTGCTAAAACCTACATGACTGTTATAAGAAAGGCTACAACATGATGTCCATTTAAGAAGTGTCCTCGGAGTAGAAGTAGGCTGATCTGTTGCTAATGTATTGTGTGGTTGTAAAATCATGTTATCATTTCTATTTATTACCGTGTAACCTGCAGGATTGTGTGTGGTAATGTCATACCTACTGTATTGGTAACGTACAGCTTTCCTTTTGCTGTTTATACGAAGGCATCTTGAGTTGAGTTTTTTTTTAAAATTTTTTAATTAATGATTAAAGTGTTTCTGTGGTTCTAGGTTCTGACATGTACAAATATTACATATTGTACTTTCCTGTATGACACAAGGAAATGTGTGAAACAAAAATTATTTTCTTTTAACCGCAAAACAAGGTTAACCGATCATTTTGACTTGGGTGTTTTGTTTTGTTTTTTCCCCCCAGGATGTACCAAGTCTGAGGCTCACCAGGGTTTTGTGACTGTTGCTGACTTTGATCCTCTGAAAGTGCTTCATGTTACCGTCATGTTGGCTGTTTTTCAGCTGAGCAGCTACACAAATAACAGGAGGAGCACTCGTAATTAGAACTATCCTGAGATGACTCTGATGTTGTGTCTCATTGAGGATGTGCGCTGGACCAGCGTTTAGATGAAGACAGTATATTCTACCGTTGTGTTAGACCTCTCCAAATGTTTTTTCCCCCCCGCTCCTCATGCTTTTGTACAAACAGCCACTTTGCAATCCAATAAACTTCTCATCTTGGAATGTGCTCAGTGTCTCTGTCTGAAAACCCTCAGATGCTCAACACTGAATAATCACCCAGACACAAAAAAAAGGTACATTACACTACTTGTAAGAAAAAAAAATTAAAACGACAAAACTCAGGAAAGTCACTACCTCTATTTTTGTGGTAATTGATTGTGTTATTTGTACAATGGTACAAATCATTGTACCATGATTTTTGTCTATGAAGTGGATTAAATTATTCTTGATTTGTTTAAGCTAATGGGCCGCCATCTTTTCTTTTCAAGTGTCCATTAATTATTTGACCTGTAGGGGGCAGTGATACACCAGCATTCATGCATTTAACATCTTGGAAATAGCATAAGAGACAAGGTGAATAACACAATAATGGTGATCTGTATCAGACTAAGAGGGTGATGAGGAGGAAGGGGGAGGTGATGATGATTGCGGTGGTGGACTATTTGTATTCTGTATTTTATTTTGCGTCTTCCAATGGGGCCCTGGACGAAACACAGAATTTCTGCTTCCTGGGTTCTCACATCTGCTCCAAATCCCTCCATTTCACCTAACTGCCTTTGCCTCGTAAGCACAATTCTCATCTTTCTCCCTCCGACCTCTGGTCTAAACTGTTATATTTATAGACTGCGACACAGCTGACTGTCCCCTCTCCTCCTCACATCCTCCAGCATGTCCGAGATGCTCAGGGTGTTTGTCTGAGGTGCTTTACCGGAGTATTTCCATTTAATGCTACTTTTATATTTCTACTCCACTACAGTTTGGGGGCAAATAATGTACTTTTTACTCCACTACATTTATTTTAAGCTTTAGTTATTAGTTCATTTGCAGATTTAGATTATTAGTACAACATACAAATCAACTAATACATGATTATAGGTAGATTATAGGTTAAGATACCCAGCTGTATGTAAAGTAATTAAAATTGGCTCCACTGTTACCAGCTACGACATTAAAGTGATGAACACATTAATGCCTCAAAATAATAATCCAGTGATTTTGTATATTTTATTCTGAAATAGGCCATTCTGCGTAACGAGTACTTTATGTATATTTTGATGCTAATAATTTTTGTTCTTTTACAAAATATCTATGAAACAAAAATATCTTTGAATCACAGGCTACAACACCCAATCAAAAGAGGGCCAAATCATGAAAACATCTGAGAAAATTACGAAATCATTCAAGCATAAAAACATCCTTTAAATGAGACAAACAAGTGATTTCTGTCGACAAGGGACGTTCAAACAGGGCTTAGGGGAGGCAGATCAGGCAATGACCAGTCTCCAAGTCCCACATCCAAATTGGAAATATTTTCGTAACCTTAAAGAAAAACAGAAGTCAAAAGTTTAACTTTTGAAAAATATACTTTATTGTTTCAGACCAAAGGAAGAACACCTTCTGTCCTGGTAATTTTTTCAAGTAGCTTTCCTACTGTAAGACTCCCAATAATAACAGTCAGAAAAGGAAGAATGACTGACAGGAATGAGACTGAGAGGAAAATCGTACCTATTTATAGCTTGAGAAAGAAAACAAACTAAATCTGACTCAGTAAATGTTCTTTAATGTCTAACAGATGTCCCTGACGTCTCAGAAGAGATGTTTCCCCCTCAGAGTGGGATCCCAAACATGGAGCCAGCCGCATCAGAGCCAGATTTAGGTTCATCTTAAGGATGCAACTGATGATTCTTTTCGTTATTGATTAATTTGTTGAGTAATTGCTTGAAGAATAGTGAAAAATGGCCACCATAATTCCCAAGGTGACTCTTCAAATGTCTTGTTTTGTCCGACCGTCACCGTAACCCATTCTGTTTACAGTCATGTAAGATGAGGAAAAGCAACTAATCACAGGCTGGAACCATCAGATGTCTGGAATCTTGGCTTATAAAATGACTTGAATGATTAATTTATTATCAAGTTTGTTCCTTATTCATTTTGTATTGATCGACTGATCGTTTCAGCTCTAGTTCATAATATTGAATTTCTTTGAATTAAGGATGGCGAATGGGACTTTGTTGTGGAGCAAAGTGTGTTTTATGAAGGCTTTTTTTTTTAGAGTTCGTAAACATTAAGTCAATGATTTAGTAGGATTTTTTAAATGTATTTTTATACAATTTTAATAGAAACCTTTTGTTTATTGTGACTACTTTTTCTGCGCGCGCATGTAGACGCTGACGCAGTTTACGGTACCAGGAAGTAGGGTTCATCGGCGGTGAATTGTGTTGACAAACTTCATCCGCGAGGAAAGTCGCATTGCGAGTGCTAAGCTAGACGGACGACGTTAGCGCACACGTGTGCCATATTAAGCTGCGCCAGTTTGTTATGCTATGCCTCACTCCTGCGCTGTGGCGGCTTGCAGAAATAAAGCAAAGACTGGCACTGCTTTGTCGTTTCACCGCCTTCCACTAAGGGAACCGGAGCGGCTGAAACTATGGCTGTTCGCCTTGGACGCGGATGTAAACACTCCCCTGAACGCGCTGAAGAATTGTGTCGTGTGCTCAGAGCATTTTGTTCCGGAGGACTACACAGTTTACGGACAGCCGAGGACCGATACGACGCACCGTTTTCTGACGCCAACGGCTGTCCCGACCGTTGGCGTGTCCTCGTGCAGGCTCCAGCCAGGTGTGACGGCGGTGAGTGTTGGTATTGGTCCTATTTGTCCCAGCAGATAGCAGATTTTCATAGTTTCTTTCTGTTTATATTGTAAGAAGCCTTACATGTTATGAAGATTAGATTGGCTGCATTACAACACACAGCCGCTGGACGATTAGTTTCGTAAACAGCGTTATTGATAATGACCAAATGACCAAGTAGCCAGGTAACGTTAGCGGTGTTGTCAGCTGTAAGTTACTGTCCCAACATCTCGAAACACGCTCCGAAGAGGTCAAATCTGCTGCATCGAAATTATTTTATAAGTCAGAGAGAAGAGCAAGGCTCAAAACGTATGACAGACTTGCACAGTATAGGTGGTTAAAATAATGCTAAGTTAGCTTAATTGGCATTCAAACTATATGAGACGATTAATCAATAAGTCGATTAGCAGAAAACGAATCTGCAACTTTTTGATAAGTGATTAATCACATGCTATTTTTCAAGCATAAACACTGAAAACTAGCTAGTTCGAGCTTCTAAATTGTGAGGATTTGGTGCTTTCCTTTGGCTCATGTGTTATGTGATAGTAATTAAATTGAATATCCTTTGGATTTTGGCCTGTTGGTCGGATAAACACAAGACATCTGAAGAGCATCTTTCCCCACGTTCTTACATTTTAGAGACCAGACATTAAACACTTAATCAAGAAAATAATCTGTTTGTAATAGTACTGTAGTTAAATCACAGATGAAAGTGTTCATTTTGGCGTGCGTACACGCTTTAATACACACTGACAGGACGTTATTGTCAACAGGATTCAGAAAACGACAGGACCAAGGATGGATCATTGGATTCTCATTCCTCTGAAGGTAAGACATGAGTAGGGACTGCGGGTTTTTTTTTTTCCCCCACTGCAAGCCCACAGAAAAAGAGAAAGTGTCAGGAAGAAAGTGTTGGCATTATTTATTGGACAGTTGAAAGTATAGAGACAGACAGGAAACATGTGGGGAGAGAGATAGAAAAGGGTATGACATGCAACAATGGTCGAAGCGGGACGTATTTCTCTCCGTCGCCTTCATGCCGGGAAGAAAAGGCCGCAGCCAGGGCTTAAAGTGTATTATTTAATTTATCTCTTCTGTCATTCTCTTTTTCTTCTTACTTTACGCCTCACAGCAAAGCAAGAACACATTTTGACTGTAAATAATCTACTAAGGGAGCGCTTGTGACCTCTACATCCCCAGTGCTGAAACAGACAGATGACATCATTCTGAATATTAAGTAGCCATGGGCTTCTGAGATCATGGTTTATTATTATACAGAATTTTGGTGTTAACCTCCCTCTAGCTATAAACCATAAACCGCATCTAAGACCTTTCCAAGCGCTCCCCTTTAGGGCTGAAACCTACAAACCCTGGCCTATCACTGGAAAGTGTAGTAGGCTACTGAGCTGTTTCGCTGGAGAAGCCACTCCTGTGATGTGCTGGTGCTTCTGGAACCCCCAGAATAACCATAGACCATGTAAGGTATGCAGAGCTGGGAGCAGAGACTTGCGACACTACGCTTCCACTGTAATCAGTGAAACTGGCTACACAAGAAAGTTTAATAAACTGGTTTCGGAATTGTTAAAAGCACATCTATTCCTTATCCCTCTTTAAAAAAATCCAGAATCTATGAATATGCAAATATCTTCTCTGTCCTTTAGGCGCCCGGCCGGTCCCCGAAGAACTTCATGCTTCGCTGCAGCACTGTGACATCAAGGTGGAACAGATTCCCGTTCTGGAGGAAACAGAGATCCAAGAGCTCCCGCAGGTCAAAGAGGAGCAGGTGGAGCAGCGTATCAGTCCGGACATGGAGGCGGACACTTCCAACGTCGCTGAAGCCAGACTTCCTAAATCAGAACCAACGACTAACTGTGAGCTGTTCCCATCTTCCACTGCTGTAACTGTGAGCGTAAACGAAAGCATAGACGAAGGGAATGAAAGGGAGGGGTCATCGTCGCCTCGTCAGAGTCACAGCGTTGATGTCGTTGTGGGACTGAAACAGCCTCCGAGGGAAGAAAAGTCTTGCTGTTTTTGTGGTAAAGCTTTTAAGAGAGACTCTTTTCTTATAAGGCATGTAGACAAGAGTCACAAAGGCTTTAAATGCCTGGAGTGCAACAAGAGGTTTGAACAAAGGTACCAGCTGGTTCAGCATTCAAGAATTCATACAAGTGAAAAACCCTTCAGATGTGATCACTGTGACAAAAGCTTTGTTGACAACTCCAGTTGTCTTGTTCACATGAGACAGCATACTGGGGAAAAACCATATTATTGCGCTAAATGTGGCAAACGGTTTGCCAATAGCAGGCATGTTAAGCACTGCAAAGGGACACAAAACAAAAGCACGAAGTCGTGTCGCTGCTTAACATGTGGCAAAACCTTTCACACAGATTCAGACCTGAAGGTGCACATGGAGGTTCACGAGTCATGGAAACGATACTTGAGTGAGAAACTGCAGGGACAGGAGTTAGAAGAGAAATCTTAAAGCTGAATGAGAGAACGTCAAGAGTCTTTGTGGCACCAAATATTTCTTCTTCAGAACTGACAAAAAATAACTGACATCCAGTATTTAGGAATGGCCTGTTTGAGCTACAATCTCTTACAAAATGAATATATTTAACTGTATTCACCAGTTTCTGTGGATATGATTCACATATTGGGCTGTCACATTTGTCATTTATGTTGGAGAAACGAATAAACTGTCCCACATGACGAACGCCTCCGCCCTCACTCCATCCTCCCCTCCACTCTGTACTTCTGTTTTCTCCTCCTTGCGTCATGCAGCGTCTCAAACTTGTTCCGAGGGTTGACCGTTTCACACTTTGTTCATAAAATACTAACCAATGATTGTAAAGTAGGAAAACAAAACAAATTGATTTTTTATTCTTTGCCTTTATAAAGTAAAGAGAAGTCATTTTTGGTTTGTACAGTAGCTAAATATGTTAATTGTTTAGTAAACCCTCTCAATATTTGTAATACATACATTTACTTGTTTCTCTAATTAGCTGTCATTCATTTTTCAGTATTTGTTATCTCATTTGTAGGTCTAAAAACCTACATGTTTTCACTTTGGAGGTTTTGGAGGCTTATAGTGGTTTAGGAATTTTATAATACTTTAGTTTTATAATTAATCTTACAAGTTTTATTCTGTTTTACATTTGTGCACATATTTTGATATTGCCTTGTTTTTTTACCATTGTATTTATTACCACTGTTGTGGCCTTCTCTACTCACAATCTTTGTGTTACTCGCTATTTCTGTGTTGTGCCGTTGACTTTAAATTGTAAAGCCCTTTGGTCCGGTTGTTTTTAAACGCGCTATATACATAAATTTGATTTGATTTGTCACCTTTCATACACAATCTGTGGTTATAACTAGCACAACATTATGGAAAAAGAGAGCCGTCCACGTCAGCAAGGGGCGCTGGTGGAAATGAATCCTGTGCGTCATGACGTTGAGCTGGAAGGATTAACCCACGTTGCCTCCCTTGGTTAGTTTATTTTACTGAGCTGTGCGGATTTTAATTCCTGAATAGTTTATTTCTTGATTTGTTAAATATTACATAGCAGCAGAAATGTAACACACCTGCCTTTGTACACTTTAGACCAAATAATCGTAGGTCGACCAGGTGTCGGCTCAGCGCTATTCTGCTTTTAACAAAACATCAGAAATAGCTGCACACTCATTTCAATGAGGCGGCAGCGCCGAGGTTGTATCTCTGCCGCAGGGCCGGCGTTTGCTATAGGCGAGCTAGGCGGTTGCCTAGGGCGACAGTTGTATTGGGGAAGCGGGCGCCCTCTAGTGTCGCCTTTAGGCCTACTTACCATTATTCATATAATTAGAACAAGCGAAATAAAACATAATATTTATTAAACATAATCAAAGTAGGGCTTTGAGAGGGTGTGGTAACTGTCAATCATGTTTTCGTTTTCATATGGCCGGTTAGAAATTACACTGATAGCAGCACAGAGACAGGGACACACTGTATGTCGAGAGTCCCAAATGTCACATTACATTTCCTTATTTGACTAAATACGATGACTACAAATAATTGACCAATAACTACTACTACTATACTACTGCTGCTGCTTCTAGACATAACTATGAAAACAAACATAACCATAACTGTAAGGAAGCAGAATCAACTGTTGCAGAGAGGTTTGGGATCACGTCTCCCCCAGGAGGAGGCGCTATTGTCCGCACGCAGATCGTCTATTCCTAAGATAAGTCACTCTCTGGTCTGCAAAATGGACCCCGGCTATTTTTCCCCAACTGCTGTTCGCGATGAGTAACTAACTACAGTTCCTGGAAACGGGACACAGTGAGAGCTCTTCTCCCTTCACACCTCCCGGTTGATACTCGGGGAGAACGATGTTGGCAGGTGATGGAGAGCAAGGCTGCGGCACCGAGAGACGAGGAGTGAAGAGAGGGCGAAGTGTTGGTACATACACGTCTGGCACTTTGTATTTGTAGCTAGCTGTTTAAATAGCACGCCGACGTGTGGCTGCCTTTGACGGATAGCTAACGTTAAGCTACATACCGGCTGCACTAGTTAGCTGCTGGTAAATGTAACGTTAAGCTAACAGTTAATCGGTTGCTGTGGTCTAAACAAGGTAGCGGAATGCTAATTGGGACGTAGGTGTTGCACGTTATTTTAAACCCAAAACAGTTAATCACCTACGAATAGCTAGCTTTACATTTCACTGACAACTTACACGGCTTCACATTCAGCTGTCCATGTCGTGGCATGTCACCTTGTCTGTCCATGGATAAGGGACTGGAGAAAATGGCAGGTTTTTACGGATTACTCACAAAGCCAAAGATGCATGTTAATCTGTTGTGTAAAAATAGCTGTAAGGGGTGTTGAATTCGGCCGGCGTGTTCCTTTTCTTTTCACACAAGGGAGCAGTCCTTGTGTGTTTCTGTTGACGGTTTAATGCAGGCACTAGTCCAGGATCCTGAAGTGGCTGCTGTCGGCGCAGGGCTCGGTTGGAGCTGCTCAGCTAAGTAGCACAAAAGCTGCGGATAATGTTTCCTGGATCAGTTTACTGACTGCGGCCAGTGCCGGCCACTTTTTCCACTCCGGGATCAGCACCAGAAGGGGAGTCAGAGCTGCTAATATCTCAGCTAGATGTTAAGATTTGACAAATTATTTT
The DNA here is from genome assembly GCA_011952105.1 of Coreoperca whiteheadi. Taxonomy (NCBI): domain Eukaryota; kingdom Metazoa; phylum Chordata; class Actinopteri; order Centrarchiformes; family Sinipercidae; genus Coreoperca; species Coreoperca whiteheadi. The sequence continues at coordinate 6,058,968 of CM022471.1, forward strand.
TAAGAGGCACAAAAAGAGGATATGTGAACAGATTGTGCAATGGATTTATAAAGTTCAGATTTTCTTTAAGGTTCTAATATGCGGAACAATCATGTGCGTGTGCAGGTTCCTCTATTTCTAACAGTCTGCTGAATGTCTGAACTGAACCAAAACCAGTAGTGCCTCACCCGTAACCCAGGGAATGATCAATTTGTAACCAATTTCTACAAATGAAGCATGAAACCGATACCTACCTATATTCTCTTCTAGCATTGACTCTGATACATGGGGTTTCATTTTTTGATATGGGATAATAGTTAGGTTTGTATAGCGACCATCAAAACGAATATCACAAAGTGCTTCGTGTGAAATATCATGAGCAAAACAATATCATTCAACTAATCATACAATCTAAGCTTGCATAGCATGTAAAATAAAGAAAGAAGCAGTTACAAAGATGATAGTAATTTGGCAAAACTGAGATCCCCCGAGCCGAGGGACATTCTGGCCATCGCTTTTCAGCCTAGATATAGGGAACAGCCAGATGGGTCATGTCTGAGAACCTGAGGCTGCACGCAAGTAGTTAGGGGAGACTGAATCTGAAATGTAATCTGGCACAGCCATTTAGCCTTAATAGTAATCAGTAAGATCCCCAAACCAATGGAAGGATGCTAACATGCTGTCAATGTGCAATATGATGTCAATTGAGGCGGTCTTGAAGGTCTATGCAGGCATCAGCTCGCAATGATGAGCTATTCCGCTCATTCTGAATGCGTGTCAAGGGGATGCTAATCTCATCATAGTACATCTGCTCTGACAGAATAGCCAAAAGACAACGCTGCACCATGGATAGCACCACCTACCCCAACTTTCATAGTTGGCTCAATCCTGGCTAATTTTCCCAACAGTCTACACAAAAAGACAAATTCATTCTGACAGCGGTTATTTCACCAACATTTCCCTCCTAACACCCCGCTAGAAAAGACCGAAAACCTTGTGCTGAGCAATTGCCATCATCAACCCACTGAAACATTTTCTCTGGTCCCCAACAAGCTGTTGTTCATGAGGCTTCTCTTGCGGTTCTTTTCACTTTACTCTCCCAGGTGCATGAGGCCTTCAGGTCCTGCTAGGAGACCCCATGGAGCCAGACATCATGCCGTTGCACTCCTCCTCCCCCCCTCCACTGGATGATGATAGTGATGGGGAGGTGGGATCAGAGGAGGACGAGTTTGGGGACTTCGGGCGATTCTCTGTCGGGCGGTCCTGCTCGCCTCCTGGTTTTGCTGATTCGTCTGATTCACCTTCCAGCCTCAGATATCCTTCCCCCACCACAGAGCCAGCAAGCCATCAACTCAACTGCAGCTTTAATCCCCCAGTTGAACAATTCCAACCCACATCCACTGTGAACTCGGGGTCCGGCAGGGGCCAGATACATGTGGAAGGGCAACTCACAAATGGTTACTCTGAAAGCGACCACAACTCTGGGATCCACATTGCCTCTGCAGTGGGTGCATGCTCTCCCAGGGAAGAAACAGGGTTTGCTGATTTCACTGTGTTTACAGAGCAGGCAGCACACCCCTGGTGCTGTGGCTTCACTCCCTTGGGCAGCACAGAGCAATGGGGTGGCAGGGTGCAAGGGCCAGACGGCTCCAACAGCGTGGGTGAACAGATCTGTCATCCAGGACAGGACGTTATTATGGACTCTGAGCCCAGATCCCATTGTGCATATAAGGCAAAAGAGAATGTTTGCACTGAGGTCAAGCACTGTGAGAAAAGAGATGCAGCACTCGTGCAACCATCTCAGGATCGCCATCTGCCTCAGGATGCTGCATCAGCTTTGGATTTTCCATCTGAAGAGCCTCATTCTGGAGAGGAGGAGTTAGGCAACCCTGGGGACGGTCAGAGGGAACGGAGGCATAGTTCAAATGCTTTACCAACCACAGAGGCACGGGAGGATAGAGAAGAAGAAGAGGATCGAGAAAGGAGCATTTCTTCTGTCCCCCTAACATTCAGTGTGTATGAGTCTGCTTCAGAGGACCTGGAATCCTTCTGTGATGATTTGTCATTTGAGGGTCCCTCTGCGGACTTAGAACCAAATGTTTCATCTCTTGCTTCACAAGAGGATCAGACTGACTGGGACCAGACTGATGATGAGGACGAAGAGCTGCGAGACTCTTTTGTCAACAACAGCCTGACAAATCTCAGACGGTCTAAGGCAGAGGAGGGTTTTCATTATTGTGACCAATCTGCGACTCAGGAAACTTCTTCTACCTCCAACCAATCACAATCTGGAACACATACTCAAGACATATTTGCAGACTGTAGTTTAGAGCATGACAAGGACCGAGGACATGTCCAAACAGCTGATGCAGGGTTGCAGAATCTAGGAAACCTCCCACCGAGTGACAGCTTTGCAGATTTCTGCTCAGCGCCCACACAGGGGGATGGAGAGGGGTCGTGGGCGGAGTTCAAGGACCAGAGGGCTCAGGGGGAGGGAAAGACTTGGACACAGTTCAGTGAGCAAGTCAGCAGCCTGCAGACTGATGGGACCACTGAGGAGGAGCAGGACAGGGCAGGGCAAGGTGGGGTTTCCAGGAGGGACAGCAGTCAGGTGGGAGACTTTTCGCTAAAAACTGACTTTATTGTTGTTGCTCTTTATGATGAGAGAGAATACTTCATTCTTATTGGCAAGAAGTTGTCAGTTGTTTTCAGAAATTCTTTTTCAAGGCCTGTTTGCGTGTGTTTTATTTTATTTCATGTTTCTGGCCAGGCGTCACTTTCCTGCCGCGTGAAACGGGTTCTCCTGGCCTGTTTTCCTGAGGTAGAGGTCCCAGCTGTGGAGGGCGAGGAGGCGGTGCTCGGCCTCGGTGCTCTGCTTCACGCCCATTACCTCCCTGAGAGTGAGGAGGAGGAGAAACCAGAACTCTGTCCCCGATCTCCGTGGTGAGGATGACTTCCTGGCAATGATGATGGTGGTGGTGATGATGATGATGATTATGGCTATATTAACAACAAAAGGAATCTGCTTTATAACGCTGTTCCAAATGATTACAACACAAGTATATCATGAACCAGTGCATTTTTCCAGAACAGCAAGCAGACGTCTGAATGGAAAGGTCAATTAATAACATGAATGCCATTTGTAACTGAAAATCTTAGGTAGGTGTGTACACAAGAATCACTAAGCAGCCATCTTGCTCAGGTCCCATTACCATCAAAGGTTTCTTTTTTGTGTGTGCATCTTTTTGGTTGCTTAATTGAGATCATTTCTGAACATGGACTGCTCAGTATCATAGTTCTCAGTAGTAACACTCTCTTCAATGGCCACGAGAAATCTACATTCATTCAATGAGGGAATGTGAAAATAGTTTTGTCAGTGTAAATGTTGCCATCCTTAGCATTTCAGATTTACAGCGGTTATTATCTCCTTTTTGAATTAATATCGTCCCTGAATACACCAAAATGTTGCTTGGTTATTTTGGCACCGTTTCTCAGGATTCAGCGGGGGATGTGCTGGCCGCACCAGGACCTCCACAGTGCAGTTGGCCTCCAGTTTCAGTGGGGAGGTTCCCAGACAAACAGGACTCTGCTCAGGTGCCTTGGTATGGACACGCGGAACATTGTGAGTTTGGCAAAACATAACAACTACTGTGTACCAGCGATCCAAACGGCTTTTCTTCACCAGTAACTGAGTTTGAACAAGTTAATACTACAACATTAAGTCAAGGCAATGTCCCCCATAACGAGTCTAAATCCTGGTCAATGTTTGACTTGCAGGATATTCTAAATTACATTTACATTTAGTCATTTAGCAGACGCTTTTATCCAAAGCGACTTACATATGAGGAAGACAATGGAAGCAATTACAACAACACAAGGTAACAAAAAGCATTGTGCACCAGAAACTAGTCTGTTAAAGCCCAGCACAGTATACAAGGCTATGGATAGGAAGGTTTTTTTTAAATTATTTTTTGGTGTTGACGGAAGAGATGCGTTTTCAGGTGCTGATCTTGTAGGAGCAGGCAGATCATTCCACCAATGTGGAACGGCTCCAGAGAAGGTGCGCGAGAGTGATTTTTTTCTTTTTTTTTCTTTTTGGCGTGGTACCATCAGACGACGACTCTTAATTAAAATAGGAGAGAAATTCTGCAATGGCAGAATTACAAGCGGTTACACTCCTGTTGGTTGTTTGTACCATTGAGCGTACCATCTTCATTCTGTTTTTAAGTTGCTTTTGTGTGTCTTTTACCTTTTTTTGAAAGGTGTTCATTGGCATGAAGAAGCAGCCAGTGGCTGTGCCTGCTTTTGCATCCAGCCTGGTGAGTCAACCGTAGGACAGGTGAACTAAATTAATTTGGCCTGATTGGGAAGAAGAAGAAGCATAAGATGAGCAATTTCAGTGGTCATATGTTTTTAATTTTCGTGCTGTTACCTTTGACAGTCCCTGTTCCAAACCTCGTTTTTTGAATTTCCATCCCATGGTTACTCACTCATCAGGGAATGCTAGAGCCCACCAAAGACTCTGTGCCAGCTGTCAATCCTCCAGGACACACGGCGGGCGCAGCACAAGCACCTCCAGGGCCCCGGGACACGCCGGACCCCTCAACAGATTCACTGCAGGTAAATTGGTGTTTTTGATTTTGATTTGACTTATTACAGCTGTATTAGACTAGAAGATAACACATGTAGCTACTGTGTGGGGAAACAGCCCATTAATGATCACACCGTTATGCTTGCCCTGCTGTGGCATTCTGATACGTGACAGTTTTAAATGCTGTTTCCTTCTCTCTGTGTAGGAGGCCCTCCCTTCCAGCCAGTTGGACTGGAGCAGCCATGGCCTTAGCAGCTCTCAGGACGGTACGTCCCCTCGCCGAGCCCCTCACTTCTGGGGCCGGAAGTAGACTACGGTATCAGCCATTCCCTACGTGGCTTCTTCTAATGAGCCAAAACGTTTGACAGTTTACTCTGGGCTCCTCTGGACTCCTTGTCACTTCCTCCAGGGCATGCTCTGCTTCTTTTAGTTTACACGGTTTCCCCTCTAATCATTCAGCAAGTAGTGGGTGACCACAACATTTTGTGAAAATAAGACATTGTGTTTTTAATGACATTCCTCTCATTAATAACACAGGTAGACACAGTGTGCAAAAATCATGTTGTTGTCATTATGCTTTGTCCAAAACAAAAACACTTTCAGAGATGTAACATCCAACAGAGCCAAAACTGGGACCCAAAGTAAGACAGATGTGCAACCAAACAGAAAAATTACCCATCCGTCACAATTGTTCCAGAACAATTACAGGGGAAACACTGTACTGACTTCCCTTTTTTCCCTCCTTCAACTACTCTATTGTCTCATCTTTACCTGCTGCCACTTTTTTTACAAGAATTTATCTCAGTATTTGTCAGTCCCAGTTGTTATGGGGAAACATTGTGGTCTCCAACTTGAAGCAGTAACACCTGATATGGGTAAAGTCTACTGAAAACGATTGCAAAGAAAACGTGCATAGTGTTATCGTGGTACTCGATGATCCTGAAGTGTAAAACTACAACACAAAAAATGGGAGGGTAATGCTAAATGAATGTCACGTTTGCAGAGCACAGAACACTGAACTAAATACCATTTTAATTGTATTTATTGGTGGCCTCTGTGGAGGTTGAACTCCTAACTCTTCCAGTGTTAATACTCTGGTCTACCTTTGGCCCAGTGCATGACCATGTTATGCACTTAGCCTATAAATCTGACAGCATCATCCAAGTTTTTGCTTTATTTGACACTTAAATGTCACTTAAGTTACTTTTTGATGGAAACTATTTCTTTGTTCATATTTATGTTAGACACCTTTGGTAAAGAAAAATCGAAAAATACATTTTAAAAAGAAAAGTACACAGATAATCATTCTGTCATTCTTTGCTCAGGAGCAATGTACTAATTTGATTTAATAAGAAGATTTAGAAAAAGTTGATTTCCAAAACTGATTGCTACAATGATGGGTAAAATGACTGTAGATGGAGTGTGTTAAATATAATTCAGGGAGGTAATAAAGCTTCATATATGGATTTGTCAGTTAATAACAGATGATCAAGGAGCCTACCTAGCTCTAACAAATATGATCAGCAAGATCACAAAAGCAGAAAGACCAGGAAAAAAAAGGAAGCAAAAATTACAAATTCCACAAACGAGCTTGTGTTTGGTGTCCTCATGAATTTGTATGGAAAAGCTTTAAAATTGTAAAACTAGTTTGTTGTTGCAGATAAAATGCTGCTAGTAAAAAAATAAGAGAGGGGGGGGGTAAATTAAGACAAAAGTATAAAGAATTTCTTTAGCTGAAGAAAAGCGTTGTTGCATTAATACAAAGATAACTGAGTAACTTAAAAAGAAGAATTGGTAAAAGTAACGTTTTTACTCAAGGCTATAGGAGCTGTTTGTCTGACTGTCAGTTCCACATCTGTTGTTGCACATGTTTGATTTCTAGCTCTGGTTTGTAGCATGCAAGCTGACACGTTGTTTGTCGTTGGATGGAGACGAACAGCTGACACACCTATTTCATTCACTGTACATGTATTTTCCAAGAAGACGTCTAGATGAGCTGAGTCCACAGGTATAAACAACATCAACATTTGGATTGAACAGATTCCTATTTTGCCTGTTCGATTTTAGTGTTTGACACAAGTTCAGTGATTAGATGACATCAAGTGAATAAATACCAAACAGTGTTGCAATAGTGAAGTATGCACAACAGAGGGCAGTGTGTGCTCTGTAGGTGGTGCTGAGTGTACTGTAGGAACAAATCAAAATAAATGTAAGTAATTTAAACTGTGCAGTCTGTCACTAATGCAAAAGGATACGCACTTCATATAAAATATTGGTTTGTAGTCTGTTATATTTATTTCTAAATGTCATTATTTTTTAATATGGTTTGATAAATGAAATCTGTCTGGGCTTTTGATTTGTGATTAAGTTAACATGTTTGGGGGATTATTGTCACAGAAGAAAGAAATAATGTATCTTTGACATGATTTCCCATTAAAACAGCAGCCAGTCTTAGGGCTGCAGTCCTGATTGCTGCTGTCACTTTATGCTGCTTTTATTGTTTGTCTTATTTATTTATTTTATTTTTCCCTGTGACACGTATACTGTATGAGCCTGCTGAATAGGATATAGGAGTGTGTATTTCCAAAAAAATCATACCCGAAATCCACATGTCAGCATTTTATTAGCAATCCAAAGTGTTTCTACAACGTTTCTGTAACTGCAGTTAGTGTTTCATAATGAGTTGTGCCTTTATGCCAGCAATTATTTTCTAAAAAGTCCTTTTTTCTTTTTTTCAAATGGTGAAATTCTTTTGACAAAAATCTGTTTTTTATTCCCTTCAGATTTACTGCTCAAATCCACATTTACTGCACTGCAATAAGGACTTGTGGGAAATACTGAAATAAATCCGTTAATCCTTTGTTGCTTGGTTTCGCCTCTCTTCCCCCCAACTTTTCTCACTGTAGCAAGCTGTATCACTGTCCTCTGTGGCTGAATGCAAAGTTGGAGTATTCAGACAACTACTGGCTGGAATTAGGTGTCAGTTGGTTGTTTTTACAAGACCAAGGATGCAAACCCATTTAGATTTCCTAGACGCCTCTAAGTCAGCCCTTTTTTATAGTTGGTGTAGCCTTGGACAGCAAACATTTATTATGACAGGTGACTACTAGATTACTGAAAGTGCTCAGGAAGAGTTATATACAATATTCTAGCATCTGCAAAGATTAAACGGTTTTTCAGGTTAGCATCAACCCTTTTGTTATGATCTGAGACCATCTTATTTGACTTTCACAACAACAAAATCAAACTCAAGTGTCTGATTTTTTAGAGTTTTGCACAAACTCAAGGTGGAAGTCATCCTCACAGCTGCCAAACTGCAACAACACACTGAGGCTGTTTGGACCAACTGCCACCTGAGTCATGTTATCTTCATGTGACGGTTGTTTCAGTGACCTCATGCTAGCTGGTGGCTTGGATGTTTCATGGTTACGGTGCCCTACGGATCTAATTTCTTTTTTATGCATATGAAATCGAGCTCCCCCGTCCCTCCTCACCCCACAATAATCCCCAGCCACTGTCTCCCCTTGTTAGCGCAGGCTGCTCAGCTCTCAACTTGGATTATTTTGGTCCTGAGGAGGAGAGCAGATCCTACAGCAGCAGCAGCCGTAGCAACAGTCCTCCTCCAGGTCAGCAGCATGTGAAAACTGCAGAAATGTCGATTTCATTGTCGTTTATGTGGTTTATATTATAAGAAGCAGCCGCCAGCATCAAGCGATTCAGTACACTGTTGCTAAATGTAGCTCGTGCTGTGGGTGTGTGAGTCCTCTTGACCTTTTACAACAATGTTTTATGTGTGTGTGTTATACACACGCTCAAATGTAAAGGAGTCGACCGTGAGCTGTATGAGCTGACCGTCAGCAAACTTGTAACGGGAGCCGACAGCGGCCACGTGGAGGAGCCTTTGAATCGCCTGATGGCCACTGCCGAGAGAAGCAGCGCTTCAGTCAGGTCAGCTCAGTTGTAACGTCCATGTACTTTGCACACTCTGTGTTCATTTTTAAAAAGCATTCACACAACGAAACAAAAATCCGAATCCTGCACAAGCTTATCTCGCTGTGTTCATGGCCCGAACGTCTTCTATGCGGGTCTTGGTCTTGAAATACTCACTCTGTGTGGGCGTGCTCTTTGTCAGGAAACGTCGGCAGGGTGAAGAGCTGAGCGCAGAGGCCGGCGGGGTGATCGCCGCACTGCCTAACCTGTGTTTCATGCAGGCCAGGGTCCTCATGTTCCCAAGCATCCTCGTACCCAAAGAATGCTGTTCCCCCAAGTTACAGTGATGTGCGATCTCTGCTCACGTTTACACCGAATGCTCAACCTACCACCACCTTGCAGTCAATGCAGGATTCAAATACTCCCTAGGTGTGAAGGGCTATAATAAAAAACAAGAGACATTGTCGACTCTATAACAGGGAGCTTGGTCTCCCTGCTTCGGTGAAAATACTCCCCCTGCTGGCTCTCTTCAGTTTTAAGCCTAGAACATGAAGCTCTTTGTCAGTAGAGAGGCAGGGTACCTACCCTCGCATGTATCAGCTCATGCATTCACTGTACAGTAATCTGCAAAGGGCAAAGAAGCAGGTCTGCAGTTTTAATCTGGTTTGTTTTACACCAAGTATTGCTGTTCTTTAAATCGAGTGTTGTGGTCGTTTTATTTTGGTTTGAACTGACCCACACAAACACACACACACACACACACACACACACACACACATTTGACTCTAGAGACTTACAGGAAACTCATCAACTTAAATTATGTTTGATTATGTATTATGTATTTATTTATATTATAAAACATGTCATCTTATGATGTACCTTTTGATGTAAAAATATCATAGACAAATATTATAATATACTATGATAAGGCGTAAAGTGGCCTTCGTGAGGGCACGTGGAATATGAAATAATGTTTTCCTTTTATGGAAATTTTGAAACGTTGAAACTTTGACTGTCAGCCAGTAGAGCTGGTTACTTGGCTATTTGATTCCAGTTTGACCCGGCTTTTTATCTGCAAGAGAGCTGAAAATAAACAGCTGAAACCGCTTCAGGATGTCTCCTACATCTATTGTTATTTAGGCCAGTCATGATTTTTCACCCTCTACAACTCAATTATTCCAGCAACAACACACATCTCTCTGCAGACTGCACGCCTTCACACATCTAGTCATTTACTGATCGATTACTGTACACTTAGCTAATCCTGGGGTTTTAGCATCTACACCATGTACCACCTGCAAGAATCGAACTGCCACCTGTAGCGTCCTGTCTAACATCTGCGTAGAATTATTTGAGTCTGCTTGTTACATCTGGTAACAACTTTTGCATATGGTCTATTTTAATGTCACAAATCTTTTTCATCATGCACAGACTGACCTGTCTCTTGGTTCAAGTTTCCTACCAGTTATATTATGTTGTGTGTGTCCATTAACTGCTTAATAGTAACAGATTAGTTATTAAATGTTCTGAAAATCCAGACGGTCCTAGGAAATAAAAATAAACATTTCTAGACAGATGAGAAGCTCTACACTTGTCTCTCTTGTGGAAGTTGAATTGGGCTACATTGCATACACGGACCAGGATCGTAGATAACTCTGTTGTCAGCAGGGCAATCAGTCAGTGCATTTGTTGTGGTTGTAAAAGTAGGCACTGGATGTTAGGATTTAGAAGTTGAGCGCATATCGAAGGTGTGACTGTCATTTGAACGGCTCTGTCACACACCGGATGAGCACCCTTCCCTTCCTCCTCTCGGCCGGGTTGGTGCGTCGTCCTTCCGGCTTGCCGAAGAAAGTTGAGGGAGGTTCAGCGGCAACTGGGTTTTTACACAATGGACAGCCAGGGAAGGAAAGTGGTGGTCTGCGACAATGGGACCGGGGTAGGTGTGCCGCTCTGCTTTTGACACGATATCCATCCGTGGCCTGCTTGAAACGGTGCCGTTATGTCGAACGATTTGCTGAAACAGGAAGTGGCGCTGTCAGCGTCCAAGCTAGCTGGCGTTAACTGGGTGGGTAGCTAGCTAGCCTGTTAGCCAGCTAGTTTTCATTCATCCAGACCCGACGCGGAACCAGCGCGGAGAGTGCGTGGAAATGTCAGGATAAAAGCTGCATACACAGCCTTGGGTATTGCTCTCACAGCGACATAACCCCCCCCCCCCAAAACCAAGGCGGGCGCGTAACCGTTCATTTGCTACCAACGGTTACTAAGCTAGCTAGCCTGCCAGTTCACTACTAGCATTTAACAGCTGGCTGTCTGGGTTGTACTGTCTGGCAGCTGCGTCGGGCAGTTTCAGTGAATTTGTTTTGCAAACGATGCGGCATCTACAGATTCACTGTTTCTGTTCCACATTCGGTTTTATTATCAAGGACGGTAGCTAGATTTATGTACGGCTACCGGCGGTTCGGTGTAACGTTAAGCTAGGCCGTGTCAGGTTAATTGCGGAACCACCTTTATGTTTTCCTGTACAGCAGCTAGCACCGACTTCCCGCATCGAAATGTCACCTAACCAACGCTAGCGGTTAGTGAGATCTTTGGCCCTGGGAAAGGCCACACCGCACACCTTCTCCACTTCTGCATTCGTCCTTATTCCATTTTGGGGTATTATTTTTAGCCACGTCTCGTCACTGGACAGATTAACTTAGGGCTTTTGACGGGTTGACAGATACTTTAGAATATTGTAGGTGTGTAAGAAGAAGTTTTTACGAAACAGCCCTAAGTAGAGTGGGGAAATAGCCGCCGACCCAGCGTTGGTCAAATCTGCACTATTGAAGAAACATGTTGGTAACGTACTTTTGTCACAGCCTTCCTGGCTGGTTAAATAGGCCTTTTTAGGTTGGAGAATTTAGGGGATTTTCAAGCGGCTGCGGTTTGTAGACAACATGAGGAGTTTCTACCCCATCGAGCGTGTAACATACACTTTGCCGATCGGTGTTTATGTTTAGGAGTTCCTCAGTGAGCACAGTCGGCGCGGCCTCTTTCAGATTGTAAGGACTTCCTTTCTAGACCCTGTCAGCAGTCAAAGAAGATGTTGGCTCAGCACGCTACTGACTAATAAGGCCTTTTTTGAGAGGTGGCTTTTTCAAGGGCGTTCGGCGAAGCCAGAAAAAAGAGAGAAGGAGGACAAAAAAAAGAAGCTACCCCGTGTCAGGGTTTAACTGAGAAGTCAAGAGGAAGTGAGAGGAGTCTGAACCACAGCCACGTATGTCACCAACACATTTTTCAGAGCCTTGATACGTGCTGTTTCACATCATAGTCCACTGGAAGGTCTGGCAGTTGCACTTTGCTTTGTGTGGCTACGAGCACACGCGGCGGCCAAACGAGACGAAAGGCAATTGTTTGGTTTGCTGGTAAATTTCGCAATCTCCCACTAAAATTCACCACAAAAGGTGAACTGGTTCTGTACGATGATTAATCAGGCAGCAGCAGGCTAACTCCTGGGGCAGGGCCACTGCTGTGTGCACTGATTCTAAAAGTTTAGCTAAGATATATCCGATCCTGGTCTTAAAGATCTCTCAGTTCAGTGATTAAATTCTCTGAGCTCATGTAGCTGAGTGCAATGAACAGTAAACGCCTCGACCTGCTTGGCCTTCATGTCCAGGCAGTTCTAATGATTGTCGCTGTGGCCACATATTGTCTGGAAAATACCTTCACACTATTGATATAGATATATCATTGTGCTTCATCTCTATCATACTAACATCTTATTAGGGGTTTTAAACATTTTAACCATTTTCAAGATTTGAGGTATTAATCAAGGAACCAAAAATATACTTATATATGTTGATGGCTGTATACGATGAAATGAACCAAAATGATATGTTGTTTTTTTATTGTTTAAAGCTGTAGATCATTGCCACGAAAAGAGAATTAAACTACTGACTTGGACCCTGACAGTGTGCAGACCCATTCTCTCTCTCTCTCTCATTGCATTGTTGCGTTGGCCGTTACTTTTTTTTTTATCTCAGTCTAAATGCTAATTAAGCCCACTGTTATCAGCAGGATGACCGTGTCGTTGTCTTGCTGTATTACACAGTTTATCTCATCAGTACTTGAATGTACTTCCTTTATCACTTCCTCTGTGCTCTGGTTTTCTTGTCTCCCTCTCTCTTTCAGTTTGTCAAGTGCGGCTATGCAGGCTCCAACTTCCCAGAGCACATCTTCCCTGCGCTTGTTGGCAGGCCCATCATTCGCTCGACGGCCAAAGTCGGAAACATTGAGATCAAGGTACGAACTGGTCCGCCTGATGTTCCTCGAGTGATTTGTTTTTCGTTTGACCAGAAGGTAGGGATTTCGAGGGCCAAACCCGGTCGGGGAAACCAGTGATGTGCCAAAAAATATAATCTGGAAACGAGTGAAATCGCACACAACAGACCAAACTCAGTTTTTAATGTAAGCACGATGTTTAAAGCCACAAGCGGTCTAATTTCATTCTGATCCCATTCCTCCGAATACAAACAAGATCGAACATGTGTGTCTCCAGTGCATTCCTGCAAATATGCAATCTTTCAATAGATTTGGGTAAAGGTCAGTTGATTTGGCAGCAGAGGTCAAAATGTCTCATTATGTGAGCATGAAGCCTATCCTTCTCTGTCTACTGTTCTTTCCAATACTTTTGTTTATTCATCTTTTATTTCTTTATTTTTTATATCTACCTTCCTCTTCCTCCACGTTTTGTTCCCCCCACGATGAAGTAGAATGCCCAGAAGATGGTAAGTTCGGGTTGGTGTGCGCCTCCTGTTTCTCGCCTGCTCCGGGGAGTTGTCATGTTTTGATCCCACCCGAAAAATAAGCTCTCTTTTTTTGCGTTTGATGGTTGTTGTCTTTTTGTTAAGTCCAGTGTGTTCATTTGATTTGTTTCATCTTCTTGTTTTTTTTTTTTTACACACTCACACATAGATTCCATTATTCTGCATCCAGACTAATGTGCTGCTTTCTGGTGTTGAGTTTGAGTGTTGTTGGCCAAATGAGTGGCAGAGAGACAGATAGATATGCAGCCCGTACGCTAATGCATTCCTCTCTCCAGGCTGAAAGCGTTGCTGAACTGGCTGCGATGAATCACAGGCCAGCTGTTATCGATGGAGTGCTAAAAGAGATTTTGGACCGATTCCATTTACAGAGTCTCTGATCTGCTGGTGCACCCTCCCCGCCCCCGGATGCTTGGTGTCCAATGATGAATGTTGTGTATCTACATGCATCACAGATCTATTTAACTTTTTATTGAAGCAACGTCCAGTTCACACCATTTCCCTTTTTTATACTGTATCTGTGAGTGTTCAGCCTTTACAAGTGCAGAGGAAGTGTCCAAACTCGAGCATGCATGGCAGACAGCTGAAAGTTGGAGATGGAAGCACATCTGTCTTTTAACTTTTTTTAATTTTTTTTATTGAGACCACATGGGGGCAAGGCCTGTGACTGGTACGTTTTGTTAATGCCAAAGCACACAGGATGAACCCATAAAATGGCTGCCTTCAGTAGGCTTTTGATGTCTCCAAGTGGAACGTGAGATGCTTGGCTGTGCGGCTAACACTGAGCTCTAACACAGCGGTTGTTTACATTGCCAGGCTGCCTTGCATGCAGCTAGTTGAATGGTGCTAAAACAAGTGGTTTGCTGTAGCGAGAGGGAAACAGAAGTGTTTCCAGGTGTGCACGCATGGAAAATAATGGCTTGTTGTGCATGCTGGGTAACTGAGTTTTAAAGCAAAAAGCTGCTTTGGGGCGAGGACATGAATACATCTGACAGATGACTTGCCTCAAGCTGAGTGGAAGCTTGGTGATCCAGTTAATTAGATTTTATGAGACCAGCAGGCCACGGGGGCAAATTAAAATGACTGATTTTATTACCCTAAACCAATACTCGGTGCTCATCCCTGCTCCCAGCGGCTCTGAGTGCTCCAAACGGGGTTTCAGAAGTGGCGCGCTACGCTGCAGAGCTTCTGGATATTTATCCGTGTTGACCTCTGACCTCTCCCGCCAGGACCTGATGGTGGGGGACGAGGCCAGCGAGCTGCGCTCCATGCTGGAGGTCAACTACCCCATGGAGAACGGCATCGTCAGGAACTGGGATGACATGAAGCACCTGTGGGACTACACCTTCGGCCCAGAGAAGCTCAACATCGACTCGCGCAACTGCAAGATCCTGCTGACCGAGCCGCCCATGAACCCCACCAAGAACCGCGAAAAGATCATCGAGGTGTGTTGAAATATATTTCCATGTGCGTGCAGCATGAAGGTGTTTTTCATTTCAATTCAATTTTACTTATATTGCCCAAAATCACTAATCACATTTTGCGTCAAAGGGCGTTACAATCTGTACAACATACGACACCCTCAGTCCTTAGACCCTCGATTCGAATAAGGAAAAACTACCCAAACAAAACCGTTTTAACAGGGGGAAAAAAATGATAGGAACCTTTTTCTAGTTGTTTGAGGGGGTGAAAGAGGAAATGGCTAATTTATGTGTTTCTTACTGTGGATTTCTACTCTGTATCACTGATGGATGTTACACTATACTCATTCACTCTATATCCAGTTAATCAGAGTATTGACATTATCAGTTGTAAACGCCCACTGTCAGGTCCGTCAACATAATTATAATGGGCCACTACTGGTCAACAATATCTAGAACTTACAGGAGCAATAGTCGGCTGTGTGTGTGTGAAAGCCTGAGAGATCTATCTGTCAAGGTCCCTTAAGCTCTTTATAAACATTAACATCCCCTTAATGGAACAATAATCTTTCAAAGCTGCTACTACATTAAAAGAAACACAGCTGTTGAGACCCCTAACTTTTTGGGAGAAAAAAAAAATATATATAAAAAATATATATTTTCCAAAATATATATGTTATATATTCCAAAAATATTTATATTTTTTGGAGCTAGCAGTCATTACGGGAAATGTATTTTAAGGCATTGCAGAAGTTCCTCTCTGGTTGATCCTCTGTGAAATGATTGAATTATGTGTTACTACTGCATTGTGCTACAGCGAGCATTTTGTGCATGTGTTGCCAGATGTACTGTATTTATTTGTTTTCACCAACAAACAATTGCACTTAGTGTCGCATGTTATCCGGCTTCTCCTGCAGGTGATGTTTGAGACCTACCAGTTTACAGGAGTCTACATTGCTATTCAGGCTGTGCTGACGCTGTATGCCCAAGGTAAGAACAAACGCACGCACGCACGCACTCCCAAGTTTAATCAAAAGACACATTAACTTTTTTGCTATTGACATCTACAGTTTCCGTAAAAGACCTCTTCCAAACCTCTCACCCACAAGAGACCCAGAGACCAGAATTATATCTGTCATAACTGGTAAATTATGAGTAGCTCAGAGACCGAAGGCTTTTCATTTTAATCGTGGAAGCATTCCCGTGTGGCAATATTTAACTACCACACCTTTTGTAAAATAGTTTGTGCAAAGATTTGTTTTCTGCAGCTACTTAGATACCAGATGTGATATTCTTTCTGCCAGGTAGTCTAGACAGACACAAGGACATCACTCTACAATGTTCCAGTGACAGACATGATGTCCTGACATTATCTGAAGTGTTCTCACGCGTTAAAGCCCACCTGTTGTGGAGCTTCAAGCAGGTTTCCGGTGCTCTCTGGCAACATTTGCACCTGCAGTGAGACTCAGTCTGTTTCGAAACACACAGCCTTGCATGAGGCCTGTGTACTTCTCTGCCATTTTGTCTCTGAGTGAGCGGTTATTAGCAGTTAATTGTTACATTAGATGTGTTGTCTTTCCAGGTTTTGTGTGTTTACCCAGCCAACAAAGGTAACAATCAGTAGCCCAAAGCACTGACTGGATAAAACTCGGACGCAAACACACCTAGGTTGGTAGAACTGTAGATTATTAACTGTAGTGTGTGTGTGTGTGTGTGTGTTTTAGGCCTTCTGACCGGTGTGGTGGTGGACTCGGGTGACGGTGTGACACACATCTGTCCAGTGTATGAGGGTTTCAGCCTGCCCCACCTGACAAGACGCCTGGACATTGCAGGCAGGGACATCACCCGCTACCTCATCAAGGTATGCAGTCAGTCATGAGAGTCTCTCAGTGTGAGACCGAGAACGCAACACAAACTAGCAGTGCAAACAACGTAGTTAGTCAGTAGGGTGTATACTGTACGAAGGTGTCATTTTGCTTGATTTTAAAAATTATGTGGATTGCTCTTCAGATGGTAGATTCAAGATAACACTGCGACATCATAATGTCCTGCAGCCGCCATCATTCTACTTCCAAAATTCATATTTTTGTGCATTTTTAGTGTAACAAACATTTTGGAGTTCAGTCTTTGGTAGAGTCCTGTTGCTCTTTAGAAAAGGGGAAACTGGCATCATATTCTTTGTAAAAGACCTTCTTCGTCTCATTCCTGCTTTTTCTCCCGCTCTGGGTGCAGTTGCTGTTGTTGAGGGGTTACGCCTTCAACCACTCTGCAGACTTTGAGACGGTGCGCATGATGAAGGAGAAGCTGTGCTACGTGGGCTACAACATCGAGCAGGAGCAGAAGCTGGCGCTGGAGACCACCGTGCTGGTGGAATCATACACGGTAGATAGTCGCATGTTTTTCATTTTCAACTTAATAAAACAATGATACATCTACTGCATACATGTAAGTAGATTTAATATAACATTATTTTAGTAAAAACGGACAGAAGTGAGCTGCATGTATGATATCCGTGTACAAGTTGGCGGTGCAGTCACTCCTATCAAGACCAGCGGAGGGAGTTCAGGATGTGGTGTTTTGTACGGGTTTGTGAGAGTCGTTTCACAAAGCTCATTGTCATTTCTTCAGGTTTGCAGGCACACTAGCCAATGTGAAGCCAGCCTTTAAAACGAGTTGCTGCCCTCACATGGACATGTTGTGCATTATTCAATCAGTTGGCATCAAAGCGGGGAAAAGGGGACAGGATAAAAGAGGGAAACGTACGGGTAATAATAGATAACACAAACATTTATATAAAGATCCAAAAAGAGAACATATGAAACTCTTAAAATGTCTCCCTTTGGACGATCGTGGTGGCCCAGCATTCCTAGACACATGCCACCTCATCCCGCTCACTGTCCCCATGTTTCCTCCTGTCACCTATCTCCTAAGTGTGCCACAGAACTGTTCTAATCTAATAGAACAGTTCCTATCAAATAAATCGAGGAATGAACTAAGTCAGAGACATGAGTGCAAGAAAACCAGTCAGGACACTGAAAGTGAGACTGAAGATGAGGCGAAAGAGTGCAATAACTGCCAAAAAACCCCCCCAAAACCCCAGCGACATCCATGTTCTGTTTGACACATTAAGCAGATTTTTTCTTTTTTTTGTCTTTTTTTTAAGGTTGTGTGTGTTATTCTGTATTTGGTTGGGTTGATTTCTTATCACCAGCTCAATTGTTTAGAGCTGGGGATACATTGGCTATTTTTATGTAAAATATCAACACATTTCCAGCCCTCTGGGATTCTTGTTTTTATTAAAAAAAAAAAAAAAGAAAGTAAAATGAGGTCTTTTATGCACACCACATGCACACAAGTTTCCCATTTCTGCCTAAAATAGGATTGTAGAAAGAATCCCTCCCAATGGATTTGTTATTCAAAAGTGCCATTATTTTGGAATAATACAAACTAATGGGGTAACTAAATCTGCTTCTGCACTGAGCTAAGTAGACTACCACATGCCCGTCGTTGGTTCTCTTGGCTGCTTCAGGACAGGGCAGTGCTGCTGACTAACTGTTTTCTCTGGGACTCAAACATATGGGGGTGCAGTGCTCCTCCACAAGGCTTGCTTTTCTTTCCAGGGCCCTTTTCCCTGCAGAGAGAACCACAGAATCTAAACGCAGCTCCTGAAGTCTGTGTTACTGCACGCCTTACCGAGCACATGTTGTGTCTCCGAGCTCACTGACCATGAGTGTTTGGGTTAGTGTAGGCGACTGCGCGCGCGTGCGTGTGTGTAGGTGTGTGAACATGTATGTGTATCGCTTTGTGTGCGTGAGTGTGCCGAAACAAGAAAGGCAATGTAACTGTGGCCGAAGGGCCCTGAACTGTGCGTTACATCATTTCCTGTGCAGCCACTTTGCGGCTGGGCTCCGCTTCCTCCCACTGCCCTCGGCTGAATGAAGCCTTTTTATAGTCACACACACACACACACACACACACAATCACTCTACTCAGTTTGGAGCCTACACTCTCTGTGCTTTAACTTGCTGTACAATATCATCAGTCTTGTAGGAAAACAAACTGCATCAAACGCACTTAGTTGAAGTTAAGGCTTCCTTTCATACATCGCAAACAACCATTGAACACTATCTTTCTCAATTCTTACATTTAAGATTTATGGCTCTCTGTTGAGTCACACATTAAATCCAACCTCTTCAGTGGTGTCATATTTTTCTTTTTTCCTGCTCTTTTCATCTCGTACCTCCCACACATCTCCAGCTGCCAGATGGCCGTGTGATCAAGGTGGGAGGAGAGCGGTTTGAGGCCCCGGAGGCTCTGTTCCAGCCCCACCTCATCAACGTGGAGGGCGTCGGAGTGGCCGAGCTCCTCTTCAACACCATACAGGCAGCCGATATAGACACCAGGTGATGCCACCGAAAGTGCACAGACACACTCCGCTGCCGATAAAGACAGACACATACACCAATATATAGTTTTCCGCGAGTGTTTCCGCTCTAGCCCACATTAATGCACAACATTAACGAGTCCCAGCACAGAAACAGAGATATGTCTCGGCCCAGCAGAGCTCCCACTGACGCAGCGGAGTTCTGTAAGAAAAATTATCTGTGGGTCTGTAAAAGAGTGGAAATTAACACGAAAATGTACGCTTGGAAACCCAATACATTATTCTTTGATTTATTTAGTAGAATTCACCTTAGGTCACTGAGGGACCTAAATCTGCAATGTCTTGAAAGTAAATTTTCAGCATTTGTGGACTTAAATTGGAAAGACATGCCTGTTGGGAAGGAAACTAGCAGCGTCACTTTAGAGATTTTTTTAGATGCTTCTTCTCTTCCTGTCCGCATGTTGTTGGGTCTCTTCCCGTCCTCACCTTCTTTCTGTCTTCCCGTCATCAGGGCTGAGTTCTACAAACACATCGTCTTATCAGGAGGATCCACCATGTACCCGGGCCTGCCTTCTCGGCTGGAGAGGGAACTCAAACAGCTGTACCTAGAGCGTGTGCTCAAGGGAGATGTGGATAAGCTTTCGGTGAGCTATGGCCCCTTAACGCCTCGTTTATAGTTACACTGTTGACTATGTGAAGAGCTTTACGGAAGGACTCTGCGCTAAAACCATGTGGTTTACAGTCTGACTGTGACTTTGAAAACATGTCATACAACATTACAACAATTTAGCTCAAATTAGAACCTGATTAGTGTCAGTTGCACTGTGACTAATGTCATCTAAACATTCAGATGAGCCAAAGTCTGGCTTTATTGCACCAGGCCGCTCAGTTGGTGTGAATTAGTATTTCCAGCTGATTCTCTGGGTTTGTTTAGGTTGGCCTGGGCGGGGTTTCCCACATATGAGAGCGCAGTAAAGGTGCAAGGTTGAGTCAGGTTAGTGTGCAAACGGTGACTGGCACCTGACAGTATCTCCTTTGTCCTGATGAGGTTTAAATCCCACACGCTGGGAGTTCAAAGCAGAAAAGATTAAACGCCTTGCATTATATGCAGTTAATATATGAACCGTGTCCGTCTTCGAACACATCTGCAAGGTTTAGGAGCATCATGTGATGTCTCAGACTGGTGCAGTGCACGCAGACCACCACCAGCTGGCGCCAGTGGCCAACAGGCCTTCATTGAACTTGAACCGGGCACTTTAATAACAACATATGTGGGGTTCACTTCCCAATGATATATATTTGCTTTGGAAAAATATCACTAAATTACATTTCCACGCCAGTATCCCAAAGACACCGATGAGTTTTCACAGAGGTTTTTTTTTTTGTAAACAAAGGTCTACAGATGACTCATAAGTTTAAAAGCAAATCATTATGTTCTTCACTGCGGCCGGCTTCAGACTGTTTCTCATTTTGGAATGGAAGTCTTCATATGTAGTGAAAGTGTTTTTCACAAATCTGTCTTCAAATGTGTGCCGTCTGTAACAAGAGAGTTTGTAGTTTGCACGTTTAGCTGTTGGCTTGTTGCTACGTTTAGACGGCTAGCCACGAGAGCAGCAAACCGCAGCCACGTCTTTCACCCTATCTGGTGAAAATACGGGTGTTTGGATTGATGTTTTGACACTACTTTCGATTGATTTTGAGTAGAGTATCGCTTTAAAGCCGCACTGTTCAATATTTTTAGATTGACAAAGGATCGAATGGCTGTTTTTTTAATTTGTAATGTGTTGCTAAAACTGATTAACCCGCAGAGAAACCCACACCCGCCTCTGCAGTTGCAGAGCGTTTTAGCGTCTTTAAGGTTTTGCAACCCAAAACTATGCTTTCTCGGTTTACGCTCACCGCTCTCATTTGCGTCGATTCCGCGCTCAGCAGGCAGCTGTTGTCACATATTTCCCTCAGGAGTTGGTGGAGACCAAAACAGAGCCAAAATAGAGTGAACTTAGATTAATCGACCAAAACAGGGCTAAATTGTAATATTACTCCGGATGTTTAAATTGGCAACTGTTTGCTGACATGTAGACGGTGATACGTCAACATTGTGTTTACAGCTTGTTGCTGTCTATTAATGCAGATGGTAGTACAGTTCACATCGCGTGTCCTTTTTATTATTCAACGTTTTGAAACACATTGCAGTTCTTAGGATGCCGTCTCTCGAGGTTTGACTTTTATGTGTTACTCCAGTCCGTCCAGCTGTTTTTATTTTAATGCTGTGTATTGTTGCTGTCGCTGGTTGGGCCATGCTGCCTTGGGCAACGCAATTCTGACAGTTGTACTCGAGTGTGCCTTGGCAGCAAATTCCAAAATTTGATTTGAATGTACAAACACTCGCAGGGTGTCTGCAGGTCATGAAAAGCATTTAATTCAGTTTTCAAAAAAAAAAAAAAAGGCTTTAAGAGGTATTAAAGTCTTTCATTTTATTTTCAGGGGTCTTAAATATTTTTTTCTTGCTTGCCGAAGGCAGTTATGTTAGTTAGTAGATGTTTTTGCCTGATTGCAGGCTGTTGGGAGATGTAATACACCTATAAAGTAAAAGTGAGAGTCATTCGCCAGTGTGGATTGTGCTGTCGGAGGCAGTTTAATCCGTTTTTCTGTTACATACTAGGAAGTACTGAAAAAAAGGTGATATGAATATAAATAATTCCACCTGGTTGTCCATCATACTTTCATGTCTTGGAACGTGAAACGTATTAAATTGCATTCAAAGTGGTTTTTAAAAAGTCTTAATTTGACTCGATGAACCCTGCAGAAACCCTGACTAGGTTTAGGCCTCTGGATTGGATTTTGATATAAACCTCCATGTAGTCCAGACTGAAACTGTGCAAAATGAACACTGATTAGAACATTAACGTCTTTATCATAACCGAGTTGAGAAAACAACCTTAGGCTGCAGGGCATTTCTTTGTTACACAGAGCCGTCTTATATGTCTCTGTGTCCCCTTGTCTTGTAGAAATTTAAGATCCGGATCGAGGATCCTCCCAGGCGAAAGCACATGGTGTTCCTGGGCGGAGCCGTGCTGGCCGACATCATGAAGGACAAGGACAACTTCTGGCTCACCCGGGAGGAGTACCAGGAAGAAAGGAGTCCGCGTGCTGGAAAAACTCGGAGTCACCGTCAGATAAAGCACTGGACAGACAGACCGCGCACACACACACACACACACACACACACACGTACATGACAAACACACATTTCCCCTTCGCCCACATCGCAGAGTATATATCTATTTATCCCTCTTCTTCTCACTTTCGGCTCTTGATACTCTTCAAACTTCAGAGGGAATGGAGCCACCACCTCCCCCTCCTCCCCGCCTCGCCTCTCTCCTGGTTCGGGATTGGCTCACAATTTTCCTTGCAAGCCCTTCGAGAACCTATTCCATCTTTGCAGATTTACACTGAAACCCCTCCGTCACTTAAACTACGAATTGAAGGGTTGCATGTTGCCCTGCTGGTGTACTTAGGAGTCTGGTGGAGAAGGTTAAAACCGGGGCTGGCAATGTCAGCTCTGCACGTTCACCTGCAAATAGTTGGTTGGGAATTAAAATGGGCAGGTAAACCCACCAGCCACGCCGCAGTCGAGTGTTTCAGAAAGTTTAGTTTCCTCCCTTGGTTAAACCTCCGGAAGGGATAAATTGATGCAAAGTCTTTTAGCAACTCGTGAGTGTCTGTAATATCACAATCAGGGTCCACCACACACAGCCACGGGCCGCTTTAAGCATCTGTTCCAGGTGAGCGACAACTGATCACATTTTTATGTCGGTTTTTATAAATAAGATATCATGACTTTTCTTTTCTGGGAGAGGGATTGCTTTTTCTTCTGCTTTTCCTCTTTTTTGGATATATGAGTTCAATTGAAATCTTTCCAATTTTTTTTTTTTTGTGTCATTGTCTCTTTTTTTTTTTTTTTTTTTTTTTTTTTTTTTTTTTACTCTTCCTTTTTTATTTTGTTTTTTTTTTTCTCTTTTTACCCTTTTTTTTTTTTTTAAAGACAGCCCACCCCACCCCCAATACTCTT
>CM022471.1:6090676-6125990 GCA_011952105.1 Coreoperca whiteheadi
AAAAAAAAAAAAAAAAAAAAAAAGGCCCCCTGAAAAAGAGTTATCTCTCACTAGAAACAGAGCATGAAATGGCCACGTGGAGAGCTGAGAGAACTGTCTGCCGTAAGGGGGAGCTTATCTTCCCAGGCCGTTCAGAAAATGCACCAACTGTTTTTTTTTTTTTTTTGGCTTATTTCAGTGTCTGGAATTTGTAGAGAAACCCAGAGAAACCAAGGCAAGAGCGCGAGCAGCCATGACCACTTGTCCCCTCTGTGTTTCCCCATACATCCGTCCCTTTCCCTGTGCTTGCGTTGGGTTTAGGTTTTTGTTGTTTCCTCTGGGAGGTTTCCAAGCACGGCTGCTCAGCTCAGGGCCTTGTGTCGGCCTCCGCAGCAGCCGCACCTGAGCCCCGCCCGGTGGCAAGCGTGGAGAGGCGGGTAGAGACAGAGGCAGGGCGCCACCAGGGACAAGCCGAGCAGAGCTAACCAGCGCGAGCCGAGTCGGCCTCCCCCGCTGCCCTCGGCCCCGTCACAGGAGCAGGGGTCTGAGTAGTCCCCCTCGGGGTCGGACATGCAATGGTAGAGCATGGTGTCTGCCAGCCACATGCAGCTGACCCGCCGGATGCACGCCCGCACAGGGTCCGGCGCATCCTGGCATCGCCCTCTCCGGTTGTCGGAGATGTAAAAGGACTCGCCGCAGTGCTCACACTGAGCTCGCTCCACCCCGTCCTCCTTACGACCCTTCCCACCATTGGTGGACGGGGAGGAGCTCGGAAGGAAGGAGCGGGGCTGGTTGGACACCACAGAGGAGAAGCCTTGGTGATACGGGCCGCCGTGGCCCTTATTGACCAAGGGTCCGAGGGCGGGGTCAGAGTCTGAGGGGGACAGGGATGGTGCCAGCGGATACGTGTAGTCGTGCTTCTGCGCCTCCGTTTTGGCAAAGTGGACGTAGGACTCAGAGTCCTCCATTTGGATGAACTTGTCACGCAGAGTGGCGTGGCGGTAGTCCTCGTAGCCCGTGAGCCAGGGGCGATCCGACTGGCGCCCATGGTGACGCTCGGTTGTTCGCTCCCAGCTGCGCTCCCGGGGGTTGATACGGACGATTTCCTCGTCTTCCTGAAAGGTGACATGACGGGGAAGCCGAGACAACGGCTGAGGAGGAAGACAGAATGGAACTTAAACAATGGTGGCTGTAATCAACCCATACCGTTCAGGTGAGCAGTAAAAGCTTTTTGCCTTTATTGGATAGTGACGGCTGCAGAGACAGACAGGAAAGGCTGGAGAGAGAGCGAGGGTGACATGCAGCAAGGACTCAGCCTTCTTGGTATGTGCGCTACCTAGTGAGATACCGGGGCATCTCCAATTAGGATATCTTAATCATGACAACTGTTTCAGTGTAAATAAATAGCTAAACCAAAATCATTTTTCATGATTAATATAATAGTCTGCAATGGTTTCGTCAGAACATATGTCCGAATATAGAATTAGAACGTGTCATTTTGGAAAGAGCACCTGGTCCTCCACTCTCTTGGCCTCGCTGCGTGCTATTACCAGATGTTGTTGGTCTCACCTGGTCCAAGAAGTAGTGGTCTGAGAGCCGGTAGGGGTCGTGGAGGTCGTGGCGATGTCCCAGCATGCACTTGTGTCTCTGCGGAAGGGGCGAGGACTCGAGCGGCTGCAGAGAGCTCTCCAGTCTCTGGGAGGAGTTGGATGAGCTGTCTGTGGTGTTCTGAGGCGACAAACAAACACAGGACGCGGGCTGAAACGCTGCACTCTGATTGGATACGCCAAACAAACGGTTAAGAGAGGATGCAATGATTGGACAAACAAAAACAGGAAGCCTCGGGGCAGCTCTGATTGGGAAAACAGGAAGCGTGAGCTATGTTTTTTGAGCCCCTTGATCCACATTTGGATCACTGTTAAACTTTTATTAACAACATCTGTCATTAAATAAAAATGGCAACAGTCACTAAGGAAACACATTGTAGTAATCATTAAACCTAAAAGCCTGTCTTGATCCCATTTATTTATAACACTTTAGAGTCAAGTGATGTCAGTGCAATTGGCCAAGGATTTTTCATGCTTGAGATAAAGCTGGTGGCGATCTTGGCTTCCTAAAGATTTGTTTTCTGTACACAGAACTGTCGCAGTAATCACCTTTTTTGGACTCTCCCCTGAGTCCCCCAACCCCCCAAAACATCAACCTGTCCTCCTTCCCTCAGTTTCACTGTCCCCTGTTCCTGTCCCCTTTCCGCTAAAGGCTGTCAGGGCTCCATTCCAACTCAACTTGGCCAGACTCTAGACAGTCGGGCCGCTGCCATGAAGTGCTCACACAGACAGATTTCAGACAGGCACACTGGGGGCCAGCGTCTATTGGGCGTTGCAGTGCACCAGCTGATAGCCAGGACGTGAGGACTGCGGTCTCATCATGTCATCCTAGTTAGATGTGTGCATTCTGTATATGTCTAATTTTGCTTTGAGTACCACATGACTAATTACCAAAAGTAAATGGCTGCAGGGTACACACATCCCCCAAAAAAACTTTTACAGGTGCTGGATGAGAAAACAGCTCTTCACTGTACTATCAGCTCCCATCAATGTTTATTGAACAAAGTTTTTCGATCCAACAGAGATATTCGTCAGGCATTGTCAAGATCCAATTGTTGACAATGCTAGCTACTGGGAGCTACTAGTACAGTGTGTAGTTACCAGAAGTAAACAGAGCCAGAGAAACTTGTATCAAAGGTCAACCAGCTTGTCCGCCAAAGAAAAGTTTGGCCAGGGCTGAATTTGACATGGTCATCCCCTGCCAGCAGCTCACAGCAGCTATGAGATGTCTTCCTATTTTCCGTGCTTATGTGATTTCATTCCGTGAAAGAAAAAAAAAAAACAAAAAACAATTCCACCTGACAAGCACAAAGAAGATGAGAAGTTTGAAGCTACTGAAATGTTCCCAGTTTTTTTCAACTTTAAGTAGAAATGCGAAAAGAAATGAATGCCTCAGAAAGGGGTGCCTGTAGCTCAGCTGGTAGAGTAGGTTGGATATTAATGGTAGACTTGGTGGTTCAAACTCCTGTCCTCCTCTGCATGTGTTGCAAGACACCGAGCCCCAGACTGCTGGCAATGTACAGTATGCATATGAGGAAACAGCACACCACAGTCATGCCCAAAATGACATTGCTAACATGCTGATATTTAGCAGGAAATGGGCACCCCCCCCATCTTTGTTGAGCTTGTTAGCATGCTAACGTTTGCTAAATAGCACTAAACACAAAGTACAGCTGAGGGAAATGTTATTACTTTGGCAGGTATACGGTCATAACGCAAAGTATTGGGCAAACTGAAATTTTAACCTGATGATGGCACCGTATGAAAAGTTAAGGGATCACCAAAGTGATTACAATTCATCCTGAGGGGAACGTGAATGCGTGTTCCAAATTTCACGGCAATTCAGCCAACAGCTGTTGAGACATTTCCCTCAAAACCACGAACCTCACGGTGGTTCTAAGTCAGGGGATTCCCGAAGGTATTAGGAGCCATCGTCTGGGGACCATGAATGTCTGCACAGAATTTTGTAACAATCCATCTAGTATATGTTGGGATATTTCACTGGATAAGTGAAGGTTTTGACCTCTGGGGACTATGAATGTCTACACCGCAGTCTGGACCAAAGTGGTGGACCAACTGACCAAACTGAGAGACAGACTGACATTGCCCTCCCTAAAAACGCTAAGTCACGTTGAACAGAAAGCATTTTCTAAAATCAATGTAACCTAACGAAACAATGCCCCCCAAAACGGTTGCATCCAACATTGGGGTCAGTGGGAAGCTCTGACTTTTGTATTTATTTATATATACAAATGCAGGCAGTAATTACTCAACCCCCGGAAATCCTAACAAACTTTTTGAAACAAAAATTGTCACCCCATGTGTCAAAATCTGGCACTCCAACAAGCCTAAAACCAACACTATGAATTATTTGCCAGAGTTATATGACCCAGATCTGGTGTCTGTCTGTCTGTCTGTCTGTCTGCCTGCCTGCTGAAGCTATCCCCATTATATCCTGCTCCCCACACGGACAGCGCCATGCTGACAATTTCCCCCAGCTTTCTTACAAAGCCCTCAGAGCAGCCGGCCAAAAATAACATAACATGCTGCCTCTGCTCCAGGCCCCGCCCCCCTGGAGAAGACATTACCGGGGGGAGGAGCTGAAATGGTTTAAAACCAGTCCGACTCTGGCCTCCACGGCTGCAACTAATTCAAAACACAGACCAGACTTTCTGCTGCAAGCTCAAACTGCACACGAGGACAGAGAGGAGTTGAGGGGGAGAGTTTATATTTCTGGACATCCTCCCCTCTATGTACTCTGGCCCAAGGCTGAACGGAGAGCATTTTGAGTTATTTTCTGACACAAAACATGTCCCGAACTCAAAGCTCTGGAGGATTCATCCTCCAACAGGCCCGCTTCGCTCTCCTGGGATAAGCCCAGAATTGCTTCAATTGCTTTCACTCCCCCTGTTGTGAATGAGCAAAAATAGAGACCGAGAGAGGAGACGCGCTGAAGGGAGGGTCAGAGGAAGGGTTGGGTTAAGTTTAGGTTTGGCGAACGAGGAATAATTTAGGGAAGTATGTCCATCCTAGCTCTCCCCCCTCTGCTACCCCTCCACCATCCTCCCCCGTCGCCCCCAAAGGCTGTAAATCTGCTGCAGCATTTCCCCCTGTCCACGGCTGCCCGCCTCGCAAACTCTGCTGTCATGCACCGCTAACTTTAGGAAAGGTCATTAGCACAGGCTAAGGGGAACACAAGCAGTACCGAACCCATCAATGTATCCTATAGTTATTCACTTGTGGTTTTTGTGTCATTGTAAATGTTAAAGTTGACAGTCTGATGGTTATTCACAAGACAAGCTGAGGCTTGCTGAAGTCCCATGAGGAAAAGGAGTGAAGTATATGAGCCTTGTATTGACGTTGCATTGTTTGGCCTCGATATGTTTTGTCATTTCAATACCTCACGTGCTCTATACACATTTTTGTGCCCGCAGGTGAAACTACTCAGTGCTCTGTGGAGGAGAGACTATGGCCACAAGCACGGGGAGGCAAGCAGAAATGCCAAGACAAAGACGTACAGACAAAATAGACATCGTCATCAAAAAACGCAAATGCAGGCAGTAATTACTCATACCCATATTCAGTCGTAACTCCAGTAGGGCTCTGACACACCAAGCCGATCATCACCCACTCTTTTCCCATGTGTGTCTGGCACAGTTTGTGCTAGCCGGGGGTTTAGCATGTTTTAACAGTGGCCGGAGGCAGTTGGTGAAGAGTTGAGTTCTGTTCGGGCCTAAAACTGAGACCTGAACCCGGCGCGTACCCGTGTTGTTAACTATTTACCGACCGCGTAATTTATGATTGAAAATAACCAACCCCCATCCGCTTTTCAACCTTGCGGCTCAGTAAATTTACGTATTTGTGTTTTGTCAACTTTTTCCATTACGCTAATTTCCTTCTTCCACAAGCGGAAGGTAAAAGTGGAACACCAAAGTATGGTTTACATTTTGTATCACCTTTTCATTTGCAAGTGCCTTCATCATTTCAAGTGTTAATTATATTAAAAAAAAAACAACGAGTCATTTGCTTCAGCTTTATCAGACACCTATAATGAGACACTTTAAACATAGACTTAGGAAAATGGTGGGCAAGATTTTTTTTGTGCCTTTCCACTGTATTTTTTGGATTACAAATACAGACTGCAGGCTAGTAATTTCGTCTCATGCAGGAGGAGAATGTATGTGCAGGTCAGCTAGCTGTAATCTTTGTGGAGTGTTCAAGTACAAATTTTAAAAGCAGACATGATGAGGCAATGCAAAATACTTCTTCAGCTTTAGCTTTTGTTGGTGCTGGTTCTTGGTGTGTCCGGGCCATAATTGTTTTACTCTGTTTAACTGAAACAGACGTGAGCAGCTGAAGCTTGTTTTGGGTGAATAGGACAGCTTTTTAATACCAAGTTATTGTCTTGGATTTAATGCACTGAAAGCTTCTATTTTCCTGAAAACCTGATACTCCATTTTAGGGATTGCTCCACCCTCTGACAGCGCTGTAGCCTCCGTCCACCCCTCCTTGTGTGTTTGTATGCTTCTCCGTGGTGGCTGTACACTCCCAGCAGAGCACCTATTAGTCTTGGCCCTTACAGACAGCTTGAGTCAAAGATGAACCACGAGGCACTTCCTCTCGTAAATCAGCGGCCCTGCACTAAGCTGGGAAACAGCTGCTAGTTTGGTGGCGGCTCTCTTTTTCAACTGGGAGGATGGGGGGTGGGGGGGGGTTCACCAGGAGAGAGTGAGATGGTGGGATACAGAAAGTGACCATGTGACCTTTCCTGCTGCTCCTGGAGTCAGGTTACAGAGTGGGGGGTGGGGGGGGGTCCTTCATTCTGACTTAAGGTAGAGAGGCCCTGACACACACACACACACACACCATGTACTATGGCAGGTATACATGACAGGGAGGAGGTCCTGAGTGAAGTCCTGAGTTCGAATACTTTCGCTACATGGACGAAACAGTCTTGAGATATATTTCGGATGCAGAAGACTCCTTTGGGGTTTTGGCTGAGTAGTTGATCAGTGTGTATTGGAACCATGGTTTACCCCAGTGCCTGCAAGTAGTACTTCCATTTCAATGATGACTCCTAAGGGTGTTTAGATGCAGATTTGAGACGCTGAACAAATACTGGTATAAACTGAGCCACAGTCTGACTGCAACACTCAAGACAACATCCACTGGAGTCTATACCCAAGTGGGCATTTAGACCGAAAACAGCGTTGGTGGGGGCGTGTTGTTCAAGGTACCAGGTGGACATGAAATCTGATCCACAAACTCCAGTTTGAATGGGTGTTTAAAAGGTTGATAATACTCACAGACAGGATTTTAAAACTCTGGACAGTTATCAAGGCGGCAGCTATTTTATCTTTCGTCACGACAATCGCAAGGTAAACGGAAGAAATACAGTGTTCACGTTACAAGAGTAAATCTTACGGCAATGTGCGCTTCCCTGTATGTGACCGGCCAACGCAGAATGTGGCTGGCCCACGGTGCGTTGAACCCGGCTCAGCTTTTGCCCGCAAACACAACTTTTTTGCCGGAGTCCCCTGTGTCGGCACCCCTGCTGCGACGATGGACTGGCTGCATTCAAACGAATGAGAGGAATGCGAAAAAAAAACAAGAAGAGACTTGTGTGGGTCAGCCGGCAAAAAAGCTGAACCCCACCCAAGCAAAGCATCATCGTCTGGCAAGGTGTATTTCTTCTGTTTACCTCGCGATCATCGTGACAAAAGAAACTGTACATTTCCAGAGCAGTAAAACCCTCATTGACAATATTATAAACTTCTGCAGTGTTTTGTTGTATGAACAGCCTTCATAGTGGATGGATGTGTTAAACTGGCCTTCCTGGATCGTATTAAATTGTCCCACCTGTAACTGAAGCAATCCCACCAACGCAGCCCCTTACATTTTTGTAACGCAGTGCAGTTTTTTTGTCTGAACGCCCACAAACGGTGGAGGCACAGCAGAGTGCCAGTCATTGCGAACCTTGAAATAACATCCCGGTGCTGCCTGCTGCGACTCGAGACTCAAAATTGGGGCAAATTGAGAAGAGTTCAACTTTATGCAAATGTTCTCCGACACACAGGAGTGATAACCAATCACTTGTTGTGATTCCCTCGGGAGATGGAAGCACAGAGTCTTATTTATTGCAACGCAAACACGTAAAAGTGCTTCAAACTAAATGACAGAAAAGTCACCATCACTTTGCCTACAAATAGACATAGTTATTGTCAAATATCATAGTTATTGTACCGTGACGCCTTAATTTCTCAATGCCCACTTGGGTATAGATGAGGATTTGTAGCAGTTACAATAGGCAAGTGGTTGGTGAAATAAAAAAAAAATCAATAGATGGACCTCTATAACCCATAATTCCAACTTGGAAACTGCATGAATGCAATAAACATGCTTACAGTAAAGACGTCGTCGTCACCCAGCTCGCCCTCATTCTGGAGTGCTGTAGAGGAGGTTGTGGAGCCTACGGGGAAGAAAACAGGAGCATCCTTTCATTTAAGGGTCCAGCACTTTACTGGATGATGTAGCTCATCCACTGACAGTGAACAGGAGATAGACTTTGTGGGCAAATGAATAGAAGCCAGGGAGATATTACAGTGACACAGGCACATCTGGGTGCCCTATCAGACGTCACTCAGGTGAAATGAACCTGGTTTGAGTTTAAACCATAAATCACCACCTCATGCATCTATGAAGTCCAAGTCATTTTCAGCGAAGCTGGTTCAAGAATTCACTCACTCTGTTTTACACTTGAAAAGTAGTTGCTTTCAATCAGAAGCCACAATAGTCCTACACTTGTACGATTTGAACATAGTTAGCCAGTCAGGCGCTCTGATAACTTTCAGGTTCAAAACCAACATTTTGGAAACAGATTTCAAAGCTGTGGTATTCAAGTTTCTTCACATGGTCCACCTACATTCATGTCCGCCCCAGGACTAAGTGATTACACCTGTGGATTGGATAATGCTTCACACTTCTCTGCACTGATCTTATTTGTTAATTAGTTGAGTGTTCTCATGTTTATGTGCAACATCTCTCTTCATATTAAACTCCTTCAACATTGATTGTAAATGCGGAAAGACACGAACAATGTTTTTTTACTCCTAACTAGGACCTCATGACATTGTCTTGCCTTCAGCCAGGTCCTCGATGGCTTTCCGTACCCCCCTGTCGAACGCTCTGGCGTCAGCTGGACTCTGGAAGGACAGGCCACACTTCCTGTCCTCGACCTTCCAATGGTGAAATGTGGGCGTTGCTATGGTGTACACAAGGTCCTTCCTCAGCGGACAGTCCAGGATCACCTGTTTATCCGACACATATCAGCCAATCACAACAGGGAGGAATTTTCCATATCCTATCCTTAAATGAACTTCGACTGACTTTTGTTGCTGCCTGTGTGCGTTTGTGTTTTACCTGTTTGTCCCGCAGCCGCTCACCACGGATGAGGAACTGGGAAAAGCTGGAGGCCGGCACGGGTGCCAGCTCTGGCGGCAGGAGGCGGCACACCCCAACCCTGCTCAGAGCTCCCCCGTCCTGGGCCAGCCAGCCGCCGCTCGAGTCGTCCCGCGTCATCACCACTGCTTTCACACGCACGATGTAGCTGTCACTGGATGGAGAGGACGAATTATTATTAGGGTAATTGAGATGTACGTTTTTATAGTAGCGTGTGCAAGTAGCAAGGGCTGAAACCTGTTTGATGCGAGACGTATCACAGTGGTTTCAACTGATATGCAACATATGTGTTTAATTATTGCAGAAGGTCAATCAACCGCAAAACTCTTTAATTTTAATCTACAGAGAAGAAAACATTTTGGGGGTAGAGAACATCTTTAGGGTGATGCTCGCTCTCCATTACGTGAATTATGTGAATTTTGGATAACAAACCACCAGGTCTGAGAGCAGTGACTCACATTAATGTGCAAGACGTTCATATTTTCTGGGGCAGAAAATACCTCTGAAGCTTTAAAGTGGAACATTTCAACTCTTCACTGAAGTGCAGGCTAATTAAATAATTTCAGGGGTAGCAGCTCTTTAAGGTATTTTATGGCAGGAAAACCAAGCCTTTGAAGTAATACTGGAAAAAACTGAAACAACGTTCACTATAGGTTTCAGACTCTTTCTGTGTCTTTGGCCAGAGAGGAACCTCAGTCACATAACAGATGGAACCAGCTAACTGACTTCCAATATTAAATAAAAGCATGATACTCACATGATATATTTTTCTACCCCTCGTGAAAGGTTCTGTTATCACCATGTACCTTAGTATGTATGATAAAATGTCAATTGATCAACATTTGGGAGCATAACAACCTCAGCAAACACATATTTGGTTGCAGAAAATCGCCACTACGCACCACCTTCGGTCTACATGTCAACGTGGGCTAGATATCTAAACCTCACTCTTCATTATTTGTCTAGTCAGATAGTTGAACAGCTCAATTGATATTTCAAAAAATATATCTAGTCAAATTCATTTTTTAGATTCTTATTTTGTTACAGTATGTTCCAGTTTGACTTGTATTAGGTAAGACATCAATCTCAGAGAAACAACCACTTCCTTCCATAGTAAAACCACAGAAAAATCTATGAGATAATATCAACATGTGGTCTGAAAGTTTCTTTGTACTTCCTTCAATCCTTCCTCAAGCAGCAACTGACACTTCATCCTGGCTTTAACTTGTAAAAAAAAAAAAAACACAACAAAAAAACCCCCAAAACCTTGACAATCCTGTAAACTCAAACTTGACTTTTCTGGCAAGTGTCTACGAGTGTGTTAATGCCACAGCAGTTTATTATAGAGCTGGATTCACACAGTGGCAGAATGTTTGAGGGCGTCTCAAGTCACGACTCTGTCTGGTCCTCGCTGTGCTGAGGTGGGAGGTGTTGCACCGGGACAAGTCAGCACGAAAACAGACACACACACACACACACACGTTTATGTAAATGTAAGCTTGGTGATGTGTTTTCTTTCTTTTTTTTTTTTGTTTTTGTTGGTGCTCAAAACTTCCCCCAAGAAAAGAATTTCAGCAGGAGATGATCATTCAGTTAGTTAATCAAATACTTGATCACCAGAAAATGTAGCGATGACAATTCTAAAACTGATTCAGGGTGCTTTATGGTGGAGGCAGGCCGCTAACGTTAAAAAAAGAAAAGCATACAATTTTGTAAAATAATACATTAACCAGATAATCAGAAAAACAAATGCTTATACGTTTTATTAATGTGGCTGTTGCTTAGCCAGTCAGCTACAAACTAAATTGATCATGAGACAAGATGAGTCACAATCTGTGTGACTTACCACCTCGGCTAAATATTTTCCTGGGGTAACCCAGGAAAAAATGTCCAGTGGCCTAGTGGTTGCCTGTACAGTAAATGCAACGCCCCTGGTTCATTTCCTGCCAGGACCTTATTTGAATGTCCCATTTGCTCTCCCCCTGCATCTCTCCTGTCACTTTGAATTAAAGATAAAATGTCAAAAACAATAAGTCCCTTACCAAGGAAAATTACAAAAATGTTAAGATTTTTGTTCCCCACTTCAAATCATCAAATGAACTTTATATAAATAATAGAAATAAGACTTTTGGGCCATTATTTGTCATTAATTTCAGAGATTTTCTAAATGCAACCCAGAGGCTATCCAAAGACAATGCCAAATGTCTCCTGGTTGCAGCTTCAGAAATGTGAGGATTTGCTTCTTTCTTCTGTTCTATATTGTCGCAAATATCTTTGGGTGATTATGACTGTTGGGCAGACAAAACGAGCTGTTTCAAGTCGTCGCCTTGGGCTCTGGTGGGCTTTTTTTTCACCATTTTAAGACATTTTATAGACTTAATTATTACTCATTTGGAGCAAAAGATAAATTAACGGACGAATTGCTAATGAAAATCATGATTAGTTGCAGCCCTCTTAGCTCTGCTACCGATTTTAATCTTTTTCCAACTACACAGCAGTTAGTGCACAGTGGATTGGAGCCATGATCAGACACAAATCATACAAACTGACAGATAATACAGATGCGGTTTAATCTTTAGAGCAGTGCAAAACAATACATGACAAAAATTACCTCCTGCAGTCAATAGAGTCATCAGTGCTTATAACATGAGACAATAGAAAGGCGGTTGAATGGTCAAATACAAGACAATCTCAAGCATTAGCATGAGGGCCACCACCCTCACAGAGACACAATGAACAAGCTCACAATCCACATGAATGATCTGACAATAACAGGATGTACCTCTGTGTATTCCATCGATGCTGCACTGTGTGTGTGTGTGCGTGTATGTGTGTGCGTGTGTGTGGGGGGGGGGGTGTTATAGTGGGAGTGATTGAGGGAGGTGTTGTTATATAATTAGCTTACAGACAGTCCCAGGGATATGATGTACACACACACACACACAGGTGGCAAAACTGGTTCACCAGCTCCCTCCCACACGCATTCATAAAACCGACTGAATGACAGACTGACTGGGCGACAGCAGACAAACAGCTCACACAGAAAAGCACCTACACTCTACTACTCCCAATGTTTGCGCTTTCGTGTAAACAAACGCACACACTTAAAAGAAACGCATCCTCTGAATCCACTTCATTAAATTCGACTTTTCCATCCAGATATTAAAGTTTTGTTGTATTAGGGCAAAGGCAGTGCATGCCTATGTACGTTTTTTTGTTTTTACTTAGAACTAGAAGAGAAAGACTGTTACTGGCAGACTGGGGCTTTAGTGATACAGTTTTTGCCACGTCAAACCTACAATGGGCGGAGGCAAATAGTCATTCAGGTTCTACTTAGCCACGTGGGAAACTTGAATGGCAACAAAGGAAATAACAGAATTCAAAATAGACTTGTCAACGATCTATTTATATTTCCATTATTTCATGATTTTGGAGGGTCAGGATAGCAAAACAGCTTACCTCACAGTTACTAGCTAGAGGCTACAATGGCTGCAATGAGCATGAAGGGTCAGCTGGGCTTCTGGTAACTGGCTTTTTATATCAACTATGTTATTTTATGTCTTAGAGGGTGACTGCTGTTATATGTACCCCCCCCCCCTTTTTAGTACAGTAATGGTCTGCACAGTCAGTTGTAAATATGTTGCACATACTGTAATTTAAACATGTGGTCAAATTGTACATAATTTCTGTTCTATGATTAGTATGTCTTATAATATTTGTTTAATATTCTTCAATATCTTAGTGTTAATTTTTATAGTTACAACTCTTGACCTGCAGCTTTATGTTTCTTTACACTAATATATATATATATATTATATACATACATAGACACACACACATTGTGTTTGGATGATGTTGGTGTTAGTTAGGTTTGCCAACCACTTAACCTTATCTGACAAATATGGCAACGAGAGACCTACTAAACAGACGTATTTCCTGTTTGTATAGTCATAGTTTGTATGTAGGTTTTGTGCTGATGAATATACAGTATTTTGTACGTTGAAAAGGGTAAATCAATGACATTATTTCTGCCTTCAGAGCAGCTCTGACACGGAAAAATGTTTAGTGTGAAAATCCACACTGCTGCTTTTATGTTTCGACACATTCTCATACGGAACCACACGTCCAGTCCACCCACATACAGAAATAACACCAAATTCTGTGCTATATAAGCACATGTGCTTTAAGATACACGATACCGGCTATCAGCTCTCTGAGATGAACTTGTCACATATTGGGCTGTCTTGTGACCCATGTTCAGAGCCCCGTCTGCCGACAGGCCCTGTAATCTGTGGTTGGAAGTGGAACACACGGACAGCCACATCCAGCAGCAACGCGCTACTTAAATACACTTGGGAGTGACCACACATTCTGGCACAAATACAAACACATACATTTGGGAACTGTGAATCTAATTCTGGCCACGCGAATGCGGCATGAGGTGCCGATGCTGAAAAAGGACTGTGACGCCCAATTTAAGAAGAGTTGGTTGATACACTATTTATAAATCACCTATTTGCGCAGAACTCACATTCACACAATCTTTAACTTTGTACACTTCTCCCAAACATTATGCTTGCCGAATATTTGAACAAAAACGTGTGCTCCGGGTGATTTACGATTGTCCCGTGCTCAGACTGGATTATGTTTTAGGGCTACAAGCACTTTTCAAAGTCCCTTTTAGGTAGGATGAGGATGTAAAGTGTTGTGTCAAAAAGTTGAGTGATGACTCAGTTAAGAAGGAAGATATGGGGGGGAAGTCAACACCTCACTGATAAGGAAAGAGCAGGCAATTCATGCATCACATCCTCTTCTAATTTAATATGAGCTGTTGCCATCAGGTCAAAGGTGCAGGGTGTGTCTTACTTCTACTTCTTAAGACAGGCACTATACTGTCGTTTCTAGCCAAACCTTTTACACAGCCTCTTCCACTATATCACAATATACTGTTGCCTGTTGATGGTCAATGTGTTGTGAATGGTTTTTTTTTTTTATGTCTTTAGGGCCCAATTCTGATTTACTGCCAGGCGACTTCCTCCTACCGTGACTCACAAGCTCCTCTGGCTAGTGTAGGAGGCCATTCAGCACAACAGCATAAAGTTTGAGCTACAGTACAGTGAGTATCGTGGCAATCACTCACAGCACCAAATTCAACAGCCTGGTATGCAAACACACAAACAGCTTCAATGAGCACACTGCAGCCATTACCCACTCCTCACCCACAGACGTAAAATAGGTTGTAGGTGACCTACTTTGTTCACAGCCACTTGGTGGAATGAATGATGCTGCCTACTATGGGTACAATTCAGCACTATTACTTATGCATTAGTTAGAGCCGCATCAACAGTTTTTGGTCACTTGGGGGCAGCGGAAACAAGCTGTAAACAGAACACTGACATATTACCATCTTTTTAAAGTTGCGATGGCTAATGTGTTAGCAAACTGTTGGAAGATTTACACATCCAGCAGACACAGAGCAACATTAGCATTCATGTAGGGTAGTCTCGAAGGCCACTTGGCAAATGCAAGTCCAATATTCCCTCCTTTTAGTTCTGTTTTGCTCTCCCTCTCATCCTGAGGCAAATATCTTGCTACTATGTTCGTTAGTTGCGAACTTTGTCAATCTGCTCTTTGGTGCTGGGCAAGGCAGCGCACAGTTGGATTTCAGAGCCTTTTCACTCAAAACAGCTGCCGTCTGCAGCTGAAAACTATGTCAATAAGAGCGGCGAGACTGGAAAACCAAAACAATGAGCTGAGAAACATTATAAAAGCGCCGTAGAGCTGAGGAGAAACCAGGGGATAATACACTGCGGGTTCATCATTACGAGCGACCCCGTTGCGTTTGATTATAGCTGCTTTAACGAAAAGCTCTAAAATGAGGTACAAACAATTCTATGTCACACGAACGTGTAACTGACGTCTCCTTGATTTATGGGTTTCATAGTTATTGGTGCACTGCTGTGTTTGAAGCATCCATTCCATACTTTTTATTTCTATGCCTGGTCCACACCTTGCAAACAAGTCTGTCTTATAATGAGGAAATGAGCTGTGGGAGGAGTACACAGCTATAGACTCGTTGCCAAGCCACAATAGTGCACCATCAATGAACTAAAAACTTTCATTTGTTAAATTTATTTGCCTGTAAGCCATGTTAGTAGCCACCTTCTGTCCCTATTTACAATCAAAACACCACAAAATTATAGCTGGAACAAATTATGTACCTTTAGAGCACATACTATTAGGAGTGCTGCTTTCTGAGCTGGACCCTGACTATACCTAACGTGGTCTGTGTGTAACAATATTGCAATAAAACAGTAAAGGGGGCTGGGAAGCAGGCTGGTTATCAGGCCTGGAATCCAGCTCATGTGTGACAGATAAAAGGGCCAGTGAGGGCAACCCAGCCATGTGTGATAAGGGCGGCTTTACTTCCTCTGATAAGGAATGACTGGCCGCGCCTCTGCATGATCAACAGAACCACACACACACACACACACACACACAGCACATGCCCTGTTTGCAGCGATCAGGAAGTGACTGAAAGGCAATAATAACTATAATGCATTTTATTTATAAGAGCCTTTAAAAAAAAAAACCCAAGGACACTGTACATGGGTTAAAAACATTAAAAACAAGCAAATTAAAAACAAGGAAACATACGACAAACGTGGTGGTCTAAGCGGTGTAGGACAGGTGATGTGTTGAGTCATGTGGGTCTGAGTAATGATGCGGGCTGCAGAATTCTGGAGGAGCTGCAGTTTCTGCTGGGATTTATTTAGGAGACCAAAGAGGAGAGAGTTGCAGGAGTCAAACCGGGAGGTGACAAGACTGTGGACAAGGACAGCAGTGGTGTGGGGGGTGGGGGAGCGGCGGAGACGGGAGATATTGCGTAGGTGAAAGTATGCAGACCGAGTGACATTATTGATGTGAGACTGAAAGGATAGTGTACTGTCGAGGATGACACCCAGACTCTTGACCTGAGGGGAAGGGTGGACTGTAGAGTTGTTGAAGTCAATGGTGAAACTATTACATT
Source organism: Coreoperca whiteheadi (assembly GCA_011952105.1). Taxonomy (NCBI): domain Eukaryota; kingdom Metazoa; phylum Chordata; class Actinopteri; order Centrarchiformes; family Sinipercidae; genus Coreoperca; species Coreoperca whiteheadi. Next base: position 6,106,751 of record CM022471.1, read on the forward strand.
CTTTGACTGTGGATGGGGTGCCTACAAGGAGGACTTCTGAAAGGTGCTTCATAGTCAGGATTATTTGATTGTTGTTTGTACTTTCGATGCACTGAATGCTGACAGTGTTTCACGGCACGGGCTGACACTCAGGGGACAACAGCAATGCCACATATAGCGCAGAAGCATACAAGTGATTAAATGTTGTTTATCAAGTGAAAATACCAACCATGTGCTAGTTACAGCTACTCAAATGTGAAGATTTTGCTGATTTTCTCAATTACACTATCAATATCTCTGGTTTTGTTGACTATGGTTCAAACTCTATCTGCATGTGTATGGCCTTACTTTGATCTCAGCTAACTTAATCTTTTCCACCTTTTGGACTACATAATTCATAAAAAAAAAAATTATTAAATAAATGTAATTTTCCCCCTTTTATTTCTATCTTCTGATGAAAAGTTCCAGCACTTGTTATAAACTGTGTTGTTCAAAAAATGTAAAAAACAAAAACTACGCATATGGACTTCAGATTGAGAATACACAATTTCTTCACATACAGTATGTACTATATATGCATAAGAATTTTTATTCCGGATTTATTAGAGTTGGTACTGGACAACTCTGATTTATATGGGGGTGCTAGGAAGGAACTGATCAAAAGTGGGCGCAAACATGTGTGATGGGATAATAAATTTTATTTTTTTTATAGTAAATAAAGAACTAGAAATAAGCAGTTTGACAAAATTGAGTGAAGTTTTTTTTGAGACATTTTAGTTACAACATGAGGAATTAGCCAGCAACTTTGTAAAGATACCCCCCCCCCCCATTCATTTTCATTTCACTGAGACTGAAGGAGAGAAAAAGAGAGAGAGGTGGGGCGAAGTGAGTTCATTCACAACTATTGACACCAGAGGTTCCTGAGGGCAAGTTTGACCGGCTTTCTGTCCATCAGCTGACGTTATATGGAACGCTCACATGTCGGGGAAGCACAGGACTCATGCTGCTGGTGTGAGTGAGTGTGAGTGTGTCAGTTAACATGACAAAGAGGTCACCAATATGCAGAGGAACGCCAACGGATAACATCTCTTACCCAACCGACCGATCATAATGCAAGTTCCGACCTATTTAGGTTATTAATGTCTTTGGGTACAAAATAGCGTCACTGCAGTTAAATCAGGACAGTTAAAAAAACAAACAAAAAAAACAGTACTTGAAACTGCTTATTAATAAAAAAAAACTGGGAACATGGTAAAGGCCTCAAAGTTACACTGAATCAAGTCTAATTAATAGTGGATCTCCAAAGCATTATATGTGTTGCCTTAATGGACAGAAAAAAGGGGATACTGTAATAAGTTTGGTCCAAAAAAAATTTGCAAATGTTTGGGGCCTGATTGTGTTGCAGCCCCGACCGGTTATCCAACAGCCTGTACCTGCACTCTAAGAGGAAGCAGTCATCCCTATAAAAAAGGTGATTCTGCAGCCCCTCCATCTCTATCGGGGCGTAAACCATACTGAAAATAAGAGGATTGGTTTTAAACCTCTTAAAGTGACTGAAAAGCTAACCAAGACCCTCTACCATGCCTCATATACTCTTGTGCTGTGTTAGGCTTACGGCTTTGGGTCAAATTTAATTGATGAGGGGCTTTCTAATGCTCTCTGCATCTATGATTGACATCTGTTACAATGTCAACCTTGGTGTGTTTGATCAGGTAGTCTTCATTTACATTAACTGTCAGATATCAATGGTTTATCTTGTAATTTGGATGGCCTGTGGTCCAGCTCCAGGGCACCAAACCAACGGAAAATGATTTGCATAATGAACACTAGGAAGTCTGTTCTCTTAGGGCTTCCCTGGTCTGAATATGCTAGTATATTTACCACTACACACGATGTGCTGCAACGTTTCCTGATGCTATTTGTGGTTACTTTTAAATAGCCTGTCGTCTCTCTCTATTATGTGTTGTAGGAAAAGTTAAAATCGTATGCCAATATCAAAACATCCAGTTTCCAAGAAGCATAAAATGACTGCGAATTCTAAACTAAAGAGTACTGTTTGAAAGTGTGGCAATTTTTTCAAAACAATAAAAACGCTTTAGTGTAGCTGAGCTCACCGAGGATCTGAGGCTGTATAAGAGTGACTAAACATAAACCAGGACAGGGGAGGACTGAGACTGACTTGTATGTTGCAGGAATAAACTGCGGTATAGTTTCGCAACCAAGTCATCAGTCACAAATCCGAACAAGATGAAATTTCAAATGTGTCTCCATTCCTTTAAATGTCACATGTGGAGAAACATTGTCATTGGTGGAAGATAAGCTTAATTGTAAAAAGCTACTGGCCTGACTGTCTCATGTCTTTTTTAGACAGATCAAAAAGGATAATCTGCCAGAACAACAGAGCACATAACGTACAGCCGCATTAGTCTATACATAAGCACAAACATTACATGCACGCAAAGCGTACTGTATATATCGATTTCAGTCGATCATCCAGGCACTACCATGTCAAACTAAAGTATAAACCTGAACTGGTTACTGAAGAAGTGAAAGTTTACCGAGTTCATTCACCAAAGAGCTGAAAGGAATTTGAGCTTTTAAGAACCTGCATGGTGGATTGTCGTACACTTGGTGTGACAAGGGAAAAACACACCGAGTGAAGTTAATGAAAAGTCAAGCTATTATAATCTTGGTCATCTAGTCAGCTGATGAGCAGAGATTAGTAAAAAACAAAAACAAACAAAAAAAAAAAACAGGCAAACAATCCGGGCCCATTGTTTGGTCTCCAGATATAAACAGCTAAGGCCATTATATAAAGGCTCCGGATAGCAACCAGCGATGAGCTGCTCTGTAAAACACAGGAAATACTGTGAACAAGGATCTGTTCCACATGATGCGTGTGCGGAGGGGGAGGACAGAGAGAGAGAAAAAATGCAAAGGAAGTTCATTTCTGGACATGGACTGTGTGTCGATATTCTCCTTGTTTGTGAGTGCATTACATGTTTGCACGCTTGAGTGATATGCAACATCATATGGACTCGTATATTTATCCCGACATATCCACTCTAGTAGAGGGTCGCTGTAATTAAGATAATACTGGCAAGGTACCGCGTCTGATTTGTAGCCTACTCATCTTTTTTTTCCCCCCTTATTTCTGTGGATTGTCATGTTCCTTTTTGATCTTTCTCCATGCTGTTTTATCTTCTTTTTCTTTAGTTTTTTTGAAATGATGTGATCATCTAGCCTAAAACTGTAAAAAAAACAAAAAACCCCCCAAAACAATTAAAAAAAAAAAAAGAGGGTAGGCTGCTAAATAAGTCCCTCTGAATCTCTCTTCCCACACTTTCTGAAGCACCAGGACTATCTACACAATGACGCCAGCCGTAATGACTTTAGTCTCAGCCAACTCGGTGGTTTCAGAAGCCTTGCGTGATGGTCACCGCTCATGGACTGTACTATACCATACTGACTATACATGGACACTATTAGCACTGTATTTATATATGTTTACATATACATTTTTTTTATTGTATTCCTTATCTATTCAATATTTATTATTCATTTTCTATTCCCGACACATCTCCGCTGTTGTGAGACTGCAATTTCCCCTCGGGGATAAATAAAGAGCTACCCTATCCCTCTCTGTCCACACTGTCTTGGGAATAGTTACATTTATGCACTCTTTTTTACAGTAAATGCTAATACTGTATACATGAAACACATTTTATAGCCCCAAATAAAGTTTGACAATAGGAAAATATTTCAGCAGTCTAAAACATCAACAGGAAATGTCAGGTTTCATGGCCAATCCCTCAGTCAGACAGACAATTTTCTACGCTACTATGAGCCTCAATAGACCCGAATGCAAAGCAGCTACAACAATATTTCCACTTGAAGTCAGGGCGGTCCATGTCTCACTATTTAAGTACAAAAAAAACAAAAACAAAAACCATCCTCTTTTGCCGTTATTGCAATCGTTCCACGTACTTGTACAACTAACACACCCAGGTCCTCTGGCTCGTTGTTGTATTGTGGGAAATGTAGGAAATCACTTAGGCAAAATAAGAGACAAGGCCAGTTGAGGGACAGTGGGTACAAGAGGAAAAGAAAATGACTTTCGATACACACCTAGTTTTAGAACAGTGTCAGGCTATTTAAGGCTGGATTATTAGTTTAACAAAATGTGCAGTTATTAAGTTGTTAACACAACTGAGTAATGCGCTGCTCTATGGTAGAAAACGACACATTATCTGTACGACCAACAGTGGTGATGAATTTACAGTACTAACAACTGCTGGTAGGGAAGCCTCTTCTACACTATCTATACATTTTTGACAAGTTGTTCTTCCAATTATGCATCGTTTTGGTGAGGCGCTTTTCCACTGTCCCAAAATTCCACACCTGTCAAGTTTATTACAGTCTCAATATCAAATGGTGCAAACGTAGAAGAATGTGTGTGGTGTGAGGCACAGAACAGTCCTGCTACGGGAACATGCAGACCTGCTAACGCCTCACTGCTGTGTTTACCAGCTGATGAGTGCATTTTGTTCAAGGATGGATTATATTTCTTTGCTACGTTGGCCTTAGCTGAATGTCACCGGGCATCTCCTGTCCAATACGGCCTTGCGCACATGCTGACCCTGCAGCAGTACACACCAGATCAATACATCCTCTGTTCATGTTGTGACTTTTCAGGGTGTGTGTGTGTGTGTGTGGGTGTGTGTGTGCGCAAGAGAGATCCTGCACTTCTATAAAAAAGGTAATAAATGTCCTCATAAGGACAAGGGCAAAGAGGCACATCCTCCAAATTGAGGACATGATGGCTATGGTTATAGTTTAGGACACTGAGTCAACAAAAGGCCCTCACAAACAGACCGTATGTGTGCCGGCCTGTAATCACATTGCCTGCCGATAGCAAAACTGACACATCAAATCTGATTGCTCCACTGAGCAGGTGAGGCATTCAAATGTGTGCATGTGACTCTTCACAGCATGCATCAGCAGAAAAAAAAAAAAAGGTCCACTGCTGTTAAACTACGTACATACAATTAACACCCCAAAAAGTAAGACAGGTAGAGAAATATCTAACCTCTGACACAGGCTACATATTCAGACAAAAAGCTAAACTGCTTTTGATAGAACACAAAATGTATTAAAAAAAAAAGAAAAAAAAAAGGTATGTCTTTTATTTCCTGGCCCTGCCTTTATCCCATAACGGGCTTTAATTTCTGATAAGAAAACCACAACACCCAAAGTAGCAGATAACCGCACATTGATTCAATTCCTCCAGCAACAAGACAATAAACGCTTTTGTATGAAGCAGCATAATAGTACCAAAAGGCAAATAATAGGCCGAGGTTTAGTTAGCATAATGTGACTTTCACATAGATTGTGACAAAATTGTCTGAATATATGGGAAGTTAATTTTTTAACCAAATTCTTGGAAAATATATTATCATAGGACAAAAAGCTTTGGTTTTGCCAACGTAAAGTCGATAAACCGTCGTTCTTCGAGCGCGTCGTGGGCGTGGCCCAATTTTCACACCGCGCTATGAGAAAATAACTACACGTCATCGCCATAGAAACGCCTCCTCGCCCGGAAGTGAAGGGCAGTTTAGAATTCAGGGTCAACGCCGCCGTCTATTTTGAAATATATGAGGCCACAGAGATGTACCTACTGTCAGGGAGGAACATGGGGGACGTGTGAACACTTTCAGAAGGCACAAGCCACTTAAGAGTGAATCCAGGTTAGTGAACACCGGTCTCCTGCATGGTTGCAGCTGGCCCCAGTTTGTGCCTCTCATGTATTGACTAGCGTCCCACTCTGGAGCTAGGTTTCCGCCACTTTCTCCTCCTGCCCCCTGTCATGTCTGAGGAGCCGGGGACAGACAGACAGAGGCCTGTGCACGCTGGCTTTGTAGAGCCGAGTACGACCAGCAGGCATGAATGGGGACGCGCCGAAAGGTTAGAGGGCTTTTATGAATGAGCCGGCGTCACGCCACAGCAGCGCGAAGCCCCCCCTCCCTCTTACGGTGCCCTTCGCCCTTCCACCCCCGCCGGCAGACATCTGCAAGGCAGGCATTCCTACCGAGCACAGCCCCGTGTAGTCTGACAGAGACAGATAAGCTGTCGATGTAGGCTAATGGAGCTGTAAAAAGGCAAAATGGGAGCCACTAATTTAAAACGACTCTGGCCTGCTCATGTTTCAGCACATTTGAGCCTTTTAAAGAGACACATTTTTGGGCGAACGCTCGTTCGGCACACCAAGGCTACACATTGAAAAAAACACCTTTATAAGCTCCCCGTGTTTAAACCTGGCGGTCTATTTGTTTATTTCAACGACGACGCTCACAAATGGGCTGTAGGCGCTCTGCCACATGCCCAGTGTTAAATGTAGTTCAGACTGAGCTACGGTTCCTTCTCGGTAAAAGATCGCTGTAAGCTTCAAGCGGCTCCATATAGGCCTGTGGGTGCCGTATAAACAGGTCGGCTGGGCCTGCACATTGTACGGCTCTCTCTTAGCAAGACGCAACAGCAGCTCCGCGGGTCCGTCTGCCTGGCATACACGGACAGACGCGAGCTTGTGAGGCTCGACACGCAGACGCGTTTTTATTTTATTTTATTTTTTAAATTTCTAGGGAAAGTCGTCGTTTACAATCGCTATTTTTTTTATGAATGGAGCGCGGAAGGCTATGCAAATGAGGGCGATTGAGAAAGAGATGGCGGATGAGGCATATCGGATATCTCATATCCTGTGAGACGCCCCCCCCCCCCTCTTCGGTTGGAAGCAAACATACAGATGTGGCCAAATAGCCTCTGTAAACGCCGTCGGGTTAAAGGCGATTTTCTTTTTTCCTACTGAACAATGCACAAGCAAGAAGAGCGCGAGCTCGCCGCTGTTTGCGTGTTTAGAAAAGGTGTAACTCCGCGGCGTGTCTGAGTTTCTAAGTTACGCTGCAACAGGGCCTGCTCTCTCGCTTCAGATCCTTTCAGAAAATGTTTCCGATCCACCCACGCTTATTCCCCTCCTCCTCCTCCTACTCCTCTTCTTTCTCTCTTGCCTTCAGAAGACTAGTCTACACCAAGGTGGGGGCCCTAAAAAAAACCCCTCTTCTACAGCGCTGTCAGTGCATTGCTTTAATTACAGAAGCATCAAGCACCAAATCCCATCGAGCGAGTAAAATCAAATACACGCTAAACATACATGCACGCCAGTTTCGTCGGGGGAGTTTTAGGCTGCACATTCCACCAAGTTGCCCCAATCATCCCCAACTTGTAAGGCACTGAGAGAAGCTAAAAAAGACATACGGATAGAGAAGTCTTCGAGCCACAGTACTTACTCGTTTGGGTGTGTTTCTTCTATCATTTTCTCGTTTCACCTCAGGTAATGTACCACGGCGGTTGCATACTTTTCGCTCGTCATTCTTTCACCGCGGTTCCTCCGATTCTGTCTCCCAATTCCGCATAAATCCCCCCTGCGCCTTTGTGCGAGTGTCGGCTCTTTGGCTGTGCCTCCGTCTTCTTTCCCCTACTTTCCCCCTCTTTCACTCCCGGAGTGAAAGAGTCTCTTCTGGATCGCAAATGCCCCTATAACTTTAATACCCCATCGCCTTCAGTAGGTAACGTAGCCTATACAGACAGTTTAGTAGCCGAATCCAGCGTTTCTCTTCGCTCCCCCCCCCCCTCCCAAAACACACACACACACACACTCACGCACACACAAGGCACTCTCTCCGTTTTTAAGTCCTAAGGCGCATGTTTTCACCGACGACTCCGGTTCCAGTTGTGCGTAAAAAGCGCGTCGTCGCTGTTGTTACCGAGGGGTGGCCCCGCTAGAGCCCCATCTCTCTCTACTCCATGTTGGATTGCAGGCAGCCGAGCTGCTCCAAAGACACCGGGGGAGGGAGGAGGGAGGAGGAGGAGGAGGAGGAGGAGGGGGGGTGCAGGGCGGAAGCGGTGACGTCGGTCTACATTTTGGTGGAGGGCCCACGATGGCTGCAAGCCATAGGGGCCCTTGATAAATTACCCCCTCCCTCCTTTTCCCCTCTCCGGCTCCTTGATTTCAAATCCGGACATGTCACCTTTGTTCTCAGATGCAAATCCTATAAGTTCCTGTTGGGATATTATAGATAAGCTGTTCCATAGGAAATTAAGAATACCACAGTAAGGGGTCACTGCAAACGCGCCAATCAGGCGTTAGGCAGATTATAAATTAGGTTGCTATGTTACAGAAAAGACCAGAGGTAAACTTTGGTATACTGTAATGCTCTTTACTTGGAATTGGTTAACTTAACCCTCGTTCATAGGAGAGTAGGCCTAAAGATTGAACGATCATTTCATTGAAAAAAGAACAACGTTGAGGCTTCATGAAGTCCAAATGCATGTCTGATGAATAAAGAAAGATAGATGGCTCTGGTTAATCTTGTTAACGTTTTACTACCGTATCTCTGAGAGGCTGTCAGGTAGTCCCTTGTTGCCTTTGTGACGTGAACTAGTCTGCGGATTTAGCTTTTTAACACCTATTGATCTCCTAAAGTGTGGGGAAGTTAGATGATTACCCACTTTTGTTTTCGTTGAGTGCTGCCAGATTTGTGTTCCTGCCCTAAACAGTTGCCAGCCTTGTTTCCAGGTTCATGCCTGGGAGAGAAGGCGGCACGTTTTAATTGAAAACTCTAGTCGTGTAGCGCCCTCAACTGGCGATTCCTACACCCTACATGTTTGGATGAAAGGTTTTGCCTACAGTAACTCCTTTAAAAAAAAATTATATATATATAATTATACTGTAGTCCTTTTGCTTCCTTTCAGTGGCACCAGTATTTAAAAAAACTATAGAAAGTTTGCTTTTTAAAAGATGTCATAAAAACATTTGATGACATGACCTGATAAAAGTTCTGCGATAATAATACACATTAGCGAATTGGAGCGGTCAGAGCTTATAGTTTACACACCGTTGCCACAACATTAGTGATTAAGCATTAAACTCAAAGAAGATAAGGGAAATTAAGGAGAAGCTCAGCACGCTGTGATTTTGGCCTCTCAATCAAAGGAGCAACTGAGTGGATCAAAGGCTGAGTAGCAAACGGCTATTCTTTCCTCACAACTGGCATCTTTCCCAGTCTGTCAGAATACTTAAAAATCACTGCCGGGCCACATAGTTACATTGGATATGTATATCGTTAAAGCAGTTAGAGATCAATTACTAGATAAAAATCCAGTTTATCAGCAGTCTAATCAACATAAACCACAAAAGGGAGCTGCAGCATTCCCAGTAACTGCTGCAGAGTCACTTTTATTTATCACAATGAAAGTCTGTTGTTTCTCCATTTGCATTTGTGCGCTAGGAGCAGTTTACTGAGGATCTGGATGTTGGAGCACAAGGGTCTGCATATTGGCGTTATCGTTCAACTGTGATGCAGGCGATAATGCCTGAACTTGCTTTACACGTTACAACTTTGAATGTAACATCATTGGTAAAACGGCAACATTGCTAAGTGAAAGTTAACTTATTTTTTTTTAGAAAACCCTAACATGTAGTAATCTCACGATACCTGTAACAGTTTCATGATGTAAGACATTTACATTATCAACCCTAGTAGATGACCATTTTAGTGTAATTTGAGAAATGATGACATGACCTTAACCATTCGGGGTCCAGACACTGTGTAGACCAAAGTCAGTCCTAGTAGCTGAAGAACCATTTCAAGGAAAATGTTTTCTCACGGCTGGCAACCTGTATTGTCTCATACTAAGACACAGAAAAAGACTAATATGCATGCACACCATCAGTTGTACGGATGTACCAATAGTAAATAGTAATGCCAGACCTTTTTTTTTTGTTTTTTTGTTGCAATCAAATGTCTAATTTCACTACATCCCATACATCTCATGTGAACCTTCAGCTGTAAACTGTAAACGTATTATCATTTTGACAGTTTCTAAATGTTATGTTTGAGAGCTGTCTTTGTTACCGTAAAAAGAACAGCTAAGTGGGTTTTAAGTGTTTCTTTCTATTTATTTATTTATTTTTACTATGTCTGGTGTCTGTCAGTGTGTGTGTGTGTGTGTGTTGTTTTTGTATCCTTATGCTGTCCTAATATTTGCTTTATATTCTGTATGTACTTCATGCAACAGAAATCCCCCCTCAGGGTATTGAAAGGTCATTCATCAAAGCTCCCCTGTGTATATAAACAGTTAATGAGTCCACACACACAAAGTCAGCCTCCCATTCATCATCTTTGCAGTAAACACTACAAATTCAGCCTCATTTCTCTGTTTCCCAGCTCTGGTAGGGGGATATTCATAATATCCTAGTTTCACAGTAATATCGCATAACATAATTGTTGCGGGATCTTACTCTTACTTAAGTACAGTACTTGAGTAAATGTACTTAGTTACATTCCACTACTCAAGGCCACCTAGTCAATGTAGTCAAGTTCATGAACAACAATGACAATTACTGTGTGGCCAAACAAACAAACAAACAAATCCCCAACAACAAAACAGAGGCCCCTTCACGCAGAAATGTGCCTTGCTTAATTTGGATGTTTGACCTTCAGACCTGTGCAGTTTTACACAAGACCGCTGTTTTCCCATTGATCCGCTGAAGGAGGAAAGTTGCTCTGTGCTCACCTTAAATCTAAGTTTGGCACGTGCTTGTGTATGAGCAGGATCTTGTCACATCTCGTTTGGAAGCCAGTCAAGTTCCCGATATGCAGAACTTGCACATGTCATGTGAAAATTGACTTTTTAGTCAAGCAGGAGACATATTGCACCATAGCAGTTCAACTGTTGAAGCTGCTAAAGATATTTGCACATTCATACATCCTGGCTTTCCTTTAATGAGCGAGAAGGAGGGGGCGTGCTTTCAACAAATGATCTTGATCAAAGGATCTTTATTTAGATAAGATAAGGTAGAACTTTACAGCGGCTGAAGTGGGAAAGAGTGCAAATATAAAATATCAATAAACGTCTTCATGTCAACGGTCCTAAGACCAGCCTATAGGCGCATTACTACCAATAACTGGGGCTGGTGGTGCGGTGGACCCATGTGAACTGTGGGATACACTTTACTCTGAATACTGCCTCAACGCGTATTAGACGTGTGCATCAAGTGTGTACTGTGTGTTGGCATATTTCAGACATGGGACCAAGCTGCAAACCCCGGGCCTGAAAAGTGAAGCCAATGCGGAAGTGCCTTAAACCTGCATTCTTTCTAATGGGCAGCAGGGGGCGACTCCACTGTTTGCATAAAGAAGTCCGATTGTATTGAAGTCTATGAGAAAATGACCCTACATCTCACTTGATTTATTACCTCAGTAAACACCTTCCTGATGAGTTCATGGCCTCAGTCACTAGTTTCAAGTCTTCTTCAACCCAGCATGATGTTCCTTTTGTAAATGATGGTCCCATTTAGAGTAAAATAGACGATAAAGCAGGGTATGCTGTAGGGCGGGGGTTAATTTGTGATTGACAGATCCCTACCACGGCGACCAGTCAATCAGGATAGAGGCCATGTATCCACTGCACTGTATTTAAAGGTCCAGTGTGTAACATTTAGGAGACGCTATTGGCAGATATTGAATATAATATTTATAGGTATAGTGTATGATCGCCTGCCTGAAAATAAGAATCGTGTTTTCATTACCTTCGAAAAAACCCTTTTTATCTATAGAGGGAGCGGGTCCCCTTCCACAGAGGTCACCATGTTGCACCGCCATGTTTCTACCGTAGCCCAGAACGGACAAACCAAACACTGACTCTAGATTCCCCATTTTACTGGTGTACTTTGGTTGTGGTAATACCTGCAAGTATTTGAGGTCATTTAGGAAGGAGCTTATATTTTGGTTCATGCATTCTCTTAGCCTGTCGCTCCCACTCACAGGCGATTTTCATCACACAGCCTAACAAAAAGCTATCTTTTCAAGGGTCTCATTTGAAAGAAATTCAGGAGAAGGAGTGGTAGGTAGCTGGTGAGTTAGCTGGCTAACTAACTGAGTTGGGTTAGGGAGGGTTGAATGCTAAATGAGCTAACGCTAGCTACCTGTAAGTGAGCCAGACTAGCTTCAGGGAAGTCTACATATGGAGTACTAAGTTAAGGTAAGATGGTTGTATTTTTAATCAGTCACAGTGCAGTGTTCACTTCACAAGGCCTTATTTAGGTGACACAACTAATTAGTTAATTGATTAACAGAAAATAAATCAACAATTTGATTAATTGTTGCAGTCATTTAACGTATCAAGGAAGACAGCAAAACATTCACTGTTTCCAGCTTACAAATGTGAGGATTTGCTGCTTTTTTCCCCCAGTTTTGTATCATTGCAAATTGATTACAGTAGTTCGATCTTTTTTTTTGGACAAAACAAGCAAATTGAAGACATAGCCTGCTGCAACTTTGGACTCTGGGAATTTATGATGGTTGTTTTTCAGTATTTTATAGATGGTATGAAAAATGAATAGTAATCCGCAGATAAGGCATCCTTATATAGTTCACAGTGTGTTTTTATCAAGATTGGCTGACTTTGCTGTAGGTCTTTATTATAACACAATCAACAGTGTCAAAGGTTTATTCTCAGTGCATTTTTATGAATTATTGCATTCTGGTTTGGTGTTGATTACTATTAACTTTTTTGCCTGTCAATGTGTTCTTCAGTGCTGTGTTACTGACTTGTGTAACTGCTTTGGCTGCTTTGAAACGTATGTGTAAGTTTACAGTCTACATAAGATAAGACTGATCAAGTGATCACCGCAGGCAGCAGTAATACATTTGATTTCTTTAATATGTGACTTGGTTCTATGTCTTTATTAGAACATAGATGCAAGATGTGGAACCTAAGGGAAGTGGTTGCTCTAAGAATAACATTAGGATTGTATTCTCATTGGCACTAACAATTGTTAGGCAGAAGGTTCAGAAGGTTGGCGGTTTGATCCCAGCTTCCCCCCAGCCATGTGTCGAAGTATCCTTGAGCAAGACACTGAACCCCAAATTGCTCCCGAAGCTGCGCCTTCGGTATGTGAGTGTGTTTATCGCTTTGGGTTAAAGAGTCTGCTAAATGACTAAAATGTAAATGTATTGTTGGATTGGGTCAGTCTAGGCTTTTTTTCAGAGCAGACATTTTGACCTGTCATAGTAGAAAAAGCACAGGTGTTACTTAATGATGGTTTATGTTTTATTCAAGTGTCCCTGTAAGCCATGACCGTGTGACAATAAGCAAGCATGCGCAATGGAATTCAGCCATCATTAATTGTATTATTTACACGTGTGCTATTCCTACAATGACCTGTCAAAATTGGTGAAAAAGGCCTAGTAGTTGTGGCTTTACCTGTCACTTCTGTGGAAGGTGGAATATCATGGGACCGCTCTCTCTCACTCTGTCGTACTCACTTTCACAGCATTTTTCACGCTTCAGTATAGTGTTTTTGCCGTGTGTAATTGCTGTGGCTGGGTTTACATGTGTTTTGTACAGGTTAGCATTGTGTTGCCCTGTTGTGTGAAACTATCTCTAAAGGGGAAATTATCTAAGCATTTCAGATACATTAAATAACTACAAACCTTGCGTAGCATCCGGAGCCTGTGTGAGTAGTGCAGCCTTGAAAACTTCAGTGAAATGGGAATGTGGCGTGTTTTTGTGTACTCGTGTCATGCAATCTCTTAAGGTTCTCTTGATTTGAAGTTGTCACATTGTCAGCTCAAACTGAGGAGCTGCTGAAAAGGGTAGTTTAGAGGACTATTGACAGGAGAGCAATATTTTATTTCTGTAGCACTTACTGAATAAGTGATTCTATTACAGTGTGTCATGAAGTCTTTCACTCAGAAGTAATTCAATCAAAATTTGTTGGCATTTTCTTAAAATTTTGCCGTTCTTTTGTGCCTCAAAAACCCCATAGTGGATCCAGTGTCGAGGAAAAGCAATGCTGCTCTTACCTCTATGGGTTAACACATTCAAGCCTGTTGCACTTTAGACTACCTCCCCTTGTTTTGAGGGGTTCACTTAAATATCTGCTACTGCCAAAATCTTTGGCAATGCAGTGCATGGGTGATGCAAGCTTGGCAGTGATATGGATGCAGTGCATAGAGAGAAATGGGGCCTTCCAAATTGGAAGAAAAAGGGGAACAATTGGCAAAAATAAACAGAAATAAAAATTGTTGGCGCCCTCCACTTTAATAACAGACCTTTTGGTTAAAAGCCTGGCTCTTCCTGCGTCTTTCACAACATTTTCTCTGCTCATTTCAGGAGCAGCCCCAGTCACAACAGTAAATACACAGAAGTTTTTAAGGGGGTCAGTTTGTCTTTAATTCAAAACACACCATGCTGCGCTCCCCCCTCATAGAGACTCCGGAGTATCACAAAACATTCATCAGCCCTGACTCCCTGACCTCTCTGCATCCACCGCCCCCCACCCCCCCAGGCCAATCAGAATCAAACCAGACAGCGTCTCTCTGTCTGTAACTTTTGTACATGTACATAAAAGCCTTCTTTCCCTTCCAGCCCCAAAGCCCCTCTTCCTCTCTCCACCCCCTGCCCCCCCCTATCACAACACTTCACAACCAGGTGATAAATGAGGTTGCCCCAGTGTTTAGTATTGGGTCAAAGGTCGACCTAACAGTTCTTGAGGGGTTTTGAGGGCAAACTGAAGTCACTGGGATGTGGGTTACCAGTCTGGTCAAACTGCTGCCTTGTTTCACGGCATCACAACCACAACTTTGCGCCCGTCTCTTCCAGCAGATGGAGACAGACACTCACATAAACCGCTTCTCACAGATAGTATAAAGATAGTATGATGGAGTTCTTTGTATTGTAATGTCATCATTTTGTTAAATTGCATATATTTGGAAATAACACATTTCATCTCATAAGCCCCTTATTTGAACTATGTCAATTAAAATAAAAAACTTTAACAAACTTATTTTACTTTCTGGGAAATGGCATACTTTGTGTGTGTGTATATATATGTATGTATGTATATATGCTAATAGAAGTAAAAACAAAATTTCATCTAATACTAGTAGATTATTGTATGTATGGTATCAGTTTTCCTATTCGAGCTGAAAGGATTGGTTGATTTGTCAGTTGATGGACAGAAAATTATACATGAATGAACATTTTTCAAGCAAAATACCAGAAATTTGCAAATACCAGCTTCTCAGATGTGAGGATTAGCTTCTTAGGGTTTTAAGACTGTTGAATTATACTATTTGAAGACAACATCTTGGTTTTTAGGGAATTGTAATTTTAGACATTTTATAGAGCAGACAATTAATTGAGAATATAATTGGCAGATTAACCGATAATGAAAATAATTGTTGCAGCCCTACTTCCATAATATAAAGCTTGCACTTTCACAGTAAGAATAATGAACGGCAACATGGTGTAAATGGAAATGCTGAAACATAAGTACCAGTATGTCAAAATTATTATTAAGTACACAAACAGTTCTTGAGTAAATGTACTTAGTTACTTTACACTCTGTTGTGAGATGGTCATCTTCATTCCAGCAGCCTATCAGAGTGGTCATCCATCCTGTAAAAAAGCCAAGTTTGTCAAATAATTTTGGTAATCGATTAATGTCTCAAAAATAGCAAACAATTGATGGCTCCAGTTTCTCAAATGTGATAAATTGCTGCTTTTCCTTGTAGTGAAGTTAGTACCTTTTTGAGGTTTGGACCATCGGTCACGTCAGTCTCCAGGATATTGTGATGGCCATTTGTCCTTTACTATTTTCTCACATTTATTGAACAAATGATTAATCTGATACTGAGAATAAGCGTTAGTTATTAACCAGGAAATTGTTGCTTAATCCTAACCATTAGGACAATGCTGATGGAGTGTGTGTGTGTGTGTGTGTGTGTGTGTGTGTGTGTGTGTGCGCACACGAGGTCAGCACTGGGGTCATCAGTGTTTAGTCTGTGTTTTTCTTCAGAGTGGCGACACCAGCTTTCTGTTTGCATTGCCAAGATTTATAGCTATACCTTCTCAACAAGACCCTTCTTGGTGCTGTGACATGAAAAAGACCTACATACATATACACATGCATGTACAGTACATGCGTTCCCATGTTCAGTATTAATCCATGCTCTGTTATCAAAATACAATTGTTCTGAAAAAAGAGGCAACTTTAACAACATTAAATCTTCTTAAGCCCAAATACAATACTAATGCAAGTATTTACACCCTCACTTACATATCCAACTCATGTCCAGCTTAGCCCCCAAAAGCTTGCAGTACTATCAAAATACACACTCACTCTCACACACAGCTTGGCCTCCATGGCTCCAGCAGGCATAGTAATGGTTCTGGGAGCCAGACTCTGTCTCCGTCGCCAGGCCTCGGCTCCAGCCCCTGTGTGTGCGACAGCAATTTCCTAAAGAATCCAGAGCAAGCGCAACACTTCTCCTTTTATTTTTACAAAAACACCATTGAACCCCCCCCCCCCACATATACGCACGCACACGCACGCACACACACACTCACACACACACACACACACACACACACACACACACACACACACACACACACACCACACCACACCACTTCTGAGAAACACAGAACAGTCACTTGCAATTACAGCTCATCCAAGAGTATGATATACAGTCCTGTCAAATAGCCAGCAGGCCCACAAGGGAAGCAGTGGGTCATTTTTTCTCATTTGACCATACTCAGCCTGTCTATCTCTGCCTTGTTCATAGACATACTTACTGTATACGTACTCTGAGATAGCCACAAAAACACACCAATCCTCAATTTTTAAATGAAAATCAAGAGCACAATTAATTGATCTTACCTGAAATGTGGATTTTACTGTTTTATTGGCCGTTCACTACTTTCAATGCGTTGTGTCCAGTTTAACCAATATCTCAGATTGTTTTATTTGAATAATTTCGAGGCCTAAAAAGGTAAAATTATTCACAAAAATATGTTGTAAATAAGTTGTCCCACATCTGTCAATAGGCTGAAATAGAATCAATATGGCTATAGTCATATTATAACATTGCCTGACAACAAAAACTAACACTCTGCGTGCCTGATATTGAAATAAATTATTTGAGTGATGTTGATGATGTGTGTTGCTGTACTGTCAAAGGGGCCAAATGGTATTAAAAGTCATTTTCAAAAATGATATATAATTCCCGATTGCTTATCTACACAGATGGAAAGCCCCATCACATGTAGGATATCAGGTTACACACATCGGAAGCCCCAAACATTTGCAATTATTCATGACAGATCTGACATAAACAGCTTATCATCTCTGTCTAAAGCCTGCTGTAAACAACTCCACTGGTGATCAACCAACCTGACTTAATCTCCCACTTAGATTTCCAAACAAAACCCACACAAAACTGCACGCACGTGCACGCACGCTTCAAAGATCTTAAGTCTTGAGTCCGTCAGCAGAGAACAAGCCGAATTTTATGAGATTAGACGTTTGGCATCAACTATCAAAGCGAGCAACAGCAGAAACACTGTTCTTTTTAAAAAGGGATGTGTGTGTGTGTGTGTGTGTGAGGGTGGGGGTGTGTGTGGCCCCATCTAAACAAGCCCCAACAGCCCCTTTTGTTGGCGAGTTGCTCCAGGAGAGCGTGTTGATGGAACAGCATCGATGTTCGGATTAGGGCACGCCTCCGTGATCAAGTGCTCAAACACTAGATAAGAGCGACAGGAACACCCTTTAATCCCGGCTAACCCTTCTCTAAATAGGATGGGATCCTACCGGCCTCGCTGGAGGGGAGGAGGGCTTTAAAGAGCGGCTCAAAGTTTAGCTTCAATCTGGTATGGATACTGTGATTTATTTAATTATAAATCGCAGATAGGATGTTGTGTACATCTAGCAGTGTGAATTACGCAGTGTTAGATGTGAAAAGTACAATACAAAAAAATTATCTCTGTTGATGCTCTCATTAAAGAAATAGTATGACATTTTACCTCACTGCCTCGCTTAAAATGTAGTCATCCATGGAGGGTAAGTTAACTTCTTCCTGCTGGCTGCTGGTGTGCTAATGTTAGCTGTAGCTGCTGCGGGGGACTTGGCTTTCAGACTATCAAACATGGTACCCTCTTCAGCTTTTCCTCCGGGTAGACACTTGTGACCGCTTTTGTCTGGCCATTGGCCTGCTCTGTAGCTCTTTTATTTATTTTTTTACACAGAGATCCCGCAAACACTGCCATAAAGAAGAGCCGTCACTACGCCTGCTTTGCTTTTTTACACTGAGATCTTAAGCTGTTAAATGTTTTGGGGCATGTGCTGATTGATAGACTTGAAGACACGGGCTAGGTGTTTTGACATCTACCCTCGCCCTCATGACATTTGACAGATTTTGATTGTGGTTAAAACAAACGCCCATCCAACATTCAGACCTCCAAACCCTTTTCTGAACGTCACGCTGTTTCCTACTTTGGCACTGAATGTAAACAAGTTGTTTGGACCAACAACCAATGCCGTTGTTTTCCTCGAAATCCAATCCAACTTTATTTATAAAGCACCTTAAAAACAACACAGACGACCAAAGTGCTGAACACAAACTATAAATAGCGATATAAAACACAGAGGCACAAAAATAAGAGCATCGACCCTCAGACTGAGTTTGGCCAAAGAAAATAAATGAGTTTTAAGAAGGGATTCAAAAACAGGAAGTGACTCGGTCAGTCGAAAGGACTGGATTATCATTGTAAAATGTATTCTGTCCTGGTTTGGCAGTTTCATATCAGGGTACATCAGCTAAATGCAGCTCCGAAAGGTGTTCCTGGTATTGTCTTTATGGTGTTGTGGTTTGCAATCATGTATCCCAAATCTCTTGCACCAAAACCATCCAGCACTTTTAAAACCACCACTTTTCCTTTTCTCTATAGGTGAGAAATGACAGTAGGGAGACGCACACTCGATTATAGATATTGGTGTGTCAGGTGTTTTTTCTCCTTTTATGGGATAAAAGAAATGACAAAAAAAAGCCTCCATCCATTCCCAAGTTTAGGCCCCTCTTTCTCTCTCTTTCTCCATTTTCATTTTCACCCTCAGTTTCACAGGTTTGTGCCACAAAACTGATGAAATTGGATGTTAAAATACCTTTGCTTTAGCAAGCTGTCAGCTTCAGGCTGACGTGTGAAAAGGTAATACAAGCTAGGCTTTACTCTCACTGAGGAACACCCCCCCCCCCCCCCCCCCCCCCCCCCCTCCCTCCACCCTCCCAAAATCACCCAAAAAAACCCCTTCCCTTTCCCAACCCCCCCCAAACCTTTCCTTTTTCCCAACCAAAATGGTTAA